>OX421865.1:27500-472500 GCA_949127965.1 Pandemis corylana | reverse complement strand
CATAAAAATATTATCTATGTCTAATTATTTATTTTAATAAACTTAAATCTGACTTTTAATGAATTTAACATGACAATCTATCCAATTTAGTTACTGGTGACAAAATGATATTTTCTTAATTTTAAAAATTTCTACAATATACCTTTAGTTACTCAAATATTTTTTTAGAAGTTTTTTTTTTTCACAATTTCTACCTTTTAGTTAAAATAATACTTAACTTAATACTTTATCATAACGCAAGGTTAATATTATTAATCATTACATACAACTAACTTAATAATAGCACGCTTTGCTGATGAGATACAAAACAAAAGTAATACAAGACGCAGTTGCTTCGTTATTTTTTTTTTTTTTTTTGGTTGACATGTGTTACTCTTAAAAAAAATATATATCTTAGCTATTGATGTTTGTTTAAAAATTTGCTTAATATTTTTCTGTATTTCCTTTCTTCTTAACTTCAGACTTTTTCATTTATATATAATATTCGTCTCAGTGCCTAGTGTCCTTTCTTTCAATCTTCACTCAATCATCTTCTCAATCTATTCTTTTAGACACTTCTACTTTTACAATTTCTTTATCTTTCTTTAATAATACTTCTCCTTAGTGAGCAATTTTAGCTTCACTTTTTGGCATGGTGCACACTCCACATCTTATTTATATGGTCGGCCGACCTTATTTCACATATTCATTTATTTATTCAGGATACAGGTTTTTTTTTTTTTTTTTTTACTTTCGTGCGCGCACATACATTAAACCATTTATAACATAATACACAGGCAGTTCATTTAACACTTCCATACTTAATTTGCATTCCTTGTGTCCAAGAGTCCCCACGAGTGATAGCTCGACCGCCTCATGGTCGAAGTTCAAGGATTTCCTACCTGCCCTGTATCCTGGGTGGGTGCACCTTGCTACCAGCTCGCTCAACAGCGCATCTCGTGCTACTGTTGATAACGACTGATATTTTCCTACTATTATTCTACGCACATAATCCATTACATAAATTCTCATTCATAAACTATCAACTACTCTTACATAAATGAAAGCATATCAGCTCATAAGAATTCCAATAACTCTTAGGTGGCCTGCCTAGTCGCTCTTTGGCAAACTTATTTGCTTCCGCTTTCCCAACTCGTTGCTTACAAAGCATTCTTTCAAAACTGTACCACTACACTTTTTTAAATAATCCTATTCTATCTTTGCCTACACCACATCATTCATATCGATTTTTTTTTTTTACTATTCTTATTCGAACTCTTCAGCATCAATGTAGTACCTCTACACAATACATAATTTCGTAAAAACAAAACTGATATCAAATTTAATATTTATGTTTGCAATCTGTATTGCACATTGCAACAAAATAGTGTGTACAATAATTTTAATCACTATGTAGTAAAGATATTTTTTCAAATTATTTAAAAAAAAGGTTACGGGATGATCAGTCCGTTAGCTTTTATTAAATTATTTTCAAATTTACCTTTTATTTTTGAATAACTATTTGTATCAAACATATTACTTAAAATGGCACGTTAATTTACCTGAAAACTAAGAATTTAAAAAAAAATGTAATTGTATATCGGTTTACCTAAACGTTACATAAAATAATTTCATTACATGATAATCTAAAAGTTGTATAAACGTTGCATAGTGACGAACTTACCTTCGGTAATCGGAGCTGTAATAACAGACACTGCATGCCTATCCATATTTGATGATCTATCTATACGAGGTCATCTTACTTACGACTGTTACTATGAAGAATGACTGTCTATTTTTAGAGAGCAAGTATATATATTTAAAATTTAGTTTAGCATTTAAATTTGCGTCGTGAATCAAAATTACTTATTATTCTCAAAGTTAATATTCAAATCACAATTGCGTTCTTGTACCATTATAATTTCATCAAAATCTCAATGTATAACCTTTAATTTACTTCTTCTAAAAAATAAATAAAACTATTATCTCATCAACAAGCGGCACCTAAATAGCTATAAATACAATAAAAAATTAAATCATTCATAACAGTTTTTTAATAGTAAGTGATTAATTTTAAGTCAATAAAACCTTAAACTCTTTGTTGTTGTTACAATCCTGGTCCATCTTGTCCATTAGCGATACCTTCTATCTTCTGCATACTCATCCAAACCAAAACGACACCATCAACTCCCTGCTGCTCCTCTCACGACTCCGTCACCTCTCGACACCATGTACTACCCTGCAGCCTCCTGATCTTGTCCTCTGCTCATCCTCTGGACTGCTACATCTCCCGGCAGCATCCTTTAAACTCCTTTTTTATTTTCAATTAAATTTTATTTTTTCCAAGTCCTTGTTCTTCATTTTCGTCTGGTTTTATTTATTTAAGTAACGTAGGTACATATTATGTATTTTATTCTTCATGTTTCTCCAGTATTTCTTAAATCTCAGTTTTTTTTTCTTTTTGTACCTATATCTTATTCTGCTTTTAAACGCGTTAGTAGTATCGTACATTACAGTTCTAAATTATTTCTACTCAGTGTCTGTTTCACTTCACTTTCCACTTCACTTTGTTCTTCTTTTTTTTCATCAATATTTATTTTGTTTTTAATTAAATTTTACCACTGGTCGGCGCAGCGCGCCACCAGTGCAGCGCCAAGGCCGCACTGGCAGGGTCGCCATGTGAGGATGGGCGTTGGGAGACAACTAATGTACACGAGTTTTGAGTAAATACTGTCCTCTATTATACAATTAGCCTACGCTTATATAGTACTACATACTGGGAGAGTGTGAGTGTGGCACAGCTCACACTACATCTTTCCGAATGGTAGTTTCAAAAAGACGTAAAAGAGCCGTTGGCGGCCAATTTGCAAAAAAAAAAAAAGATTTTTCATTTGATTGTTTTGACACACAGACATTGAAGTCAGATTTATAACCAGCCAAATTCGCGAGAAATAGCCATGTATACATATTAAAGTTTTAATTTAGTTTCTGATTATATACGCAGAATAGTAACGAGGCAACCCTGTTAAGAAAGGGTCCAAGAAGCATTCCCAAGTGCGGGTCGCGGCCGGGCCGCGGGCCGTGCGGTTGAGCGAATAAATTATGATTGGTTTAAGGGAGGCTTTTTTATCCTGCGAAGAAAAAAGGGTTAGAAGTTACCATTCTACAGTAAGTCTACTTCGGGACAATTTAAGTGGACAACCTTACTTTGCTGCTGCAAAATAGTGAGGTCATTGCAAGATAGAGCCGCACTATAAGTATCTGGGGGCACGGTAGTGCGGCAGCCATTTTTCGTTTTTTAAATTTTTTTCATGCTGTGGAAAGACCATTTGCAACGATTGCCTAAAGTGAGAGAAAAAAACGAGGCATTGAACACATCTCAAACTCAATTATTTTTTTGATAAATGTTTTAGTCAGTTTAGGGCAATGTTTTTTAACGAGCAAGTGGCCTGGTAAGCGAGCATAGCCACCCATGGACACCCTGGCTACTAGAAGATTGCAGCGTTTCCAGCCTAGAGAGCAGGCCAGAATACCTCTTGTGCCAGTCATTCCACCAGCTGTCTTACTCTCCACGCCGGAACACTTTATAAACACATGTTACACACGAAATGTAAAAAAATGCCGAGGCCTGGGAACTAGCCAATTGGATAGGTAACTTGTTTAAAAACACGAACCGCAGGTGAGTGTTTTTTAAAGTTACGAATCAAGCAATTGCTCTTCCAGCTGAGGCAGATATGTTTTTCTCAAACATTGAGAGGAAATGAAAATAAATTTTAAACTAAACTTCCTCTCAACTTAGATTTTCACGTTCCCGCCTTTTTCTTAAGTTTTTATGTCATATATCATCGTAAACTATTTGAGACATTGATAAAAACTTTAGACTAGAACAAAACGCGCACTCCTCGGCCATCGACTTGTCTTTAATGACATTGTTGTTCATTAATCCAAAGTCTCTTTGACTTTAAAAAGTTAAAAACAAATGAAAAACAGTCCAGCAATCCGATTTATCGTCAAAGAATCGCGCCTGCTATATAATTCGGCCGTAAACAAGGCCCTTCGTGTTCTGTTACTTAGAATAACATGACGACATTTACGACAATGCTTGAGAAAAATATATTTAACCCGCCTAACGACATCTTATTTAAAAACAAACGTAAAAGCCTGTAACCATGCCACCCTTATTTTTCGTTGCGGAATCGCTCTCCCAAATTAACTTAATTTCCAAATCGGGAAGTCGGACAAATGAAACGGCAAAACGTGTTTTAGGCCCCCGGGCAGCGAGGGTTTATTTCCCGGACAAAAGCGGGGCGGTGGGAGTTGACCATCGGTAGGGTTGAGTTTTTGTTTTGGAGCTTTAATTAATACAGGAAAATTGCTAAAGCAACGAAAACGGCGGTTATTACAAGCTTTCATGTAACTTTGAACGTGAGTTGCGCCAAGTTTAACAATGACCGACGATTTCGACATGTATATTTCAGTACATGAATGACCGAGCTTGGCTCGGTTATTGTTTTGGTACGTTTTCTAAATATAAAACTTAGCTAGATCGATATCATGATATGACAACTTTTTTAGAATGATTTACTTTATCCTTCAACCGTGTTCCATCCTTTTTAAAATCTTTTTATTTATAACTTGCAATGTATATAACTATACATAAATGCACATACATATATCACGTCTTTATCCCTTACCGGGTAGACAGAGCCTAAGGTAACAAAACTTTAAGGCCACGTTTAGCATGATTAAGCTAAAGGTGGAAAGGCAAATCAAAATAGTGATGGGTTGTTAGCTGCATCGCCTAAGACTTTCGCCTATTCCCTCGATGGGCTTTTACCATCTGCGCGGGTAGAGAAGCAACTGGTAAATTCTATGTTTTTTCTTTACTCCCAGACCAGCATGGAAGAAATGTACCTATGTTTGTCCGGGTGGAATCTTGCGACTCAATTTTGAAGCAGATATTATCTTCATCTGATTGAGCTGAAATTTTGCATACTTGTGTAAGTCAGATGACAATACAATAATCTGGTAGTAGAATTCTGGTGGTCCAGCCAGGATCGTCTCCGCAGGGAACTCCTCAACGGTTTGTCTGATTGACTTGAAATTTGGTACACATATGTAGGACGGATGGCAATGCAGGTACAGTCAGCCAAAAAGGCTTGTATCAAAAATGGAATGTATGTATGTACCTATGTATGTATGTATGTAAACTCTTTATTGCACGTAAAAATTAAAAAAAAATACAGAAGTACACAGAAAATAGTACAAAGGCGAACTTAATGTTTAGTTTAGGTTATTTTAAATGTGCAACCGCTGATTGGTTGATTCGATCAATGTTGACAATTTAGACATGTTACTTTGAATAAAACCCCGGACAGTTTTGTCGTCATTTTAAGCCCCCCACGCAAAAGAGGGGAGCTATAAGTCTGAAGTCGATGGCTCTGTGTGTGTCTGTCTGGCACCGTAGCTCTCAAGCAGATGGACCGATTTCGATGCGATTTTTTTCATTCGAAAGCCTTCTTTGGGTGGTTCTTTGGTAAAGATCGGAAAAGCAGTTTCTGCGTGTAGTTTTTTTTTTAAGTTTTTATTTATGGTTGTTTTATAAAAGTATTGTTTGATGAGTCCAGTGACACACAGAAGAAAATTTGTTCTTAAATTGGACAGGAACAAAGATATCATACGTTTCACTCCAAAATCATCCGATGTACCAAACCATTTGCACAAAGGCCGTACGCGGAACCATCTCGCAATGAATTCCACAATGGCTTCCCTAGAAAATACAGCCATGGGTCACTGTGAAAAGGTTCTACAGCGGGTAAATATTCAAATGGTTGAGCTTCACGTCCCTTGCACTAGACATCCCATTTAATAGCATGCATTGCTACTGGGGACTACATGGTACAAGCGAAACACAGTCTTAATGCACCGCAGTAAGGTACAAAATGTGTATAGCGATGGTTGTTGGAATTATTGTGCAAGTGATTTTGAACTGTGTGTGGAGGAGTTAAGGTTGAAATGGATTGTTTGCTGAGCCGTAATTGTTAAGATACGTTCGACTGGTTATAAAGGGGAGTTTATTCCTTTTGAGACTTTTTAATACATACATACACAAAACACGTCTTTATCTCTTACGGGGTAGACAGAGCCTTTTTTTTTGCGGCGGGAAAATGCGTTACGCATACGACCGCGCCGTGGGGACGGCGCGGAAGTTATGTGGGACTCTCCTCCCCGGCCCCCTCCCGAGTGGAAGGAAGCGGGGGAGGCCTACCCACTAAAAACTCGCCGGTATTCCCTCTCTGCCATTGGGGGGGCGCCGCGGGAGCATAAGGGTGTCACCGCGTAAGGGGTAGATAGAGCCTAAGGTAACAAGATCTAGGTAAGGTATGTAAGTATGTATGACGGGTTGCTAGACGCATCGCCTATAACATGATTCCTAAAATTTTCGTCCATCTGTTCGGGAAGAGAAGCAACTGGTACATTCTATGTTATTCCTTTGCTCCCAGACCAGCGTGGATGGTAATGTTATAATTTAACCAAATAATTAAAAAAGGTGTAACGGTGCAGTGACGAACAAACCAAATGCACTTGGCAACCGGTCCCTTGTAAACAGCCCTAGTGTGTCCACAGATCTCTAACCCCAACTTCACATTTTCAACTCTATCCCAACCAGCCTACAGCTCAAAATCGATTGCACGCACAATTTTAACAAAAATCGAGCTGCTCAAATAAAAAGCTGCTATCGATTTTAAACTTTAGCAACAAGCTTTTAGGTTGGAATTGGGTTTTGCAATAGCTATCATATAACACCCACATGCAGGTATAACGTGTTCTGGTAGGGACAGCAAAAAAGCTGAAGATTTATCGTTTGTTTTTGTACCGTCCACAAAAAATGGGTTAAGTGTTTAAAGTTTATTCGTGAGGCACATGTGTGTGCTTTTTTTGGTATCAGGTTGCTGTGTATCGCAGTAGCGAGCTTTTAGTCACGGTTCTGATGATGCCTTTGGTAGGCTGAAACAAGGATAACCATAAGGCGTAAGACTTACAAAAATGACTTTACGACTTCGTCTGCGCACAATCAAATTTGTAATGGAGTTTAACCGCCTTAAATCGACCCTGTCGCCTAAAATACGTCATACAAAAACACACACACACTAACAGTCACAAATTCACGCCTTTATCCCTTACGGGGTAGACAGAGCCGCAAGACCTACAGGCCACGTTTAGCAAGATTGTGGGCGTATAGGTGGAAAGTGGAATCGAAATAGTGATGGGTTGCTAGCCACATTCGCTTATAACATGATTCCTAACTATCGTTAAAGTGGTACTCAATATGAATATTTTTTCCAAAATTTTAATATTTTGCGTTTTTCTTACCCAGAATCGTTTACCCTATCGGTTCTCATACAAGAAAATGTATGTCCCAGATTTAACTATGGATATTTTTTCCTGTTCGTCACGTTCCATACATACGTATGTTAAAAAAGTGACGAACTGGAATGGAAATTTTGGGACACATTTTTTCTTGAAAAAGCCATTAAATGTAACTAAATATTGGAAAAAATGTTCACTAGGACTTTTTGGAAAACGCTCTATAACCACCTAGAGATTGTTAGTTATTATTATTTACAACTAGCTGTTGCCCGCAACTTCGTCTGCATAGAATTCGTTTATCGCTATCCCGCAGGAATTACGCAATTTTCCGGGATAAAAAGTAGCCTATGTGTTATTCCAGACTATAATCTATCTATGTTCCAAATTTCATCCAGATCTGTCTAGCCGTTCTGGCGTGAAAGAGTAACAAACATCCAAACATACTCACAAACTTTCACATTTATAATATTAGTAGGATTTAGACGATGCAATCCTTGGAATGGACAGACTGACAGACGATGCATAGCAACCAGTTCTGGTAGCACTCTTTGAGAAGGCATGCTCAAAAATACACAAAAACAATTAAAGGCATATCATACATACATATACATACACAACTCACGTCTTTATCCCTTACGGGGTAGACAGACCTTAAGGCCACGTTTAGCAAGATTGTGGGCATCTACATGGCAAATAATGGAATCAAAATAGCGATAGGTTGCTAGCCGCATGGCCTATAACATGATTCTCGAAGAATTTCGCCTATACCTCGATGAGCTTTTACCATCTGCGCGGGAAGAGAAGCAACTGGTACATTCTGTTTTTTCTTGGCTCCCAGACCAGCATGGAAGTAAGTACCTAAAGTATCTGTATCAAACTATAATAAAAAAGTATCTGTATCAAACTATAATAAAAAAGCTGCACAAATACGCTTATAAACTTATAAGCGACCTATAGGTCTACGTGACCACACAAAAGCTGCATTCTGCCACGCTTGCTTATTGTGTTCTTAACTATGTTAACAACAATCCTAATTCACCAGAAACATTTTAGCATTTCGTAGAAACCCGAGAGCAGGTGCAAAAAAACACGGGATTCCCTACAAAAAAGCCGTGATAGTTTTCGCTTGCACACACCGTCAAAATTCCCCACATTTGCCTGTGATCACGCGAAACATTTCAAACGATTCTAGCCCTAACGCGCTTCTTTGTCCGTTCACACTTTGTTTATTACGCATGTCAAAAGAAATCATTTGTTACAGAAGAGAGCGCAGCTACATTCGAATAGCTGCTTATTCACTCTAACATAAAGTTGAATTTTACGTGGAAATTCTGAGGAAGTGAAGCGGAAATGTCCGAAAATAGCCGATGTTTCCCGACGCCGCCGTTCGGAAAATCAAAGCAAAGTTTTAGTACAAGGCATTGGAAGGAAGCAATACTGACTTAACATTGCCGTTCCCAGTGGCGCCACTGTCTTAGCAGAACCGTAGCGGTAGTTCCAAGTTTCGTTAGTTCGTATTGCTGCCACGGGGCGGGTTATGTTGGTGGCTGTATAATAGGTGCGTCCAAGCGTACCATGGCTTGGGACAGATATGAGATTCTTGAACGTGCAGCCATTATCAAAGGATGGGGGTTCGATAGAATTCCTACGTGACGAATAACCGTCTATGGCATACCTTTATCACCTAGGAGACGAAGTTGAGTGCCTACAGGGTGCGTCGCATCGCATGTCAACTTTGTGGACGGATTCTTTTGTTTTGAGGGTACGTACAGAATCGATAGAAAAACACTCTATAAAATTTTTAGGACACTGAAAATTTAATTCGCATAGTAACAAGGTCATGTGACAGCTAGTAACAGATAGAAAAATTCGAAGGCTTACCCACCTGCTATGGGTGGTGTAGGGTCACGCGTCACGGAATGACGAGGATCCGGGTTCGGTTCCCGGCCATAGCTTTGCTTTTAGAATTTTTCTGTGTTCTAATTTTAGTGTCGCTTAGAAATTTATAAGCAAGTATAACTTGTGTTGAGTGTTTGTATTATGTATTAACTTTTTTCAAACCAAATTTCAGATCTGTTCTACAAAATAATCCAGCCCTGTGGAAAAATTCATTCTAAATAGCGTGTCCTACTGTAATCTATCTTCTTTCCAAATTTCAGGTCTTCTCTTGTATAAAAACAAATAGGAGACGTTTTGGAAAAAGGTCAGGTCAGGACCCGAAACCGACGAGCATGTATGAAGAGATGAATGTGGATGAAGCGAAAGAAGTATGTCAGGATCGTAGCAAGTGGAACAAAGTAGTGCCTACCCCTGTGGGAAAGAGGCGTGACGGTATGTATGAATGTATAAAAACCAAGGAATTTCATACAAATTTTGAAGGGCCGTAAAACCACCTAAATCCGACTCTGTTGCAAAATTTGTTGACGTCTCCTACCTATAGACTAACTCCTTGCCAAATTTCATCGAATTGGTCTAGTAGTTTTGAGATTTCGTGATTAGTCAGTGGAAGTGAGTAACGTTTCAGTTTTATTTATATTATTATCAGTTTTCAAATTAACATGTGTAGTGTACAAACAATACTGCGATGGTCATTAAAATATGCTGTTTTGACGTTATTTTGTTGTTTGTTATCCATTTAGCGGAAATTTCCCTAAATCTAAGCCCTATCTTACCTACTTACTTTAAGCCAGGCCGGATGTTTTTATTAAACTAGCTGTAAATTCACTTTACATATTTATTTTTACGTAAGAACTTTCTCCTAACAATAACGAACACAACAAAAATGAATTACCTAGCGAAATCGGTCCAGCCGTTCACGCGAGATGCAGTGACCAAGGAAAATAAGGGTTCATTTTTTTATAAATATAGATGACCTAATGCGAGTCCGGTTTGCCTGGAGGGTTCTGTACCACCGTATGTACTGTAGGGCTCCGAGGATGGTAGCCAGAACACTGACTTTTTAAGAGACTCCTGGGTTTATGCGGAGAGTACGGATTCTTGCGCTCTGAGCCAAGATCTTTAATTCTAAATACAATATATCTAAAGCTTTTAACCATATATTACTTTAAACTCATGAACTTATACAATCTATGATATGATCACTACATAGTATAAAAAAGTCGTTTTCTCTGTCCCTATGTCCCTATGTCCCTATGTATGTTTATATCTTCAAAACTACACAACGGATTTTAATGCGGTTTTTTTTAAAAGATAGAGTAATTCAACAGGAAAGTTTTTATGTATAATTCTACGCAGACGAAGTCGCGGGCAGAAGCTAGTCTATGATATAGCAGTTATGCCTTCAGTCAGTTATTCAGGACGCTGTGCTGTGAAACCCTCCCACTGAGAAGGCTCGGTGTCGCATCTTTTCAGGTGGCGTTTCTGAACGTCTATGTGTGAGTGGCCATAGTAGTCCCCACGGTAAACATATATTTTTTAAATGAAACGATCAACTCACCGCGATGATCGGACAGGTTCAAACTCGTCGGATGATCTTTTTGAGAGTGAGATCGTTAATATTTCGTAGTTTTGAAAATCTCTTCCATGCTGGTCTGGGAGTCAAGAGAAAACATAGAATATACCAGTTGCTTCTCTTAGGAATCGTGTTATAGGCGATGCGGCTGGCAACCCATCACTATTTAGATAGATAGATAGATAGATAAAACGTTTATTTGGTACTGCCAACACACACAATCAAGATTACATAAAATATCAACATATCAAGCAAAAACTTAAAACTAGAACATTATCTTTGTTTGTGTGCGCTACAGTAGCACAAAAGGGCCATGGCTCAGTGGTCAACATTGCTCGTAAAAGCAAAACACTGGTATTCTGCCACAACCCACGGAACAAACAAATGAACACTTTTTAACAGTTAGGTACTTAAAATATGAAATTAAAGTGAACGGCGCAAAAACTAATAAAAGCATGGCCACGTTTAACATGATTGTAGGCGTATAGGTGGAAAGGGGAATCAAAATAGTGATGGGTTGCTAGCATCGCCTATAACATGATTCCTAAGAATTTCGCCCAGTCCCTCGATGGGCTTTTACCATCTACAAACACAAACAATTATCTATTTATTACTTAAGTACCGAGTTAACCGCTAATTATTAATCTTTACAGCCCAAATGGATTTTCCCAGAGGTGACACGGCTCGACACTAAAGTTTATGGCGTAGGTATGACATTACAGCAATGACACAAACAGTCATACGATTCTTAATCGTAGATAAAAAAGCAAACAAATATGTTTTTGTTTATTTAGAATATGTAAAACTAGATATGCAAAGAGTCATGTTTTGTTTGTAAAGAATAAAGTGGTCATCTATCCGTCTATCTGTCTATCTATGTATCTAAAAAGCCCGGTATCGCACGTAATCAATCTCAACTAGATAATAAACATACACACATAAAATGTTTTACCGCTTCATATTGGGGTTAGCTAATTTATATTTCTAGACGATACTGAAAAATAGAACACGGAAAAATCCGAAAAGTAAAGCTATGGCCGGGAATCGAACCCGGATCCTCATCATTCCGTGATGCGTTTACCCTTACACCACCGGTGAGTAAGCCATCGAATTTTTCTATCTGCACCAGTACGTCTAGTGTAAGTTTTGCAACAAATTTCCGTTTACTTTTCGAAATAGTTAAACGAGCTAACTCATAACGATACGTTTCTTTTCACCGTCACAATAGTATGCGCTCGAACGCTGTTACGTTGTCACGTCGCGGCGCGTATTCCATACAAATTCGGTGAGTTCGTTTCACTTCGCGTTGCGTTTCTCACAGATGTCACTGTTCACTTCGACTGCGTAAGTTCCTCGCGAGTATAAATTCCAACTGTCACTTTCGTGACAGTTAACGTTCGTGAACGCAGTAGTAAAGTGAGTCACTATGTTTTTACCTAGTGAGAACGCTCTCACTCCTCATATTCAGCAAAAATAAGGTTCAAGTTTCTTTAGCAAATTTATTAACGGTCTAAACGCGGCGCACCAAAGTGCTTGCGATCTTGTATCTCTTTCTTACACATTGTGATGGCTCGCAAATACGTAAGGGAGGTTAATTAAGGAATCAAGCACTTTTTGAACATATTATTATATTTTAAGTCCTTTTTACAAACTACCTAGTTAGTTACTTACATATTTTACATTATGCGCGCACACGAATACGTGTGAACTAAAAAAACGACTTACTGTGCTAACTCCTTAAAAATAAAGCGTAAACGTTCTTAATTACAATTAAATAAAAAGCAAGAAGGAAAAAAGGAAGGGCTCTGTCTACTCCATAAGGGATATAGACGTGATATGTGTATCATATGTATATGTGTGTGTATGTAAAAAGGAAAAAAAAACAAAAAAGCAATAATGAGGCCTCCCGATCCCGGGGTTCGAACGCGAAATTGAAGAGATGCGTACTCAATATAGACCATCAGGCCATTCGTTGGACCACGGCTACTTTGGCAGGCTAAGTGAATTTGTTAATTGGTATCCGCTACTCTAGTGTCATCTTTTGACATTTATCAAAATTACCCTTTAATTACATAATAATAAGAGCCACGTTGGTCGTTGCTGAGAATGACACCTTCTATACTTACAACTGGGTATATGTATTATATTTATACTAAAAAATATGTGTAGCTACAGCGCTGTACGGTAGCAGATATTAGTATCGACCCTACTGCTATTGAAATAAGGCGTCAAATGTGAATGATGATTATGATAAAGTTTACGTACCTACATACTTAACTCAGCCGTCTCAGAACTAGTGAGAAGGCTCTCCCTTCTCATAATTAAGTAAAAATAAGGTTCAAGTTTCTTTAGCAAATTTACTAACGATGCTGCGCTGTGGACTTGTAGTCTAAAAGCGACGAACCAAAATGATCTACAAGTAGGAGGTTAATAAGGAAGAAGGCACTTTTTTGAACATTTATTTTAAGAGCTTTATACAAACTACTTGCCTACCTACATTATATTTTACATTTTGTAGCTCAGCTTAATGTGTGTGAAACAAAAAAAACATATTAATAATAATAATAGGCCCTTACAAATATTGACACATTTACTGTTTTTATGTTACCTAATTGCTACTTCAATAAATGCTACAACACATAGATTATTATTTTTTACTTGTAAAATAAATTATATTTATTCGTTTTAAAGGGTGGGTAGGCTTTGAAAGTGAAAGTCACATATTTGTTTAATTATTTATTAAAAATAAAAATGTAGGTACCTACTTTTTTCTCAGCCTTTTTTGGTCCCATACAGAGTTACTTCTTAATTGAACGGAATAATATTTTCATCCTATATGCCTAACAAGAATTCGCAGCAACCTTTGAACAACCTGGCTAGGCTCTTCTTGAGAACTAAGATGGCTGAATTCCAAGGTAATTTTGATAATGCAGATATGAGGAATCCATCACTATCTTTGATTGCTGCAGACTTCAATGCCTTGAAGAACTTTGTTTCAAAGGCTGCACCAACAGGTGAGCTGCTTATCTCGGTGGGTGGACCAACAAGAGGTGAGGTTGAGGCGGAAAATGTTGCTGATTTATGAATCATTCCTGAGGCTCTCGCTGATATATGAGAAAACTGTTGTGCTGGCAGTGGATATTTGCAAGTGCCTGGTGAAGTGCCATGTGTCTGATACCGAAGTGAGCAGGAGCTTCTGAACTGGGCGTCCTCAGACCGGCAAGAAGCAGCCCATCTTGGTCCACTTCAAAGACGTCACACTCCTGGTTTGGGTGTAGCAGTAACAGCGTTTCTGACCAAACTCCGTTACTACGCATTCATGGCTGCGAGGAAAACGTTCGAAGTGGACAAGTGTTGGATGAGAGATGGTGTCGTCATTGTGCTAGTACTGGATAGTGGCGGCGAGAAGCATCGCATCGTATCACTCACCAAGCTACACGGGATTCCGAATGTCATGCCCGGGGCAGTGGGCTCGTCGGTCATGCCTGCAGAGGCTGCTAACACTGTTTAATAAAGAGTACTAGCGTATTGCTGCGCAGCGGAAGCGGCCCAAGTGAGGCAGGAAGGCCGCGGCATAATTATGTTACACTTCACTTATTTGTCACATTTTTCTTCATGTACTTTCGAGTATTTCATAATGTGTAACTATCTCCTGTATTTGAGCATTATTGTTTTGTATTCTTTACCCACTTTTTCTTGTTACTTTCGCTCTAATACCTCCAAAATATGGTTCCTGTTCTTGCCGGCATTGTTGCATTGCGACATGACATGAGTGACGTTTGTCTGGCTGACAGTTGCTGGGTTTGACGTTTCGAATGTTTCGATCCACTTGAACGTTAACTAACTGGACGCTGTTATGCAATACTGTGTCAACCCACAAAATTTCAAACATCGAGATAGTGATACCATTCGCTTCCTTAGGTAATAAACGAAATCTTTCAAAAGTGTTTTAAGTGACTCAAATCAATTTAGTAGTGAATAATTCAAAAAAACTGTTGACGCATAACCAAAATCCTCTACGGGATAATCTACAATACTGTATCAAGTGCCTTACCACAAATATTCGTGGATAATTGTTTCATCTGTTTTGATAAAAATGAGTTATGAGGCTTGACACATTATTGCTTAATTTGTGTGGATATTTGCCCGAGTGGCAGTAACGGACGTTGGCTTAAATAATTAATTAATATAGTGTTTTAATGGCTAGTTGGATAAATACTATTTAGAAAATCAATTTGGATGACATGGTCTACTGCACACATTGAAGGAGAGTTCAAATTTTGCGTATTTTACTGGGTTTTATCAAACCACTTGTAAGGTTAACCTTCAAATTTTAAAAACTCATCTTAATTTTAAAACTTCTTTTACATTCAAAAATTGTAAACGTCATTGATTAACGTTTGGTATTCAATATTCTAAATAATCGATTGGTTAGATTCATCAGATCATATTCAAATAGTACTTTGTATCGAATTTTGCAATAATGTTTCAAGGTATTTAAAATGAATCAGGTCATATTCAAGAACTTT
The DNA here is from genome assembly GCA_949127965.1 of Pandemis corylana. NCBI lineage: Eukaryota > Metazoa > Arthropoda > Insecta > Lepidoptera > Tortricidae > Pandemis > Pandemis corylana. The sequence continues at coordinate 457,149 of OX421865.1, read as the reverse complement.
TTCTAATTTTGCAATAATGACGTGTCACGAGACAAATCATTATGTTATATAATATTGCTGATTCGACATTTTTCTAAAACCGAATATGCGATTTATTAAATAGGTAATTGTATTTATTTCCAATATTTACAAATGCTTAACATCTTCACAGATCACTTAACTATTATAATACATTTATGAAATCGTCGATTTCTATATTATCAGAGGCCCCCATTTTGAGAAATATGTTGATGTCATATTAAAACACGATTTTCTTAAAATGGACATCTTGAGGGTTGGTATAGTATTGCATAACAGCGTCCAACTTTACTATTGTCGCAGGGAGCTATCGAATGCGACGAACGTATGTTCACAAAACCGTCATACTCACTGCGTTTCGAAAAACTATTTCGAATGAGTTTCCTCACATCGATTAACGTTACGTTTTTAAGGTTTTTTTTTAATTCAAAATGGCTGCCGCTACAGCTGTCAAAGCAAACAGAACAGACTAAAAAGAAAAGAAAAGAAAGATATTAGAAAAGAAGAAGAAGAAGAAGAAGAATTAAATTGTTGGAGAAATACAGTGAAAAGTGATATTATGATTGATCCTTCCTGCTCTACGCCATTCTAAGCCGCGGAAATCTATTAGTAATCTAAAAAGTGCGAAAAAATTATCAAATTCTTCGGGCGAAATACCAGAACTTTGTTTCATTTCTAACTATGGCGTTCTTACGGACGAACAGGAATTACGCCAAGGATGCTTAAGATCTTCTTCCATTCAGTACTAGTCTCCGCTATATGCGAAGCTGACAGCAATAGCAAGGATTACTTCATGTGTTTCTGTTACAATACATGCTCGCATTGGATGGTCTCAATGGGGTGAAAAATTTTAAACAGCAATGTTTTATCATTGTAACCTAACCACATACTATTTCTGGCACATTGTAATTTTGTTTATATTTATACTACCTACTTAAATAACATTTACAATTATGATACCAATCAGATAAAATTGTCATTTCCATTTTTCAATCCCTTAGCAAGTGGCCTGCTTTGCTTGACTAATAGATAATCCGGCCCTATAGGTATAAAGTTAGATATGTTGTGTTGTAAGAAATAAATAATAAATGTCATGTCATGAGGAAATTAATTAATAATAAACAACACTACAGTAGAACCCTCCAATAAGTTAAGATAGATATATTATGATTTGTTAAAAAGAAAAACATTTTTAATGCAAGCTTTTTTACTCATTGTTGACTGTAGGTACTTGCATTTTTATCCTAAGCATGTGTACCAAATGTTGAAGATTTCCCTCTTGCGGAGGCGGTCCTGGTTTAGAAAATTTCAGCCGAATTGCTTGAAGACATCTGCTTCAATTGAAAATTGAGTTGCAAGATTCCACCCATACAACCATACATACATATATTGCAAATTAATTAAAAACTTGTACCTATTCCCTTGTTACGTTAGGCCGTCTACCCCATAAGGGATAAAGACGTGATTTATGTGTGTGATTGTACCTAATAAAAAATGATGAATGTATTTCAATAAATTGCCAATGCCAATGCATGACATGAGTACCTACTGTGTTGTAATGTGTATTAGGTTATTATTATTATTCCTTATAGATTTGGATGAGGCACATGGCAACATGGCATAAATGTAAGACAGGTATATAACTCAAGTGTAAGCCACTTTAATTTCGTTATTTTTCATAGGAATATTATGTAAACTCAAACCATGTTAATAGTAAGGGTAAGACATTGTAACTAACAAATCATAATGGATGCTGACTTTGGTCTGAATAAAAATGATTTTGTTTTCAGTTCAATTCTTTTAATTTTTCTATATTTTATGTCGCAGGGATTTAAAATATACTACTAGATTGTCAATGCAAGATCTCACAGCTAATCTAATCTAATCCTAATCTAATCCTAATCTAGGGATCCCTACGGATACACTTCGACCCATTCGTGGATCTTTTGTGTAATTACCCCTCCTTCGCACTATTCCATCGCTTTTACCACCTCATTCCGAGATCTCACAGCAGTTAGTATTTTAAATTTCTAAATATATCAAGCACCATGAAAGCAATAACTAAATGTTATTCAATATGTCCATGCATGTATGTATATGTATAGCTGTCTGGAATGTAAAGTGCACAGTAGACAATATGTGGTCTTATTGCTTAATAGCAATCACTACCAGACAACCAATAAGACAGAAATCCCAGACTTCCCATACAAAATTGGCACAGTATGGGCCGTTTCACCACTCTGTTAAGTTCCAGTTATCTTTAGTGTCAGTTGTTATCTATCTATCTATATTGTTACATCTCTTTCTCTTGTCTGTTTCGTGGTAGATAAATAGAGATGGAATCTAAGATAACAGAAACTTAACATAGTGTGGTGAATCAAGCCCCAAAGTCATAATGATTGTCCTTTAAATTAAATGAACCATCACTATGATATTTACTGTAAAAACGGTTCACAGTGAGTCAAGAATTGGTTCCACAGTACACAGAGAAGAGCAAAACAAACAAAACTTAATAATCACACGGTTAAATAAAAATAGGCAACAACATTTATTTTGGTGTAGGTATTATTTTAATATTGCTAATTTAGTGCAGTGGCATATAAATGGGGTTGCAGGATGGGCAAAATGCCATTGGTCTTCAACTCTCAACTCTCCACCTGATGAATATAGAATGGGCCTCAGTCATAGTTATGAAATGTTATTGCAATTTTTTATGCCAACTTCTATCTGAACGATTTGATGAACATCTGAATGTCTAAAATAATCTGAAACAAAATCCATAAAATAATTAGTTTAATGAAAATCTCTTTTGTATCTACAACTTGCAGCCATTCTCAGAAATGTTCATTAATATGCAACTTAAACTCATACGTTTTTTGAGTTGTTTGTAAAGAAAAGATATTGATAGATGTATAGTCGTGATTTATTTAAGTATGTATGTAAAGTATGTTAGACCAAGTTCTGTTGTTTTAAAGAAAATAAGGCATCAGGCCAACACGAACCTTTTCTTTGAGGTTAGTTCTGCAACGATGCAGCCTAGCCAGTTCTTCTTAATTCGTATGTTCAACTCTGAACGATGGTCATCTTTATTCTGTTTGTTATGCTTCCTTTTATTGTACTATTTTTCCAAGTACAACAAACCAATTCTCACTCATTAAAGTGACACAAATAATACAACAAATAATAATTCAATTCAATTCAAATTTAGGAAAAAGTTAAACGTCAAACGATATCAATAGTGTTGCCAGTGCCCATCTTTCAATTGCCGAGTTCAATGAAGATCTTTCTTGAAAGATTTAAAGTTCCAATATTACGGTGTACATTATCGCTTACCTACTACATAATAGCTTTTAATTACTATTGGCTCAGTATAGATTTATATTAGATTTATTTATTTACTCAACAAAAAATATATTGTATAAAAACATCCATGCTGATTTGGAAGCAAAGAGAAAACATAGAATGTACCAGTTGCTTCCTTCCCGCGCAGATGGTTAAAGTCCATCGACGGAATGAGCGAAAATCATAGGAATCATGTTATAGGCGATGCGGCTAGCAACCCATCAGTTTTATGGTTCCGCTTTCCACCTATAGGTACGTCCACAGTGTCGTAGGTCTACAACCTTAGGCTCTATCTATCCTGTAAGGGATAAAGACGTGATTTGTGTATGTATGTATAAAATCATGCTTGTCACAAATATAAGTATTTCTGATGAAATCGTCAAAATTAATAATAAGAACATAACTCAAGTATTTATGGCGGAAGTCATCAGCCAATCTGTTACAGTTTTTTTTTGGTTGAACTAGAAACATTACGATTTGCAGTACCTAGTAGACTAAATTAAAAAATAAGTTTAAAAAATACACAGCATAATATAATTTAAATGATATTTTTATTAGAATTATTAGAATTTAGTAAGAATTAATATAAATTATTAACAAAAATGCCGTGATAGTCTAATGGTTTGACCTGTGGCCTCTCAAACAGAGAGTCGTGAGTTGGAATTCTGAGCTCGCACCTCTAAGCTTTTCGGAATTTATGTGCAAAAATACATTTGAAATTTGCCATGATTTTTCCGGTGAAGAAATCCTGAGGAAACCTTGCACACATCTGCGAAGAAATTCAATAGTGTGTGTGAAGTTCCCAATCCACACTGGGCCCTCGTGGGAACTATAGCCCAAGCTCTTCAATAAATGGAGGAGGCCTATGCCAAGAGGCACGCCGAATTACGTGATTTTATCTATAAACAAAAACAGTGACGACAACATGTACTGAAAAATTGTAGCGAATTCGGAATAACAGGGCTTTTCGGTTTAGTAAAATGTCGTGAGTTTTCAATCCGCACTGGGCCCTATCCTATAGCAAAATTCCTCTCATTCTGAGACGCCTGAGCGCCTGTGCCCGGCAGTGGGCCGTATATAGGCTGGAAAGATGATGATTATTATTATTACAAATATAAATTAATATACTACAATAATAAAATATCTGTTAAGACTCATAAAAATATTTTTTTTATACGACAAGGAAGGCAAACAAGCAAGTGAGTCACCTGATGGTAAGCAAGCAAGTAATTTTATCTCAATTATTGGTTTATATTTAGATTTATTTTTTTGCTTAGCATGATACCTACGTTATAAATAAAAATAACACAGTTTTAAACATAAATAAAATAGTAATAATAATTATAATAACTGAAATTAAAGGAAGTACCAATGTTTTAAACAATAAACGTTTCTTATTTCTAATTATGAAATCACGGTAATTGCTTTAGAATTGGCAACACTGATTGGAACTTAAGATTGACCGTACGGCAAACGCGCTCGATGAGTTCCGCGTTAACGTATTCGAAGGTGAGCGCGTTCACGAAAACTTATACTCGCTGTCTTTGTTGTGCAAACTTTCCGCTGGTGGCGCTGTTCACGTTTTCATAGTAATTGCTATTTTAACGCAAACGCGTGCGAGACGTATTTTGGGACTGAAAACTTACACTAAGCATACAGCTGTCACGTGACTTTCAATGCGAATTTTATTCGCCAAGCGCCATGTGACTTATCCCTATAAGGGATCACTTCCAGTGAACCTTTGAGTGGATAAAAGGAGTGCTTATTATATTAGGGACGGACGAGTTAGTTTAAAAATTACAAATTGAGATACAAATCACGTCTATATTACTTACGGGGTAGACAAAGCTAAAGCGTCAAGACCTAAAGGCCACGTTTACTATGAGGTGGAAAGGGGAATAAAATAGTGATGGGTTGCTAGCCGCATCACCTATGATTCTTAAGATTTTCGTCCATTCCCTCGATGGGCTTTTATTATTAAAAAGTTCAAAAATTCAAATTCAAAATGTATTTTTGCAAATTGGCCACTCTTTTACATGTCATTTTGAAACTACCATCTGCGCGGGAAGAGAAGCAACTGGTACAGTCTGTTTTTTCTTTGCTCCCAGACTAGCATGGAAGTTTAAGAAAAATTTAATGCAACGTTTGAAGGAAGAAACAATCAAAATCTTTAACAACTCAAAAGAGCGTCTCCAAAAAAAGTAACTGCCCCAAAATGCCAAAAATCCCAAGGCATGACGCAACCGTTTACCATAACTCGAATACGTCCGAATTCACTCACGAACAAAGACGACCTTCAAACGTCTCCCCTAAGTGTGAGGGAGATGGAGAATGCGCTCCCGCTCATCCAAAAAGGGGCTAAATTATGACATAATGATAGCTCGAACACCCCATGCTAGGGTTGCTATGTTACTATGGACAAGTGTCTCACCCTGTATTAATCTGAATAATTTTGAAATAACTTTTATCATGTAATACATACATATATGTCACGTCTTTATCCCTTACGGAGACAGAGCCTAAGGTAACAAAACCTTAAAGCCACGTTTAGCATGATTAAGGGCGTATAGCTGGAAAGGAATCAAAATAGTGATGGTTTGCTAGCCGCATCGGCTATAACATGATTCCTGTGCCAATTCCCTCGATGGATTTTTACCATCTGCGCAGGAAGAGAAGCAACTGGTACATTGTATGTTTTTTTCTTTACATTATTTATTCACTCAATAAAAATTACATCATAAATTGTACATTGTCAAGTTAGAAGGAGTTAGAGAATTTAGATTGAAATCGTCAAGAGTAAATGAAATCAAATGAAATAATACAAATCAATTAAATATTACAAAAATGACAAAATCAAAAACAATAATAATAAAACATTTAGGGACAAATAAATTAATTCTCCGCTAGTGATCAATTTTTTTGTGTGCCTTCCACCTTCACATGGCTTGTTGGCAACCCTACCCCATGCTAGCACGTAAGGGACCCTGTATTTATTGAATTAAAAGCGATTTTCGAACGAATTTGCATGAGTAGTGTAAAATCATGGGGCGATCCTAGTACGGGAGCTGCGTGTCCGATTTTGAGAATAAATTCAAGGATTTTTACATTCTTGATATTTTTTGTCCCCAGTGTTTGAGCAGGTATTAGGGGTAACTTTGAAAGGGTACAGTCACGCCTTTGTTATCAGTAGTTTACCCTATTATCAATTTAAACGCAATTTACGTAGTTACCAAGCTTGGTGTTTTAACTGGTTATTTTTATGTTAATAACGAAACTGCGAAACGTTAAATAATAAACAAGGTTAGAAACAAGCTAAATTGTATGTTAATTACAATAATAATAGCTACGTATGAATCATAGCAATATAAAAACCGTATAAAACAGTCGTAATAGTATATGCTTCAAGATCCGCATTAAACATTGGCCCATTATGTATATAATATATTTAAATACATTACGCAAACCAGTTACTATTGAGGAAGGTTTTCTAATTCGTTCATTATAGCAGGTTTCCTTACTTCGTTATTTTATTGTCAAGGGCACGTGAATATCAACAATACGAAGCTTCAATGGCGAAAAATACATAACGACTAAGGTCATAAAAACGACATATAATATAAGGTGCCAAAGACACTGGAGCTTCTAGGTAAGCGTTGCTAGATTATGTAATTGTTCCCCGTTTAGTGGATATCCACGAGTTTCGAAATTCCCTCAATTTTTTAATAAAAAGTACATACATGTACGTATATGAGAAAATATGTTTCAAATAACCATATCAAGGGCGTTTAGTGGTAAGTTTTTGTCTCGACAGACGTCTGTACGAATTTGTATTCGTGTGTACAATATCATGCTATTGACGCTTCTAAATTTGATCAAAGTAATAGAGACTAACATTTTTGATAAAAAGTTAAAACGTATTTTCTACTTATGACCACGTCTATCACAATCCGACAGAAAAATCGAAATTTTGGTTTAATTTTTTATCGTGCCTGCAATGGTGAGCAGTAGATGTTCCACGGGAGTTTATAATTGTGTCGCACAGACACATCATTCAAACAGATGACGCTTGGCGACAAAAATCACGTAACAAGGTCTCGTGACAGCTAGTAACAGATAGAAAAATTCGAAGGCTTACCCACCTGCTATGGGTGGGGTAGGGGTTTAGCACGCGTCATGGAATGACGAGGATCCGGGTTCGATTCCCGGCCATAGCTTTACTTTTCGGATTTTTCTGTGTTCTAATTTCCAGTGACGTTTAAAAATTTAATTTTAATTTCAATTATTTGAAAAAACTTAATGTACATTCTTCTTTAGGCTAAATGGCCTGAAACAAATCTTTTTTTAAGTCTTCGCTAAATTAAACTTAACAGCTGTTTTCAAATTGTTATACTTAACAACGAAATATTGATAAAGATCTTGCAACAGAGCTGTTTTTCGCGACCTTTCAACGTCCCGGACAGTCATTATGTAAACCCAATGTTCAATAGATCTGTATTTATTCAGCGACAAGCACACAAGTCAAACTAAAATGCTATTACCACGCCAACTTGCAGAAGTGACACCATACCCGCAAGTATGTCATATATGCGCAGCTGTACATTTAGTGCTCAAAACAAAAGGCATTTTGTCACGAATCAACTGCCAGAATTTAAAACCTAAAGTAAATGTTGTATGGATACATTTTCCATTACAATTTTGTGAAAATTTGAGTCGATTTGAATTAAAATTAATATATGTGTCACAAGAACGTGTAGTCCTTGAAAACACGATTGTTTAAGTTATAAATAATTCATCCACGTTATAAATATTTTGCCGTATTATTCTGTGGTTTTGGCCATATTTGCTATGATTGAGGATTGCCATTAATTTTTCTATGACGTAGTTCGAATTTGCTTTTATTGTTTGTGGTGATAATTTTAAAATGTCGTCTTATTTAATTTTACAAGGACCTCCTTGACCTTAGCTAAATTATAACTAATGGCCGATTACCTTAAATGAAACAAAACAAAAAATCTGAATGTAAAAAAACTATGTTTTTATACAACAAGGAGTAAAATACCCATTGGTAAGTCACCAAAATCAAAATCATAGGTAATCAAAATCGTAATTTTATTTTTGCAAATTGGCCGCCAAGGGCTCTTTTACATATCTTTTTTGAAACTACCAGCGCATTCGGAAAAATGGTCTTGCAAGAAGAATGCGCCGCAAGAAACTTAGCAGAAAGTATTTTTTTTTCAAAATAAAATACCGTGAAACCGTACAACTTTGCCTTTTCATATAGCTTTGCCCACCGCGTCACATTTCAGTAGAAGCGAAATCTACCAAAAATGGTCACAAATACACTTTATTTCTAATATGTGGCTTATAGCTAATCTTATTGCTGACAACACTGACCTATCGGTTGACGCGTATCTATCGTCAGTCACGCGTGAGCCGGCTTGGAGTGCGGGTATGTTTTTCGGCGGGCCAATCAGGTCGAAAAAACTTTAAGTGAATTTCAAGCCAGGAAAGTCCTACAGCTATGTAATTTCAACTGTAACTAATATACAGTTTAAAAACGACGTAGACAGAATCACAACTCCTTATCTCTGTTAATTTCGTAATTATGGTAGTGGGCAATGTCATGAACGTTTTACGTATTACTTTTTACAGCTTTGCCCAGCACAATTTTACTCTTAGATATATAAAATAAAATCATCATCATTATCATCATATAAAATATAATCCGTTTATTTCAGACAACAATGAATGTGGTCTATAAAGTGTACATTATTGAATCCTAATTTTTTTTTAAATCTAGTTTTTCTTTAGTAGGTAACGTTTGTAACTGCGCATTGCATTGCATTAAATTTGTTGTATTATGTAAAATTGGTTTTATTAAGCAACATACCTTAATCCAGGCACAATTTAATTTACAGTTAAGAGCAAATTATAATATTAATATCATACTACACCTTGTTTGATCGTCGTAGTCGGATAAAAGCTATTAGTAAAAATTTGACAACCCTAGCGTATCCAGGATTTTGTATGAAGGATGCATGAAGGATGTCAATTTTTTGTTTACGACTTTGCCCACACGAATTTGGCCGTAAAATATAACACTTAAAGGTCTATTAATACGATACAACGTTGCTATGTCTATTCTAGATTATTAGACTTTAAGAATCATGACCATAACGTTGATAATCCCAAAGATAAGATAATGTAAACAAATGTGGGCAATCTCAAAATTTTTTCAATATTTTGGCCCGCCTGTTTGAGGCCCGTTTTCTACAGTAAGGAAACTCATTTTTAATGTAGTGTTCTCATCTACCCAAAGAAGAGTATGTCAATTTGTGAGTGTTCCAGATAAAGTTGTACAATATGGACTAATTGACTCGAAAAAATGCAAAAAACCGCTAAAAGCGGGCAAAGTTGTACGGTTTCACGGTACATTAAGCTACTACAATACTTAAATTCTACTTAAATTAAATACATTTATAAAAGGGATGTATAAGGCCGAGCCTTAAATTATATAAGTCTATAGTAGACATGTATAAAGTCTCTGCTGATCGAAGTAAAACAACGTAGTTTGGAAAAAAAGAAAGAGAAAAAAATACCATGTAAAATCCACTACCCATGGAAAACCACAGGATATAATCTCATTTGCCAGCAAAATCACCGGCTATCTCCACGCTAGATAACACAGCGACGCAAGCACTGGACGATAAGATGCTGGTGGCAATCCGAACGGACCATGCAACAAAGTTCTACTACCCAAAAAAAAAACATACTCTGCTTGCATTTGATAAAAATCAAATCCAGTTTGGGACCCCACCTCCCGCAGGCTCACCTAGACAAAGAGAACCCTTTTTGGATTTATTTATGCGCGTGCACACTAAAGTTTTATTGGACGTAGATAAAGAACTTTCCAAGCTTTTTTTTCGGGTGAGCTTTTATTTTGGAGGCGTGGGCGTCGGCTGTATATTGATGAGGTTTTGTGAGGTTATAATTGGGCGATAACAAGATTTTTGGTGTTTTTCATTTCTTTAATTTTTACAAGCTGAAGGTGTCTTCAAACTAAAAGTATATTTTTTTATTCTTTCAACAAATTTATTTAATTTTATAATTTACTAGCTTTTGCCCGCGACTTCGTCTGCGTGGAATTAGTGTTGTGGGTGACTTCTGCCCCGTAGATTTTGAGATTTTTTTGACAAACAATTTTTTAAAGTATCCAACGTTACCTCTAATACCTCCAAGAACATGTGTATAAAATTTCATGATGATCGGTTGAGTAGTTTTCGCGTGAAACCGTAACAAACAAACTTACATTCGCATTTGTAATATTAGTAGGAAGTAGGATTTAAAAATGCTTTCGTAACACGTATACAAACATGTACAAATCACGTCTTTATCCCTTACGGTGTAGACAGAGCAAGAAGACCTAACTACAGGCCAAGTTTAGAAACATTTTGAGCGTGCAGGTGGAAAAGGAATCAAATTATTCTTGATTTTCGTCCATTCCCTCGATAGGCTTTTACCATGCGCGGGACGAGCAGCAACTGGTACATTCTATGTTTTTTCTTTGCTCCCAGACGTACGGACGGACAACAGAGTGTTACTATATGGAGTCCATTTTTCCTTTCGTGGTAAGGAACCCTAGAAATACCACGTACGCTGCATTTCCAATTTAAATTCGAAGAAAGTTCTCTGATTGAACTGGTTCAAACTTTAAGGTCATTATGAGAGGTGTGGGCTTATTGTCTATCTCGCTCGCAATTGCCATCGCGTTCATTTTGACAGTTCCTGTATGAATGTGACAGCTATCTGATTCCGATGCCAATTGTCAGCCCATAAGTGAACTGTCAAAATGAACACGATGGCGATTGCGAGCGAGTTGGGTAATAAGGGACTAGCCTTTAAGAGGGTCTATTATATTTTGTCTACCCATAGGTTTCTTCCATGCTGTTGGAGTAAAGAAAAAACATAGAATTTACCAGTTGCTTTGCTTCCCTCGCAGATGGTAAAAGCCCATCGAGGGAATGGGCGAAACTGGGAATCATGGTTATAAGCGATACGGCTTGCAACCCATCACTATTTTCATTCCACTTTACACCCACAACCTTGGTAACTTGGTTCTCCTGGAATCACTTCAAACTATGTCATACGAAGATACAGAGAATTTATTATTAGTTGTGAAGTAGATTATCTTTGTAACCTTTCTTATTGTTGGATTTTAATTTTTAAGATTTTATAAGATAACTAGTTTCTGCCCGCAACTTCGTCTGCGTAGAATTGTACATAAAAACCTTCCTCTTGAATCACTCTATCTATTAAAAAAAACCGCATCAAAATCAAAAAAAAAAGTTTTGAAGATAATATAAGCATACAAAGGAATAGGTATAGGAACAAAGAAAGCGACTTTGTTTTATACTATGTAGAGATGATAATCATAGTTTTAATTTAATAATTTCTTTATATTTTTGTCATGAATACTTATTTTTCCCTGGTGATTGTTTAATTATTTAATAGCCATTTTGTTTAGCTCTTATAGCCTGAAACACAGGATTTCCTAGTTCAGGCACATGTGTTGTTAACTTAGATTGATTAGGAGACTTTGTTCTTAGTTATAATTTTGTAAAACATTTAAGAATAAATTATCTTGTATTTCCAGACAGATACAACCTAGGGCTCTTCAAGGCTAGAGTGAATAGGCTATTACTGAACCAGTGAGTTACACCTTTGGCCTCATCTGCACCTTCCACCAAGTGAGATAGAGGTCAATCACTGGTCAGTTCGTAATAAAAAAAAAAACTATCTTTATCTAACCGTGGCCTAGGTCTTGCCACCTTAGGCTCTGTCTACGTAAGGGACAACGACGTGTGTATGTGTAGGAGTTACGATTCAAGCTTAGTTTTCAATAAGTTTCTAGATTGTTCTGTGCCAACTGAACTAACTTTAGATATTGAATAGGTAAACGCAGGGCCAATCAATCGCGCGCTCGGCTGTTTCCGCCGGCGCTCGGGCGCGCTCGGCGGCTCGGCACAGCTGATGAGCTGTTGCTATATGCACTTGCTGTCGAGCCACGCGGACATTCAACGAACGATCGACGTCTATGCTACGACTAAAAACACAGTAAATTAACTGGGTTTAGATGCTTAGATTAGGTTATGTTGATAAGATTAAGTAGTTTCGCAAAATTTTAGCTGGCATTTTTTTTTGTATTTGCTTTTATTATCTTTAGCTAAACAATGTAAATTACACGTCGTTGTGCCGTCTCGATGATAATGAGACGCGAGATGTGTTGAACGAGGCGTGACATACACTAAATAACAGACTATCTAATTTATCAACACAAAGAAGCGCTATCTAATCAGAAAAGCCGGCGAAATGTCCTAAAAACTCGTAAGTGAACGCCAACCGAGCCTACGTGACCGAACCGATGTACCAACGCACACAGACGCCGCGTACACGGACGCTCGGCACACACGCACAGGCGCGGTTAAGTCAAGCTGCGGCAGCGGAACGGCGTAAGCGACGTCGACCTTCACAAAGAAAAGCGTGCATCCGAGAACTTTAGCTCAATTGAGATAGAGGTGTTTTTCTGAAATTGATGTTCATGGCGGTTGTATTATTTCGGTGGTGCATCGAGTAATAGCCTGGTTGCGCTAGAGAGTGCATTTATGGCTGCGAGCGGGCGTTGCCAACCTTTTTGCGTTTTATTTTTTGTTCAAATAACAGTTACTTACTTGCTTTTAATTAGACGTTTGTTGTTTGATTGATACCGCGATGCTATCGAGATTTACTTTTTATTGATTCATGTTAATAAATGTTCTGATTCGTTACACAGAGTTCCGCGTAAGTGGATGCATTTTCAATGAATTCTTTACTTTCTAATTGTAGGTACTTAATTTGCATTTATCTGATAAACTTAACAAGTTGTACGTGAGGTAAACATATAAATGCTCTATAACTACATGACAAGTAAAACTCTGAACATGATCGGCCATTTTATTAAAAACAATATTTTACCAATGTATCTGCGTATTCAAACAGATTATTATCCTTGCTTTAGCAGCTATTTTTACCTTTTGAACGACGCCCAAATTTGCAAATTATCCTCAATCTATTCCAAGACATAAGTCACTCCACTCAATCTTATTTCTATGTTAAATGACATCAACAACATAAATAGAAGTCTCCAATTACGAACAAATGCCAACAACATGTTTATTACAAATGTAAGTTAAACCTTGTCCTAGAAAAGGTTCGTGATCCCTGACGCTTAGTTCGCTTAGTAACAGGCGAATGAAAGCATGACAAACACCCAACGGATATCCAACCTTATGTTTAATGTATCAGGGTCGATTATGTAATGGCACCGATTTGTTATTGATCCAAGCTTACGCGAAAAAGTTTTGTACTTATCGCCTACAAACGACAGCACTATTTTATTAATTGCCAGCTACATTGTCATTGTAAATTGTGTTCTCCCTTTATGACGATAAAGTTGTGTTTGAAAGCGGCTTCTTTGTTACGCTATTTTTTTTTAATAATAATCGAATGATGTACTAGTTATAGAGGGTGTTTTTTTTTAAATTAGTTTTTATACAGGGGAGTTAATAACAGTTTAGTGGGGTAATTAGAGAGCTAACTGTTTTTTTAATTGTTAGGACAAGACACGTTAACTGTGTTTACAAGCTAGTTATTACATGGAACTTTTACAAAGCAAATGTTTTAGAAGACAAAGGAAGGCTCTTTTCATGTATTGGGGACTTAATTGAGTAATTAAGTTGTTTTTGAAAAAAACGTTGTTAAAGCTATAATAGGTACATGAGTAGAGACTCCTTTTCACTTTTGCGAAGACACACTAAACACTGACCTATTTTTCATGTCTGTGTTTTCTTTCATGCTTGTCTGGGAGTAAAGAAAAAACATAGAATTTACCAGTTGCTTCTCTTACCGCGCATGGTAAAAGCCCATCGAGGGAATGGGCGAGTCTTAGGAATCATGTTACAGGCGATGCGGCTAGCAACCCATCACTATTTTGAATTCCCTCTCCACCTATACGCCCTTAATCATGCTAAACGTGGCCTTAATGTTTTGTTACCTTAGGCTCTGTCTACCCCGTAAGGGATAAAGACGTGATATATGTATGTATGTGTTGTTTATTTCTTTTCTATAAAATGGTGTGCATGCTCTTCTATCTGTGTCTTGCAAAAAATAATGAAAGTCCTAGTTCTTTCATTTCTTTTGTGTCTTTATTTTGTAAATATAATTACTTTCTCCCACTCTTTGTCCTTCGAATTTCTTATTTAAGGTACCTACCTACGTTTGTTTTGTTAAAAAATATTTAACACAGTCTTTTGTTGATGGTAGATATATTTATATGGTCTGCTACCCTAAGGATGAAAATCCTTTGCACGTTATCACTACATCACTACATAGTATAAAACAAAGTCGCTTTCTCTGTCCCTATGTCCCTATGTCCCTATGTATGCTTATATCTTCAAAACTACACAACGGATTTTGATGCGGTTTTTTTAAATAGATAGAGTGATTCAAGAGGAAGGTTTTACGCAGACGAAGTCGCGGGCAGAAGCTAGTAAAATATAAAGTCGACAAGACGTGGCTGTTAACTTGAAAGCTCGACTTTAGCGACATATTCATTTGAAGTTACATACATACATACATACATACATACATACCGTCACGCCTCTTTCCCACAGGGGTAGGCAGAGACTACTTTATTCCACTCATTCATTCATTCTTTATTCATTTGAAGTTGGAGGTAAAATAGATCACTTATTTGGCTTTGGGTCTTGTTAGCTTAGGCTCTGTCTACCCCGTAAGGGATAAAGACGTGATTTGTGTATGTATGTATGTGTAATTATACTAAACAGCAATCTGCTCAATGAAAATGTAAATCGTTAAACTGGATAAAACTAGTTACAACCAATTCCATCCAGTAATCGAATGCTTGGAAAGGAAAATAGAAATCACAGCGTAATGGGGACCGGAGGGAAAAAATGAAGGGTTCTGACGGTTCCATTTTTGAAATTTCCGTTGAGAGGGTCTTCGGCTATTAGGTACTGTTGAGTTAGATTGTTTTATGGCGCGTTTCGAGAATGACAGGAAATTAAATTGTTTAACCGAGTTGGAGAAAAGAAGGTTCTTTGTATGGTCGTCGGTGATTTATTTCTAAGCAATAATGGCACGATACATATTTCTACACATACATACATACATACACAAATCACGTCTTTATCCCTTACGGGGTAGACAGAGCAATATTTCTACGAGTTCGCATTAAATCACATCAATATTGTGATTGTTTTTATTTAATAAATAAATAAATAAATAAATATCTTGGGACAAATTACACCAATTGACCCAGCCCCAAACTAAGCAAAGCTTGTACTATGGGTACCAGGCAACGGATAAACATGCTTATATAATGTAGGTATATACATAATTAAATACATACAACATCCATGACTCGGTCACAAACATTCGTATTCATCATACAACTGTCTGCCCCTACCGGGATTCGAACCCGGGACCTCTAGCTTCATAGTCAGGGTCACTAACCACTAGGCTACCCGGTCGTCAAATTTGTTTGTTGTATTTGGAACATGGATAGATTATAGCCTGGAATAACATAGGCTATTTTTTATCCCGGAAAATTGCGTAATTTCAGCGGGATAGCGATAAATTCTATGCAGACGAAGTTGCGGGCAACAGCTAGTGTATGCGTGTGAGACTAATAAAGTTTAGAATTTAGGGTGTCTGTGGAAATTGCTAGCCGGATTATGGTGATATAGATTAGATATGGTGTGACATGACGCGCGTGGAAAGTGAACACAAACATACATAATATATGATAGCTGGTTTGGTGTGTCCATCCTACTTAATATTATAAATGTGAAAGTTTGTGAGTATGTTTGGATGTTTGTTACTCTTTCACGCCAGAACGGCTGGACAGATCTGGATGAAATTTGGAACATAGATAGATTATAGTCTGGAATAACACATAGGCTTCTTTTTATCCCGGAAACAGCTAGTACAAAATATATGTTGTTAAAGAATTGAGGGTGGAGGTGCAGCTTCCTCGGTCAGGTATTTTTAGGGTTCCCTACAAAGGGCAAAAACGGGACCCTAACAGCACAAATATCATACATAATATTGTTTGTTAATCTTATAAAGTGCACATTTGAATTACTCAAAAATGCGACACATACATAAAACACGTCTTCATCCCTTACGGGGTAGACAGAGGCTAAGGTAACGAGAGCTAAAAGCCACGTTTAGCATGATAGTGGGCGCATAGGTGGAAAGGGGAATTAAAAATAGTGATGGGTTGCTAGCCTGACTCCTAAAATTTTCACGCATTCCCTATCACATGTAATTTTTAATCAATACATAGTATAAAGTCTGTCCCTATGTATGCTTAGATCTTTAAAGCTACGCAACGGATTTTGTTGCGATTTTTATGTATAATTTTTACGCAGACGAAGTCGCGGGCAGAAGCTAGTTTCTAAATAGATTAGATGACTATAAGCTAGATATTAACCTAGTAGATATTCGTCATGCTAAATGTGGTATCTAGGTTTTCTCATCTTAGGCTCTGTCTACCCCGTGAGGGATAATGACGTGATTCGTAAATGTATGTAAATTAGATATACGGGCAGAAGGGCTAAACTTTATAGTTTAGGGTTCATTTTGTTTATTCCCAAGGGAACCCTGAAAAGAACTCGCACCCACCCATAGCGCTTTGATACCGCTTCGGAATAATATTTATCTGACGCACAGACGGACGGGAAGACGTTAAACTTTAGTGTCAATGAGTGGAAGCTACACTCGTAAATCTATGTGTGTGGTTTCCAACTATGTATGTATGTATAACTCTTTATGGTACATAGCTGTTGCCCGCGACTTCGTCCGCGCAGAATTATTATAAATATAGCCTATGATACTCACAAATATTGTGGCTTTCTATTGGCAAAAGAATTTTCAAAATCAAAAGCCTATTTTCCGGGATAAAAACTATCCTATGTCCTTTCCCGGGACTCAAACTATCTGTATACCAAATTTCAACTAAATCGGCCCAGCGGTTTAAGCGTGAAAGGGTAACAGACAGACAGACAGAGTTAATTACATGAGTTGTTCTTGACATGAAATGACATAAAATAATGATAAAAATGACATGTAATAACTATAATTACTATGAATAAATGAGTATGAGTATGAGTATGAGTACTTTCGCATTTATAAAGTAAGGATAAAACGCATTAATTTTACAATCAAGGCAATCAAGGGCATAAGAGAGTTTAAAAATAATACAATGATTATTAGTAGAGCGGATAGATGAAGGTAGACTAACTAAACAGATCTATATGGGGAGTGTGAATGGTTACGTTGGGAGGGGAAGGCCTAGACGGACGTTCCGAGACCAAATAGGAGACATTTTGAAAAAAGGTCAAGTCAGGACCCGAAACCGACGAGCATGTATGAAGAGATGAATGTGAATGAAGCGAAAGTAGTATGTCAGGATCGTAGCTGTTGGAACAAAGTAGTCTCTGCCTACCCCTGTGGGAAAGAGCCGCAACGGTATGTATGTACACGATTATTTTTTTCCAGAATGTATCTATTTTGGCTTTTTCTTGACTCAGAATCGTTCACCCCATCGATCCTTATACAAGAAAAAATATGTTCCAAAACTTCTATTCCACTTCGACACTTTTTTAACTCCATGTGTACTAGCCAAGTCAAATGTTGAAATTGAATTACATATCCAAATCCGTCCAGTCGTATCAGCGTGAATAAGGGACAAACATACACTCTCACATCGTCACATCCGCATTTCACACACATTTCACATTTCGCATTTATATTTGAAGGATTACTGGTGCAGTCCCCTACCCATTTATTCCTTTTTGAGGTACAGAACTTAATTCAATTCAATTCAAATTTAGGAAGAAGTGTCTCCATCAACTTTTTGATGATTCTGCCAATGTCGAGGTTGGATAAGACACGGCAAGGTGGACGTCTTGCTCAATAATCTGCCAGTTTTCGGTGGGATAACTACCATACCTGTAATGAGGATACACATGGTTTCAACAACTAATCGACATACAATATCACTAAATAGTATAAAACAAAGTCGCTTTTTCTGTCCCCAAATTCGTATGTATGCTTATATCTTCAAAACTACACAACGGATTTTGATGCGGTTTTTTTTAATAGATAGAGTGATTCAAGAGGAAGGTTTATAATGTATAATACATGCATGATATACCGTGCGAAGCCGGGCCGGGTCGCTAGTATATGATATAAATAAGATGAAAATAGTTTGCAGACTACAGTAAGCTAATATGACAGCACGCCACAGATAATAAATAAAGTACACTGAGACTACTGAGAGAGAAAAAAAAACAAGCTACATTTATAATTTTATTTTGTTTTTGGACAAAAAGTACAGAACTCAAAAAACGCTTGTCGCAATTAATAACCTATTTCGCAATGTGTCCGACTGACGTTGACAGTTCGACAGCCGCCATTTTGGATTTGACGGAGCGCAGCGCCGCGGGGGAGCTTATCGCTAAGGGCTATAAAACAAGATCCCTATGTTTTGTATGTAAATTGTATGAGATTTTTTTATATGCGCGCCATAAAACGGTTGAGGGCGATAGGACGGTGTGAAAACGCCGTAAAAAAGTTATGTGCTTGTGTCGGTTTGATGCCTAGACAATTACTGGGGTGAGTGAATACCCGCGCAGATGGTAAAAGCCCGTCGAGTAATGGACGAAAATCTTAAGTGGGTGACAGACGGGCGTGAATGTACGCGAACTTCAACTGACACATACATACATACATACCGTCACGCCTCTTTCCCACAGGGGTAGGCAGAGACTACTATTCCACTTGCTACAGTCCTGACATATTTCCTTCGCTTCATCCACAGTCATCAATCTCTTCAGACATGCTCGTCGGTTTCGGATACTCCTGACCTGACCTCTTTCCAAAACGTCTCCTATTTGGTCTCGGAACGTCCGTCAACGCCTTCCTCCCAACGTAACCATTCACACTCCCCATATAGATCTGTTTAGTTAGTTTACTTTCATCCATCCGCTCTACATGCCCAATCCAACTAAGCATACTTTTTTCTACCCTAGTCACTATATAATCTTTCATACCATCACGTTCTCTTATCACACTGTTCCTTATTCTATCTTTCAGTGATACACCTTCCATACTTCTTAACGCTCTCATTTCTACTGCATTTATTCTACCTTCATGCTTCTTTTGGCATACCCAAGTTTCGCTACCGTACATTAATGTTGGAACAAGCACCCCTCTGACACACAGGCGAGTAAAGTCGTCGAGCCGTATGTACGCGAACTTACTCGCCAGTCTGCTACCCACTTTAGCAACCATGATACAGGCGGCTAGCAACCCATTGTATTTTGATTCGCCTTGCCACCTATGCGCCTTTATGGGAAACGTGACCTTTAGGTCTTGTTAACTTAGGCTCAGACGTGATTTGAGTGCGTGTGAATACCTACGGCTTGGTATGACGTGTCGATCCTAGATTATCTAATAATGCGGGAACTAGAGCGCAAGCCCTCTCACTCTGAGAGGAGGGCTGTGTCCACAAGTATGACTTGGATGACTTAGCAACGTATTTCGCGTCTGGTTTATTTTTTCTTAACACTTTGTAGCAATCTTGGAATTTTCCCATTTCAATTATAGTCTATTTTAGGAATGTTTACTCTCTCCTTCCTTATGATTTGCATTTCAGCCTTGTTATTCATAAGCAACTTCCGCAATGGTTACACCCACACAATTACAGAATTGGAGTGCGATTATGTATACCTCTTTTATAAGCTGTACTCGCTACGCTCGGGAGAAAATCACAACTCGACCCGTTAGCCAGCCCACATTATACATGTTCAAGTGTCTTGATGTGGTTCCTAAATTGACGTTGACAAAGACACCTCACTCCATAATAACTACAAGTGAAAGAGTGAAGTTATGATCCGACAACCAAGTTGAGTCAACCATTTTAGCTCTTTCAGGCTCCAAGTGCTGGTCAAGCTCCAGCAAATGCTCCTGCGCTCTGACTCCTAGCCGGAAAATATGGTCTTCCGTCGCTTTAGGGAAGCGAAACTTTTAGAAGACCCTAAATAGTTATTTCTTTCCATTCCATCTGGGAGTAAAGAAAAAAAAACATAGGATGTTCTAGTTACTTCTCTTCCCGAGCAGATGGCTAAGCCCGAGGGAATGGGCGAAAATCTTAGGAATCATGTTATATGCGATGTGGCTAGCAACCCATTTTTTTGATTCCCCTTCACCTATACGCCCACAATCATTCTAAACGTGGCCTAAGGTCTTGCTATCTTAGGCTCTTAAGCCCGAGGGAATGGGCGAAAATGTTAGGAACCATGCATGTAATCAATTTGTATATACATACATACATACATACACAAATCACGTCTTTATCCCTTACGGGGTAGACAGAGCCTAAGGTGGCAAGACCCAATTTGTAATTTTAAATAAATATCTTGGGACAATTTAAACCAATTGACCCAGCCCCAAACTAAGCAAAGCTTGTACTACGGGTACCAGGCAACGGATAAACATACTTATATAATATATAATGTAGATAAATACATACAACATCCATGGCTCGGGCACAAACATTCGTATTCATCATACAACTGTCTGCCCCTACTGGGATTCGAACCCAGGACCTCTACCTTCACAGTCAGGGTCACTAACTACTAGGCTATGCGGTCGTCTAATTTTCTGCGAAAATACCATTGTGTTTTTAACACAATATACATTTTAAACTTCATGTATTTTAATTCGTAATGTACTATATCGCTGTAAAATTGTATTAACAAATAACTAAATAAATAAGTAAATGATTGCTTTTATCAACGTTCATTTCACAAGCTACGTTTGTTTAGATAATCCCACAGTTGTATTCATATCAGTCATAATTACTGCATTTGCCCATTGCGCGGTAGCTAAGCTAGTTGGTGGGGGGTGCCCACAAATAGCCCCCCTGTGTGGTGCACATCTGCGAACAGCATCTGATGCATTGATTTTAAAAGAAGAACGCATCTACACATTTGAAAGTTGGTTCAATTTAGACCATGAGGTTATACAAACAAAGTCTGATTGTGGATGGAGTGACAGATCATCTGTTTCCCACTGCGAAGTGGGCGATGGAAGTATTATTCTTGGTTCCAGTGAACGTTGGCAATGTTTTTTATTAGATTTATTGCACTACAAGTGAACAAATATAGCTTGAGATAATGGGTATGTTCAATTAGCCTGACGTTCAAACACATTAACTCCAAGCAAGTATAATTCAGGAAAAGACGGGTTAGAGACGGGTTAGAGAGAGCCAAGGTAACAAGACCTAAAGGCATTATTAGATTTAGCATGTAGGACGTATAGGAAAGGTGAATCAAAATAGTGATAGGTTGCTAGCCGCATCGCCTGTATGATTCTTGATTTTGATCCATTCCCTCGATGGGCTTTAACCATCTACGCGGGAAGAGAAGCAACTGGTACATTTATGATTTTTTTAAAGTATTTTTTAGTTCGTTAGTTATAAGTGAATCTAGGTAATATAAAAGACGCTCAAGGAGTTAAATAATAAGTCATAAACATTTGTCATATACTGGTTGACTGGAAATCTTTTAACTTTATACAGAAATAAAACCAAGTATGTAACGTTTCACAAAACACTAGCAGCAAGCCCCAGAGTCTAGTGCGAAGGCCGCTGTTTCACTAACCGCATGTCATCTACCTATCTCTGTGTAACAATGTGTCCTTTGTAAACTATTATGCACTCTAACTTCTGTGGTGAAATAAAGTTATTCTTATTTTCTTAGGCCGTAGCAAAACCACATTTAATTACCAAATGTACAGAACCAGCCTCCGCTAAGCTGCCGCAATCACACTTGCGCATCAACTCAAGGTCGTTAATTATCTTTATCATTTGTCTGTAACCGTCCAATAATGATGAAGTGCGCTCAAGGAAATGCTAAGGGCTCATAAAACTCCGTACCTTATCATAATTAGCCCTACGGAGAGCCTGACGACGGCGATACGACGACTCGGAGACACTTCCTTATCCCCAAAGAAACGGAACAGCCGAGCGACACATCTGAACACCCTAAGCCACCCGCGCAAGGCCCAAATCCCGGCACCAGCAACTTCCTCGGTCGCAAATCAAACTGGCATCCCCAAGACGCAATCTCACGCTCAATGTCACTTTATCGGTATAATGGAAGCCGACAGGGATGGGGTTACATGACAGACAGGGACGGCGAATTGATGAAATTCATGAAGTTACGGAGTCGGGCATATTCCGTGATGTGGCTGAAGTTGGATATTTATTGGCTTATTGGGAAGCTTAGTGCGACGGCGAAATGGCAAGGAAACAGGGCGTATTGAACTGCGAACACAGGCAAGATAAGCTAGCTGGAATTCTCCATACATTCTTATTTACTTTGTCCACGCGCGACTTCGGGCATTTGGCTTTATAATTTCCGTAATGGGAACCTTTGAACCAGGCACGAAACAGGGGGACATTTTTTAGGTTAATTTTTAATCACATTAAATCAACTTTCCTAGTTTTAGTGTTCCTTATTGTTACTTAGTTTAGTTTGTATATTAATAAATTATTACGTTGTTTATTTCCATAATCATGTCATAATCAGACTCCGGTAATCTAAAAATGACTTTTGGCCAAGTTTCTTGCGGCGCATTCTTTTGGCAATGACGGTCTTTCCGAATGCGCTGGTAGTTTCAAAAAAGACATCTAAAAGAGCCCGTGGCGGCCAATTTGCAAAAGTAAATTTTCAATTACCAATTTTGAATTCTGAATTCAAGAGAGGTCCATCATGCTCACATTAAATATTACTTCTTACCCTGAGTGATAAAAATAAGTGTCTTATGATATCTATTTAGAGAATCCACGATTCAAGTGGACGCCGGTAATGTGTAACGACAACGGCTACAGAATCAAGTCAACGCTGTCAACGAATTGTTATCATGGAACACTGGAATCTGTGAAACCCAAGCAGTAAAGAGTGTCCCAATCAACGAGCATTATCCACGGTTTTCAATTAAAACAAGTAGGTAGTATTCTTCGCAAAGGCATTTCCATGCGAAAGCCGTCAGTTTCACTTATTCCCAACAAGCTGGTCGGCGGATGGTTCGTAAAATCGGACCATCAAGCAAATCGGCAATTAAGCGCGATGCCGAGCGGTGGCTGCAGTAAAAAACGACACGGGCTTACACCGGAGTGTAATGGCCCCACTAACAATACAAGTTGCAGAACATTCTCGAAACATCAAAAACCAATGTGTTTTAGCTGATTTAGTTAAATACCTATGTACTCTTCCATGCTGGTCTGGGAGCAAAGTAAACACAGAATGTAACAGTTGCTTCTCTTCCCGCGCAGATGGTAAAAGCCCATCGAGGGAATGGGAGAAAGTCATAGGAATCATGTTATAGGCGATGCGGCTAGCAAAAAGGAATAAATGTCTTCTTTCTTTCTTTCAACCCATCACTATTTTGATTCCCCTTTCCACCTATACGCCCAAAATCATGCTAATCGCGGCCTTAAGGTTTTGTTACCTTAGGCTCTGGCTACCTCGTAAGGGATAAAGACGTAATTTGTGATTTGTGTGTGTGTGTACTAACAAATGAATCAAGATTTGTTTTAAACAGCGCCTGGTGTCCCTGGTGAGCAGTAGATGTTCCACGAGAGTTTGTAATTGAGTCGTACGATGACGCTTAGCGACAGAAATTCGCATAGTAACAAGGTCACGTGACAGCTAGTAACAGATAGAATTCGAAGGCTTACCCACCTGCTATGGGTGGTGTAGGGGTATAGCACGCGTCGCGGAATGTCGAGGATCTGGGTTCGATTCCCGGCCATAGCGACTTTTCGGATTTTTCTGTGTTCCAATTTTCAGTGTCGTTTAGAACGTTTTAATACCTATGGCTCTACGATTATGCTCCAAACATCATAGCCTTACTTACGTAAGACTACAGAGTCAGTATTACACCAAGCCAAGGCAAATGTGTATGTTTTTGACACAAAAATGTAACGGTAGTAACCAATCTATTTGGTCTCATAGTACTGTACTCAACATATCTCTTCGATACATCTCTGGGACTTCAATATAGTTTAAAGTACTCGACTTGGGGACCTTATTATACGTCCCAAAAATATTATAATATTTTATTCTTACATTGTAGATTCCTTTTATAAATGTATTATTTTTGTAATTATTTAAGTCGAATTTAATTATTGTACATACATACACACACAAAAATCACATCTTTATCCCTTACGGGGTAGACAGAGCCTAAGGTAACAAGGCCTAAAGGCCACGCTTAGCCAGACTGGGCGTATAGGTGGAAAATGGAATCTACATAGTGATGGGTTCCTAGCCGCATCGCCTTATAACATGATTCCTAAGATTTTCGCCCATTCTCTCGATGGGATTTTACCATGTGCGCGGAAAGAGAAGCAACTGGTACATTCTCTGTTTTTTCTTTACTCCCAGACCAGCATGGAAGGAATAATTAGGTATTGAAAATTTATTTTATTAAAAAAAATGACTTCCTGCCAAGTTTCTTGCGGCGCATTCTTCTTGGCAATGATGGTATGGGTGGATGGATGGGTCCGAATGCGCTGGTAGTTTTAAAAAAATCACTACATAGCATAAAACTAAGTCGCTTTCCGCTTTCTGTCCCTCTGTATGATTAGATCTTTAAAACTACGCAACGGATTCTGATGTACATTATAAAAAGCCCACGGCGCCCTATTTGCAAATTAAAGATTTGAATTTTTGTTTTTGTTTTCAACACGAACATGTCTGAATACAATTGATATAACAAAATACTTAGCAAGCATACATTTACGTAGATCGTTGCGTCCCTGTGGTCACAAGCGTTGGCGTTATTTCCCGTCCACGCCAAGGTTCCCTTCGGTGTGACAGAGGACTAGTTTTATAGGCGATAAAACAAAATTGACTTCACTGTTACTTTGTCGAGCACGGGACATTTCGCTCGGGCGCACTCGGGCGGAGTCGGGCGAGCTCGGGGCGGATGCAGCCGAGCGGAGGGTACATTAATGTCTATTTTAATTCCATAGTTCGCCTGATGACTGCCGACCTTCGGATGTTTACGATCCTGTGTACGATCAGTGTTCATGCCAGGTCCATAGGTTTAACGAGAGCCAGGAAAAGAAAGGGTCCATGACGTCTTAATGCGATTCAGTTTAGGTTCCCTCGCTGTCACGTAACCCCGGCCCGCAGGCGCTGGGAACGTGGGCCGCTGAGGGGGCTGCGAGGAGCTAACCTCTTTAAAAAAAACAAACGGTAACCTGCGGGGGAGGGCGGGGAATCCGGAACCCGCATTCAACGGTGCCGTTGCCATCTTGTAGTGCTCCCGCAACGCCCACAGTTCATGGCCAGGAGGGAACGTGTGTTTTTAGACGGTAGGCCTCTCCCCTCCTTCCATAGGGAAGGCAGCGGCGAGCTGGAGAGCCCGTCATACCCCCGTTGCTGCCCCGAGCGCGGGAATGCATAAAGCGCATTTTCCACACGTTAAATAATAAAAAAAAAAGGTCTCTGTCAGATCCATACTAAAAGAAGACCAAAAAGTTACACATCTTTAAAGTTACTTTAGTAGATAGTTAAAATTCCCACTAACTTTTTCCAAATGTGTGACTAACTTTCGTGTCACAATGGAAAGAGCTAGTGGGAATTTTAACTACTAACGCAACTTTAACGGTGAGTTACTTTTTGGTCTTCACCCAAAACAGCTAAAACCTGAACTGACTCGGATCGCATTCAGAACGTCATGGAAAGGCCCCAAGATGCTGTCATATGTTAGAATAAAACAGGAATAGCCTTGTGTGATGGGTACTGCCAGTTTTCCAAACGCGTGGAACCAACATCACATGTATTAAGTCTATACGTTTAATTAATGTAAGTATGGAGAAGCTAAAACTACTATTAAATTAAAATAACTAAATAAACTTTAAACTTAATTACAAAAGAGAGGTGGGCCTCTTGGCAGGGTGCCCATCACGCAGGCAGCATTCCCGCGCTGAACTGCGATTCTTTGCGCGAGATGGCTGCCGGCGCGAGGGTCGCCTGTTGCCTCTCTCTTTTGCTGAGCTCTTTGTGAAGCTCCAGCGCACCCTTACCCCTGTATTAAGCGGTAAACTACAATGGTGAGGTGGTCTTTCGGCGTGGAGAGTAACATGATGAAATTACTGGCACATATGAGTGTTCTCTTCTTCTATCGTAGCCCTCAACGCAACGCGTCTCCAATCCTGTATTGCGGGTGGTCATAGGTGGTGGTCATCACTTACCATCAGGTTACCTTACTAGTTGGCCTTCCTTTTTGTATAATAGAAAGTATTTCAGCAACCATGAAACTTGAATAAGGACCAAAACGTCGAAATTTACAATCGCAAAACGCAAATGCAACTTTACCTGTATTGTTTTTGAATCCATCAGTTTAATTTCAGATGGTGGTTCAGTAGGGTTATTACCTAACTCGCTCGCAATCGCCATCGTGTTCATTTTGACAGTTCATGTATGGGCTGACAGTTGACATCGGAATGAGCTAGCTGTCACATTCATACAAGAACTATCAAAATGAACACGATGGCGATAGCGAGCGAGTTGAGTAATAAGCCTACGGTTCACACAACATTGCATTGATGTGTCCCGGAAGGTGATACCGAGTGCGAAAATTGCTTAAATTCTGGCGAATGATAAAAAAGCATAATCAAAAAGTCGCGTTCCATTTTTCAATTTATAAAACTGTCTTAATTTAAATATCACAACGAGGCCCAAATCCCAACCCATTAATTGAACCTCTAATTAAACAAAAGCGAAACGATTAACGGAACAAATTCAAAAAAGGAATTACGCTTTTTTTTCTATTTAGACGATGCCTTTGTTCCGGATCTGAGTATAATTACCGGCATCAAAATGCAAATACCGTTGCCTTGGCCGCGGGCAGGGCTTTTAAAAAAAGTTATGGCGGCATGGAGGTTCCGTGATAGACGACTTTTTATCCAACAGGGACGGAAGGTAACACTTTGTACGCCTGTCTCAGAAAACGCTTCCGACAAGAGATAAAAGTGCGCTCTCTCTTCTTTAAAAATATGACAGGTCATAGCCACATTGGTCTCGGGAATACTTTATTTTCTTGGAACTTATTCCTGAACTTCCATGCTGGTCTGGAAGCAAAGAAAAAACATAGAATAAACGGGTAGAACGGGTAAAAATCACAAATCAAAAACGAGGGTAGCCGTGCGCCGCTGTCAGTGTTCGTTTCACTGCCGCCGGGCCGAGCGCTCCAAGAGGAAGGACTAACGAACTAGTCCGAAACATGTCGAGCATCACTCGACTTTTATACGTGTGTTATCCTTTTGTGTAATTTGTAAAAAAAATACCTTAGTAAAAGCCGCTTTTGATATGCATTTTAATTTTTAATAATTTTTGACTTTCTTCAGGCGTTGATCTCTCTTGGGGAAAAAAAATTGGTCACACTTTCAATAACGTCATATCTCCCTGCTATCTCTCTCTTAAGTTGGTCGTACTATTAACGGACACCCTGTATCTATCTTGTTAAAAATATTCAAGTAAAACCCACGTCTGTACATGAAGAATCCAAGCGATCTCCAAAAATATGAGTGTCAAAATCTCCCCAATTTTAATAAGGGCAGTGTTGCCAGTGTCGGCTTCGGGGCTAATTTATTTCCCGGGAAACGGGGAGATTCTATTCCGGCGGGGTAATTTTCTTGTTTATTTTTTTCATAAAGAAATATTGGTGTTGTAATAAGGAAGTCATACTTTGCGCTGAGCGACTTATTTAAAGTTCGCGTGTTTCTGACGCGGCCAAGCTTATTGAGTTGGCTTGACGTAAAAAGTATTACAAGCTGGCAAAAGAAATCTGAATGGAAAGTAATACCTTAAGTTAGCTATAAGTTACCCACCGTTAATGTTGCGTTAATAGGTACCTAGTAAAAATTACCACTAACTTTTTCTATTGTGACAAGAAAGTTACCTAACTATACAAAATGTATGACTAACTTTAGTGTCACAATGAAAAAAGTTAGTGGTCATTTTAACTACTATAGGATCCGGGTTCGATTCCCGGCCATAGCTTTACTTTCCGATTTTTCTGTGTTCTAATTTAGTGTCGTTTAGAACTTTAATTTCTAACGGTATAACCGTAAAAGTAAACTTATAAAAACCAAGAAGTAAAATTCTTTATTCATTTGATAGTACCTATCATTTGAAAAACAGCGCCTTCTCTCGTCCCTGGTGAGCAGTAGATGTTGTAACAAGGTCACGTGACAGCTAGTAACAGATAGAAAAATTCGAAGGCTTACCCACCTGCTATGGGTGGTGTAGGGGTATACGCGTCACGGAATGACGAGGATCCGGGTTCGATTTCCGCGATAGTTTTACTTTTTGGATTTGTCTTTGTTCTAATCTTCAGTGTCGTTTATTTGTATCATTGTACCACCACTTACCAAAACCCAAACAGCGACAGAACATAAACACAAAAGCTTTAACCGTATAAAACCTCGACGTCAAAACTCAATAAAAAGCTCAGCTTTCAACTTCCAACCTGAGCTTTTTACGTCCCCGTATCAGATACTCAAAATAATCTAAAGACATTATGGCTGCATAAAATGGTAACCAGATATTTATGCGTCCCCAAACAGGCATGCGGGCTCTCTTACTCTGATTCAGATACGGGTACCCTTTGGGCACACATTTTGAGTTGTGACGTGTAAGAGGTACTAGTACCCCCGACGTGAGACACAAGCTGTAGCGATTACAATTATACTTGACTAGCTTCTGCCCGCGACTTCATCTGCGTACAATTATATCTTCCATGCTGGTCTGGGAGTAAAGATAAAACATAGAATGCACCAGTTGCTTCTCTTCCCGCGCAGATGGTAAAAGCCTGTCGAGAGTACGGGCGAAAATCTTAGGAATCATGTTATAGGCGATGCGGCTAGCAACCCATCACTATTGATTGTTTCCACCTATACGACCACAATCACGCTAAACGTAGCCTTTAGGGTTTGTTTCCTTAGGCTCTGTCTTCCCCGTAAAGGATAAAGACGTGGTTTATGTATGTATGTATTAAGACGTCACGGTAAGGCTCTTGGTATCTCAATGTTAATCCATTGTTTTTTTTTTGCACAATGTATTGTAATTTGTAATGCTTAGTTTTAATATTATTTTTATTAGCTTTTTTTTCATTAAATTATATTGTGGGACTAAATTAATAAAAAATGCCAATTTAGTCACCGTTTAATTAAATTTTTTAGTTTTTTTGATATTTACATGGTGAAATCGTACCGCAGACTGAGCGTCTAGTGTAAGTTTTCGCACATAAAAACGTCTCGAACGCGTTCACGTAAACGTCTCAATTACTATGGAAAAATTGGCAGCGCCACTTGCGGATCGAAACGGCAACAAACTGTTTTCGAAGTAGGTATTTGACATTTTAAGGCAAACGCGTTCGAGACGTAATTTATGACCGAAAACCTACACTAAGGATACTGATTATAACTAAATCCTAAACATCTTACATACGTCATCTCATTCTTCAAATCGAATATTCATCGTCTCACTCATAATATCGTCCGTCACCTCCACACCCTCTTACGTTCCATTCCACGTTGTACATATTTTTATTATTAATCTATCTCGTATATTTATAGCTAATGTGATTGCCCTTATTGTAATATGACATACTAACATAAACATACTTAATATTCGATTTTAACTAACAAAATATGGACGAAACGCTGTTGTCTGAAATAAAGGTTTATTTATTTATTTACCGAGGCCAATAGAGCTTGAACTGCAGTTTTTTTTTTTAATGAATAGGTAGGCAAACGAGCAAGTGGGTCACCTGATGGTAAGTGACCACCACTGCCCATAGACACCCGCAACCCCGGAGGGATTGCAGATGCGTTGCCCACCTAGAGGACTAAGATGAAATGCCTCTTGTGCCCGTAATTTCCCCGGCTGTTTTACTCTCCACACCGGACCACAGCAGTGGATGCACTGCCACTTAGCGGCAGGATTAGCGAGTAAGATGGTGGTAGCGATCCGGACAGACCTTGCACAAGGCCCTACCACCCGCAGTATGACACGCTGCCTCTTGTAACTTAACAACCGTCACGTAATTTCTTTCATAGGGGAGATTTCTGTGCATAATAGACGAGGGCTGCCCAGTAGTGGGACGTGGCCAGAGCCCAAAGGGTTGCGATGCAAATCGGGACTTGAGAGGGTCAGCACATCAGGGGTGATTGTTGCTTTTTGGTGAAATATTATTAACTTTTTTATTGTTCAATGTCCTTGGCTTGCATTGAATGGATTTTATACGACATACCTGCTTTTGTCGGCGACGCCGCTTAATTTAATTGCGTTTTGTGTTTTAACCCCTTTTTAGCCGACTGCGCCAGGAGGGTTGTTTTTCGAGTGTATTTTTGTATGCTTATTTCTTTGGCCCGCTCTAGAGCCTAAACGGCTGGTCCGATTTGAGCTTGAAAGGTATCATTAGATTTGTCGTAGTCGTGAGAATGACAATGGGCACATCAAAAATTGCAAAACGAAAAAAAATTGAAAAAATGACTTTCTCCCAAGTTTCTTGCGGCGCATTCTTCTTGGCAATGATGGTATTTCCGAATGCGCTGGTAGTTTCAAGAAAGACAGTAAAAGAGTCCTTGCCGGCCAATTTGCAAAAATAAATTTTGAATACTTCCATGCTGGTCTGGGAGTAAAGAAAAAACATAGAATGTATCAGTTGCTTCTCTTCCAGCTCAGATGTTAAAAGCCCATCGAGGGAATGGGTGAAAATTTTAGGAATCATGTTATAGGCTATGCGACTAGCAACTCATCAATATTTTGATTTCCCTTTCCACCTATACGCCCTTAATCATGCTAAACGTGGCCTTAAGGTTTTGTTACCTGAGGCTACCGTAAGAGATAAAGAACATTTATTTATTACATTTAAACTAGCCTAAATTTGCTATTCGCAGAAATTTGTCTTTACTTTTCATTATTTTAATCTGAGAAACGTGGATTATAAAATCAAAGCCAAGTTCTGCAGTCGGTTGCACTGTTTCCAAAACCAAGCGGCCATTGCTCTTCTAACTTAACTATCTCTACAGTCTAATATGTCTAGAAATATAAACAGGATTCCGCGTTGCCTGCAAACTGCCTTTTGGTTAGCAACAAAATTCAAGGCCAATTTTAATTTCTTTTTTCATCAAACCGTTTGCCGCGAACACACCAGCTGCCAAGTAAATAGGCCAATAAAACTAACTGAATGTGTGTAACGTATATAGCCCAACAGATGTATAATTACAGGATTTACGAGCCGCAGTAAAACGTACGATGTCATTTTATAAAGCGCATATAAAAGAAAAGGTAATTATATTTGGTTTTATTACTGCTCTTTTGTGGGTCTCGAACCACGACCACTACCGTTCTTACCTCAACTTTTTATAGAACTTTCACCTCTACGTCCCTAAACTTAAGATGCTCAAGACTGTAAGTGCAATGGTTTAGTTATGTTGGTAAAGTGTTAGTTACGACTGGGAATTTGTCACCTCTGAGGATTTAGTTTAACTATTGTTTTTTTTTTTAATAGTATTAGTACAGTACATTGTTGACAACAGTAACAGTATAAGTATTTGCCGACTGCTTTTGTTGCAAAGCTTATTTTTTTTGCTTCTTCCATATTATAAAGAATATATTTAGTAACAAATAGGTTAATGCAAGAGACAGAGCAATATAACATAACTGAGGGAGAGATAGCTAGACGACATCGGTTTTCTAACACGCTGTGAGTCTAAGTGGCCTAAAACTCGTAAATGAAGTAAGGTTTAGGGATCAAAATGCTCGAAATGGTTCGTGTAAATATATTGACGGCTGCGTCGCCAGTTCCTTTTACTTCTAACTTGGCAGGGCGCGCTGCCGCGTGTCTAGTAAGATGGTGGGAGGTTTCCGGACGTACCTTGCTCGAGGTGCCAGGCACCATTCGATTTTTATTCATAGCCTTAGCAAAGGAACAAAGTTTTAAATCTTGAATGTCATTAAGTTTATACAAAGGGTGATCTCTGTATGTACTGAACCGATTTTGAAATATATTTTATTAATAAAAAGCCACATTATTACAGTGTCATCCCTACTAATATTAATACTATATAGTTTGCGAAAGTAACTCTGTCTGTCTGTCGGTCTGTTACGCGTTCACGCCTAAACTACAGAACCAATTTTAATGAAATTTCGTACAGAGATAGTTTCAGTTTAAAGAAGGACATAGGATAGTTTTCGTCCCGGAAAATCGCTTAGTTCCCGCTAGATAGCGATAAGCGAATTCGATGCAGACTAGGGTCGCGGGTAACCGCTAGCAGGCATTTAATTATTCGCGGACGAAGTCGAAGGTCACAGCTACCTAGCTATTATTAAAGCGGTCCTAAAATGTTTGGTTACCAGTCCTCTATCAAACATCAACAGAGTAAGTATAAGTTATCCTACATGTCATCCCACGCGCGGAATTAGAACGCATCCCACGTCCCACGTTACCCACTAGACCCACGTATTTAAATATCTGAGACCAAAGGGGCTGACTTTTGGTCGACACCCCAAAGCGGTCGAGATTAGTAGATTACTGCCGAGGCCTGGAAAGTCGATTGTTGGATGAGTAACTACTTTAAAAGTTTTTTAAAGTTACGCACCCAGCAATTGCTTTTACAGCTGAGGCAGATATAATTTTTTTCTCAAATTGAAAGGAAATGAAAATAAATTTTGCACTAAACTTCCTCGCAACTTAGGTGGTTTTCACGCTCCCGTCTTTTTTCTTAAGTTTTTTTTTTATGTCACCTGTCATCGTAAGCAATTTGAGACATTGATATAACGTTGAATCGAACAAACCGCGCACTCCTCGGCCATCGACTTGGCTGTATGACATTGTTGTCCATTATTCCATAGTCTCTTTACTTTGAAAAAAAGTTAAAAACAAATGAAAAACAGTCCAGCAATCCGATTTATGGTTAGAAAATCGCGTCGACCGTCATAATTGACTTGGAAGTGAAAATCTATGGTGTGGCAACGGAGTAGCAAAGTCAATAGATTTTGTTACATACAAGACGTGATTTGTGTATGTATTTATGTGTAATTATCGTAGAATATGTCCCGGGCAACAGCTCGTGTAGTATAAAAAGCGAAAGATATTATTATTATTCATTATTCCAAATTTTTGAAATTGTAACTGTACTAACTTAGTTTTTAAGACGTAACTAACCTCTATTCTATGGGAAATTGGTCTTAAAATAAATGATTTTTAATTTTATTTTAATTTAAAGTCAACGAAAGAACATAGAATGTACCAGTTGCTTCTCTACCCGCGCAGATGGCGCCCATCGAGGGAATGGGCGAAAATATTAGGAATCATGTTATAGGCGATGAGGCTAGCAACCCATCACTATTTTGATTCCATTTTCCACCTATACGCCCACAATCTTGCTAAATGTGGCCTGTAGGCCTGTTACCTTAGGCTCTGTCTACCCTGTAAGGGATAAAGACGTGATTTGTGTATGTTAAAGTCAACTCCTGGGTTAGTGCTCTATGCATACCATAAAGAGATGGCATCAGAGCCGAGACTGGTTTACGGCGTCGTTACGGGTTCCGGTCCCGGCTTAATTGGTGTCCACTTTCTCCCTCTAACTGACGACGTCTCTAGAGTATAGGTCGTGTGTGAAGAGAGATGGAAGATTAGCAGATTGTCTCGGGATCAACTTAAGATACATACATGTCAAAGAAAGCAGCTTGTTGTCTAACTACATACTAACATACATAAATTATATTATTACTTCCATGCATGGTCTGGGAGTAAAGAAAAAACATAGAATGTGTCAGTTGCTTCTCTTCTGACCTCATACTGCGTTCATTTTGTTTAAGAGTAGGGCTCTGTTAATATGGGGATTTTATACTGTTATCTTGCCTCTGTACGGACTCCTACAGTCTGATTCGCACTTAGTCGGTTTTTTTTCCAACAAAAATTGCTAACCATGCTAAACGTGGTCTTTAGCTCTTGTCACCTTAGGCTCTAAATTTCTAAATGTCAGTGAAAATTAGAACACATAGAAAAATCCGAAAAGTAAAGCTATGGCTTATGGTTATGGTTTGATAGTACCTATCATTTAAAAAACAGCGCCTTCTCTCGTCCCTGGTGAGCAGTAGATGTTCCACGGGAGTTTGTAATTGTGTCTTACAGACACATCATTCAAACAGATGACGCTTAGCGACAAAAAATCGCATAGTAACAAAAGGTCCCGTGACAGTTAGTAACAGATAGAAAAATTCGGAGACTACCCACCTGCTATGGGTGGTGTAGGGGTATAGAACGCGTCACGGAATGACGAGGATCCGGGTTCGATTCCCGGCCATAGCTTTACTTTTCGGATTTTTCTGTGTTCTAATTTTCGCTGACATTTAGAAATTTAATTTCTAACGGTAAAACCGAAAAAGTAAAACATAAAAATCAAGAAATAAAAAATTTCTTTATTCATTTGATAGTAACTTAGGCTCTGTCTACCCCGTAAGGGATAAAGACGTGATTTATGTATGTATGAATGTAAAAATTGACAATTCTTCTTTACTAGTTAATTCCATTACATCCTTCCAAAAATTTCCTCTGAATCCACGACTCATCCGGCTTCATCATTATTCCAAACAAAATGACTTCACGTAATTTCTCCAAAACTCTTATCTGACAGATAAGCTTCGGAGAAAACGTTTGAGATCACACGTGTAGCGACTTGAAGAACCATGTCGCTTTGATTGTGTAATGAACAAGTTCTTGGATTCCGTGTAATGTAAAAATAAATGAATAAGTTTGTGTCAAATACATAAATTCATTTTTGAATACAAGCTTTTTTTGCTGACTGTATTTGCATTGTCATCCGTCCTACATAATGCGTAACAATTTTCAAGTCAATCGGACCAACCGTTGAAGAGTTCCCTCCTGCGGAGACGATCCTGGCTGGCTCACCACAACTTCTCTACCAGATTATTGTATTGTCATCTGACTTACTTGAGTGCAAAATTTCAGCTCAATCGGTTGAAGATATCTGCTTCAAAATTATATATTTTTATATTTGTATCTTGGGACAAATTACACCAATTGACCCAGCTCCAAACTAAGCAAAGCTTGTACTATGGGTACCAGGCAACGGATAAACATACTTATATAATGTAGATAAATACATACTTAAATACATATATACCATCCATGACTCGGGCGCAAACATTCGTATTCATCATACAACTGTCTGCCCCTACCGGGATTCTAACCCGGGTCCTCTAGCTTCATAGCCAGGGTCACTAACCACTAGGCTATCCGGTCGTCAAATTGAGTGCACCCAAGACACACTCGGACATGCATACGTTGCAAGTTAGTATAAAGCTTGTAAAATAAACAACAGCTTTGAGTGTCCAAAAAGTGTTTTTCTAATAACCTGTTAGACTGCTAATACAAAAATTGGTAAGTAATTTTGGGGGTTAGGTGGAGGGGCGTCGCAAAACAAATGAGAACGTGCCAAGGGCGTCACTGTACAAATAAGTATGTATGTATGTATGTAAACTCTTTATTGTGCACAAAGGCGGACTTATCCGTTTAAAGGATCTCTTCCAGTCTCCGTAACTTTACCGGATATAATAGGTACATAAACTCATAAAACTTACCAGACAATAAAGTACTGTATACTATATACCAATAAAACATCACTACATAGTATAAAACAAAGTCGCTTTCTCTGTATGAATGCTTATATCTTCAAACTGCACAACGGATTTTGATGCGGTTTTTTTAATAGATAGAGTGATTCAAGAGGAAGGTTTTTGTATATAATTCTACGCAGACGAAGTCGCGGGCAGAAGCTAGTAATACATAAAATAAATAAAGAGCACAAACACGAAGGAATATTTACACTAAACTTAAGAAGATTGTGCGAGCCACATCTTCGTCAAGCCTTCCCTGAACGACACCACGGAGAGACGTTGTCTGATGGAGGTTGGTAAGTATTTGTATGGGAAACCCTGAGCTAGTTACAGTTATCGGCAACTTTAACGAAAGCCTTAAGTTTCTTTACAATACTGTATTAAATTCAAGTTTCCATCGACAAAGTTCCATTTAGCATTAATTTTCCGGGTCACCAAGACGGAACGGCAATAATTTGCGTCGCACAAAAGAAAATTTGAAATGAAAAAACGTGTGCAAGTAACTGGAATCCATTGTGTTCCCCACAAAGGCATGTATTAACGTTATCCGCATTTACATTATGTACATTTTTAAATAGCGATGTCTCGTGAAAGTCGTTCAATGAGGAGTTGAGAGAATACAGCAATTTGCTACATTCCCTCGTTTTATGGATTATTAATTTTTGCCGAATTTAAACTCCCTACGGAACGTGGACCCGTTACAATCATATTTATTGTTTCCCTTTGATGGCACTGACTCCCCTCCCCTCCCACTCCCCCCTCTACTTTTCTGTGTACTCGAATGATATTTTGAAAAGATTCAATGATGCGATAATAGTTAATGATGTGGTTTAATTTAATGAGAACATTTAGGAAAACCGACAACGCTGGATAATTGAATTTGACATGTAGATGTATGTGGATGATTTAATCTCTGACAAAGACTATCCTTATCTTCAACTAGCTGTTACCCGCCACTCTGTGTGCGCAGAATTCGCTAATCTATGCTATTTTCCGGGATAAAAACATTCATAAATCCTTCCCCGGCGAAACTATCTTTTCGTATTTCTTTCCTCGTACGGTAAAGATCTGGAACCAACTTCCTGCTGGAACATTCCCTGAGCGGTAGGTACAATTTAGGGATCTTTAAAAAGCGAGCTTTCCTTTTCCTCAAAGGGCCGGCAACGCACTTGTGATTCCCCAGGTCTTGCAGGTGTCCTTGGGCGACGGTGATTGCTTTCCATCAGGTGACCCGTCTGCTCATTTTCCCCCTCCTATATATAAAAAAAAAAAACTAAATTGTGCCATGTGGTATTCCAGACAACCAATCTACATGCCAAACCAAATTACAAATATTTTATTGAATGAGGCGTTACTATGCGAGGTTCATTTAAATGAACAAAAATAAATAAATAAATCTAGTAAGCAGCGGACTAGCATGGTAATTTTTTTTTAAACAAATCCCGTCAATCTTTCTCCTTTATTATATTAGTAGGATTGAGACCAAAATTGTGTCACAAGCTTACTCTACGAATGGAACATTAGATACTACCTAAGTACAATATTTCTAGTCCTTCTTTTTCTTTTAGTGCTTCTCCAACTAGTATGTATGTATGTATGTATGTAAACTCTTTATCTATATTATAATATATATAGCTGAATACCCACTCACTCACTGACTCACTGACTCATTGACATGCTGTTTTGAAGAACCCACAAGAGGTGTGGTTAGACTCTATACGCCATCGCATCAGAAATGCCTCCGTGACCACCAGAAAAATACGAAATTGACCTGAACGTGGAAACTGACCCGACACATGGGGCAGTTCTCCGCGACGGCTCGACATATCGGGTTTGCCCGGAACTAAAGTCGCTCAGAACAGCCGGCCAATGGGTGAGCCGGTCCAAGATTTTTCAAAATGGCGAAAACAAGATGGCCGCCATACAAAATTGGAACGAGAATATCTCAGAGGCCAGTCGAGATAGATGGGTGGTGCTCGACCAAATGTCATTCAGAGTTGAGGGGGAAATCTGACTAAGTAATTTTTTTTCCAAGATGGCGGATTCAAAATGGCGGCCAAATTTTTTTTTACTCCGATCCGATTGAAATTTTGCATCCGGGGCTTTTAGAGGCCACAGATTCCAACCGCATACTTTATTTTTCGATTCCGCCATTTTCC
Organism: Pandemis corylana; assembly: GCA_949127965.1. Classification (NCBI taxonomy): domain Eukaryota; kingdom Metazoa; phylum Arthropoda; class Insecta; order Lepidoptera; family Tortricidae; genus Pandemis; species Pandemis corylana. Next base: position 418,775 of record OX421865.1, on the reverse strand, counting down.
AAGATGGCCGCCATACAAAGTAATTTCTGTATCTTTGACCTGTTGTTTTCAGGAACCCATAAGAGGTGGGGTAAGACTCTATAGACCATCGCTTAAAAAATTTTATGGTTAGTTCCAAAAAAATGAAAAATTGACCTGAATGTGGAAACTGACCTGACACATGGGCCAGCTCTCCGCAACGACTTGTCCTACCGAGTTTGCCCGGAACAAAAGTCACTTAGAACAGCCAACCAATAGGTGAACCAGTATTTTTTTTTCAAAATTGCAAAAACAAAATGGCCGCCATACAAAATTGAAACGCAAATATCTCAGAGGCCAGTCGCAACAGGTGGGTGGTGCTCAAACAAATATCGTTCAAAGTGAGCGGAGTAATTTAATGAACCTAAATTTTTTTCCAAAATGGCCGATTCAAAATGGCGGCCAAAGTTTCTTTTACTCCGATCCGATTGAAATTTTGCATCCGGGGCTCTTCGAGACCACAAATTCAAACGCCATACTTAATTTTTCGATTCCGCCATTTTCAAAGATGGCCGCCATACAAAGTAATGTCAGACTCATGGGCTCACTTGTGTTGTAAAGCAGCTTTTAGGAATAGGGTTCGACTTTATACACCATCGCATAAGAAATTTTATCACAAGAACAAAAAAAATGCAAAACTGTCCTGAACGTAGAAACTGACCTGACACATGGGCCAGTTCTCCGCAACGACTTGCCCCATCGAGTTTGCCCGGAACTAAAGTCGCTCAGAACAGCCAGCCTATGGGTGAACCGGTAATTTTTTTGCAAAATTGCGAAAACAAGATGGCCGCCATACCAAATTGAAACGCGAATATCTCAGTGGAAAGTCGAGATAGATGGGTAGTACTCGACTGTGTCGTTCTAGGTGGGAGGAGAACCTAATTTTTTCCAAGGTGGTGGATTCAAAATGGCGGCCAAAGATTATAGTAAAAAAGATTTAAAAAAAAATAGGGTGGTAGGTTATCCTCCGCGGGCCCCGCGGGGTCCGCGGCACCCACGCGAAGTACTTTTTCCAAGGTGGCGATTTCAAAACGGCGGCCAAAGAATATAGTAATAAAGGCTAGAAATGTTTGAAAAAGAAAAACAGGCTAGCAGGGTACCCTCCGCGGGTCCCGAGGGGCCCGCGGCCTCCATGCGAAATGCTGTTTCCAAGATGGCGGCCACAGAATAAAGTAAAAAAATGGTTAGATATATTTGAAAAAAAAAAAACACAGGGTGCCAGGAAACCCTCCGCGGGTCCCGTGGGGCCCGCGGCCCACACGCGAAGTACTTTTTCCAAGGTGGCGGTTTCAAAACGGCGGCCAAAGAATATAGTAGAAAAGGCTGGAAAATTTTGAAAAAAAAAGCAGGCTGGCAGGGTACCCTCCGCGGGTCCCGTGGGGCCCGCGGCCTCCATGCGAAATGCTGTTCCCAAGATGGCGGCCAAAGAATATACTAAAAAAGGTTACAAATATTTGAAAGAAAAACAGGGTGGCAGGGTGACTCCGCGGGTCCCGTGGGGCCCGCGGCCCACACGCGAAGTACTTTTTCCAAGGTGGCGGTTTCAAAACGGCGGCCAAACAATATAGTAGAAAAAGGTGGAAAAATTTGAAAAAAAAAGCAGGCTGGCAGGGTACCCTCCGCGGGTCCCTTGGGGCCCGCGGCCCCCACGCGAAACGCTTTTCCCAAGATGGCGGATTCGAAATTGCGGCCAAAGAATAAAGTAAAACAAGGTCAGAAATATTTGAAAAAAAAACAGGGTGGCAGGGTACTCCGCGGGTCCCGCGGGGCCCGCGGCCCCCACGCGAAACGCTTTTCCCAAGATGGCGGATTCTAAATTGCGGCCAAAGAATAAAGTAAAAAAAGGTCAGAAATATTTTAAAGAAAAACAGGGTGGCAGGGTGACTCCGCGGGTCCCGCGGGGCCCGCGGCCCCCACGCGAAACGCTTTTCCCAAGATGGCGGATTCGAAATTGCGGCCAACGAATAAAGTAAAAAAAGGTCAGAAATATTTGAAAAAAAAAGCAGGCTGGCAGGGTACCCTCCGCGGGTCCCTTGGGGCCCGCGGCCCCCACGCGAAACGCTTTTCCCAAGATGGCGGATTCGAAATTGCGGCCAAAGAATAAAGTAAAACAAGGTCAGAAATATTTGAAAAAAAAACAGGGTGGCAGGGTACTCCGCGGGTCCCGCAGGGCCCGCGGCCCCCACGCGAAACGCTTTTCCCAAGATGGCGGATTCTAAATTGCGGCCAAAGAATAAAGTAAAAAAAGGTCAGAAATATTTTAAAGAAAAACAGGGTGGCAGGGTGACTCCGCGGGTCCCGCGGGGCCCGCGGCCCCCACGCGAAACGCTTTTCCCAAGATGGCGGATTCGAAATTGCGGCCAACGAATAAAGTAAAAAAAGGTCAGAAATATTTGAAAAAAAAAACAGGGTGGCAGGGTGACTCCGCGGGTCCCGTGGGGCCCGCGGCCCCCACGCGAAACGCTTTTCCCGAGATGGCGGATTCGAAATTGCGGCCAAAGAATAAAGTAAAAAAAAGGTTAGGATTATTAAAACAAAACAGGGTGGCACGGGACCCTCCGCGGGCCCCTCGGGGCCCGCGGCCCCCACGCGAAATACTAGTAATAATATATATAATTCAAAGGTGACTGACTGACTGACTGACTGACTGACTGACATAGTGATCTATCAACGCACAGCCCAAACCACTGGACGGATCGGGCTGAAATTTGGCATGCAGGTAGATGTTATGACGTAGGCATCCGCTAAGAAAGGATTTTTGGAAATTCCCACGGGATAAGGAGAAAACGGGAATTATATATGCACAGCCCAAACCACTGGACGGATTGGGCTGAAATTTGGCATGCAGGTAGATGTTATGACGTAGGCATCCGCTAAGAAAGGATTTTTGGAAATTCCCACGGGATAAGGAGAAAACGGGAATTATATATGCACAGCCTAAACCACTGGACGGATCGAGCTGAAATTTGGCATGCAGGTAGATGTTATGACGTAGGCATCCGCTAAGAAAGGATTTTTGGAAATTCCCACGGGATAAGGAGAAAACGGGAATTATATATTCGATTCCGAGTGACGCTATCTCAGTAACTATAATAACTAGGCTCTTCAAATTTGATACAAAAGTTGGTGATTACAAAACTAAGAAACTTATTTCAGGATTTTTGGAAATTCCCACGGGATAAGGAAAAAAACAGGATTTATATATTCAGTTTAACGAAATCCAATGAACTATAATTACTAGACTCTTCAAATTTGGCATAGAAGCAGGTGATTATAATAGTAAAATAAAGTTCTAATGCTTTTTGGAAATTCCCACGGGATAAAAACGGGATTTATGTATTCAGTTCTACGGGATCGATTTTTCGTTTTACTGGTCGTATAAAATTGAAATTTGGCCTTCAATTTCCCTTGGGGAGTGTAGGGGAGCGCTACAAAAGGATTTCCCGAAATTCCCACGGGAACGGGAAAAACGGGACTTTTCGTTTTCTGGTTGCAGAAAGCTGAAATTCGGCATGTAGGTTGCTTCGGGAGTGTAGAGGAGCATTAAGAGAGTACTTTCCAAAATTCCCACGGGAACGGGAAAAAAACAGGATTTTAAATCGTAGGATTTTAGGTCGTAAAAAGCTGAAATTTGGCAAGTGGGTTCCTTGGGGAGTGTAGAGGAGCATTATGAGATAATTTCCCAAAATTCTTCTTCTTCGTTCCCGTAAGATATTCGGGAAATACTTTATTTGGCGAAATTCTTACGGAAACGGGAAAAACGAAAAGCGGGGGAAAGTTGAAATTTGTCACGTAGGTTTATTCGGGAGTGTAGGGGAACACTAAGAAAGGATTTTCCGAAACGCCCACAGGGACGGGAAAAAACCGGATTTTACGTTTCCAGACGAAACAGCGGAAGAAAGAGACTTAACATTTATAACGTGTGTTTCTTTAAAGGCTTTAAGTGTACTCCGAAAGCACTTCCCAAAATTTCCACGGGAACGGGAAAAAACTTATTTTTTCATTTTACATCTTAGCGCGTACGATGTCGCGGGCAAAAGCTATTTAGGATGTATTTTAGGACAGCCCTATAGGTTAGGTTAGGTTTGTTTTATAAAAATCCTGCAATATTTACAGGTTCAGAAAAATTAAGGCATCGGGGCTGGCTTGCATGCTTGCTTGAGTCCTTGCTTTGCATGCTTGATTGCATACTTGCTTTCATGCATGCTTGCATGCTTGCTTGCATGGGTGCTTACTTGCATGCATGCTTGCTTGCACGCTTGCTTGCATGCATGCTTGCATGCTTGCTTGCATGGGTGCTTACTTGCATGCATGCTTGTTTGCACACTTGCTTGCATGCTTGCTTGCCTGCTTGCATGCCTGCTTGCATGCATGCTTGCTTGCATGGGTGCTTACTTGCATGCATGCTTGCTTGCACGCTTGCTTGCATGCTTGCTTGCCTGCTTGCATGCCTGCTTGCATGCCTGCTTGCATTCCTGCTTGCATGCCTGCTTGCATACTTACATGCTTGGAGGCTTGCATGCCTGCTTGCATACTTGCATGTATGCTTGAAAAGCTTGCAGGTTTGGTTGCTCGCTTGCTTAATTGCTAGGTTCTTTGAAATGCTCATGGTTCACGCGTGCGAAGCCGCGGGCAAAAGCTAGTTGCACATAAATTTTTAAAAAAAATACAGAAATTCAGACAAAAAAGTACAAAGGCGAACTTATCCCTAAGAAGGGATCTCTTCCAGCTAACCTACATACTAGTGAAGGTTGTCCGTTAGCTCCATGTTCTTCTCCTTATCTTTAGCGAGGCGGAACAGCTCGGCAGCTCGCGATCCCCGTCCACTCTCTGATGTTACGGAGCCAAGATTTCTTCCTTCGTCCAACTTTTCTCCTTCCAGCTACTTTGTCCGTGAGTACGAATTGTAATAGCCCGTATCTAACATGTGAAAGCACGTGGGTCAGGTATGCAACTTTCTTCTTTTTGACCGTAAGCAGGAAGGAGTTCACATTTCATTCCACTACGTCGTTTCTAGTCCTGCAAACCTAATGCTGTAAAAACATGTTTTCAATGTATACTTAGTTTATATCAAAAGCTATCTCGATGTGAACGTTCTATAATCCGATTATTATTACGTAAAAGGGCTTTATCTGGTTCTATACTAAGATATAGCTAACATTAAAGATAAGAACTATACAGAATGATACAAACAATGTTAGCAACTTCGAGCTTGTGTTCGACGTTCCACTCCATAATGTGACATGGGAGTGAAATTCTATTTTGTTTCCCTCGTATACTGATTTATGAACATGTTAGTATTAAAAACAGTGCTGTTTCATTCTCTGAACGAACCTTTAATTGGGAATCTCGGTGGTCCAGTTTGAAGGACGCTTGACCTGTAGGTACAGCTTAGAAGTGCGGGTTAAAATCGATTTTTTTATTATTATGTTGTTGGTAGGAGTTACCGATCACGGGCACGGGAACCCGGTCATTTGAAAGGCATTCATGAGGCCGAAGCCAACATAGAGACCTTTGGTACCATATAATATAAATATGATATGGGTGCATCTATAGAGGTCTATCCCTAATACACCATGAGGAGGTGCTATCGGACAGTCCTTCACTGTTGGCAAACTATTGGCTATGGGGTTGGGATGCTATGGGCAGGATTACCGGGCTATGGAGTGAGATAGCAGACACCTACCATTTCAACATCTCATTATCTTCATCCGATTGAGCTGAAATTTTGCATTCTTGTGTAAATCAGATGGCCATACGATAATGGTAGTAGAATTCTCGTGGCGCGGCTAGGACCGTCTCCGCACGAGGGAACTCTTCAACGGTTGGTCCGATTGACTTGAAATTTGGTTCACATATGTAGGACGGATGACAAATGACAATGCAAGTACAGTCAAAAATTACAGTCAACAAAAAAGCTCGCTTCTAAAATGAAAAAATTAAAGACTTCAAATGCGCTCGTATCGTAAGACAACGTAAAGAGAGCCGACTCGGATTAGATCTAAAGAATTCAATGCTGTGACGAATTGAAATTGTTAAAGAGGCCTACGCTAGTGATGCCTCTAGATCAGTGGTTCCTAACCTGGGGGTAATTACCCCCGCAGGGTTAAAACGAAGATTCTAGGGGGGTAACACGGGATGGCACGAAATAGTATTAAAATAGCAATAAACAAAATAATAGTACGGTTAACTCCGAGATTTATATATTACTTTACTTCATAGTTACCTAAACGTGCAATTTCTTATATAATAAACATATTTTCGTTCGAATTTGTGTGGTTTTAATTATTTTAAATTAGCTGGGGTTAAACTCAATTCCCATACTTGTTCACAGGGGTAGTGACATTGAAAAGGTTAGGAACCACTACTGCTCTAGATAGTCCACCATCGATAGTGCTTCAATAGACTGTCGATAGTTTGAGGCAATATTGATGATATTTCTGGTAGACTACGATATATCTAGTGATGGGTAGCTAGCTGCATCGTCTATAACATGATACCTAAGTTTTTCGCCCATTCCCTCGATGGGTTTTTACCAGCTGCGCGGGCAGAGAAGCAACTGGTACATTCTATGTTATTATTTTCTCCCATACCAGCGTAGAAGTATCATTACATAGTATAAAACAAAGTCACTTTCCGCTGTCTGTCCCTATCTATTTTTTTAAAACTATGCCACGGATTATAATGCGGTTTTTTTAAATAGATAGAGTGAGAGGAAGGTTTATATGTATAATTCTATGCAGACGAAGTCGCGGGCAGAAGCTAGTGCATGTATAACTCTTTATTCTCTTTATTCTAGCTTCTGCCCGAGACTTCGTCCGCTTAGAATAAGACTTAAGAACTGATGTTGATAGTATATTCTGGAATCATTATTAACGTCGTGACTCTAGGCAGCTACCACCTTTGACACGTTTATCGCTATCCCGCGGAAACTATGCAACTTTCCGGGATAAAAAGTAGCCTATGTGTTAATCTAGGGTACCAAATTGTATCCAAATCCGTCCAGTCGTTTCAGTGTAAAGAAGGAACATACACTCTCACATCGTCACATCCTCACGAACTTTCGCATTTATAATATTAGTGGGATATAACATAAAAGGTGAGTACAGGACCACACAAATGCACAAAGGCGAACTAGGGAAGGGTGAGTGATATTAGAATTCTACTTTTACTTTTAGGGATAAGTTCGCCTTTGTCTTGCTTTCTGGAGCGTCCACCGCTATTGAATAAGAATGAAAAGAATAAAATAACTTTATTAGCTGATACAGAAACACAAACAGAATATTACACGTGGATACTTATTCCAACCAGCCAAAATGGCCGCCACTCAGCTATGTGTCACAATAACATCCAGGATAATGTCGTGATTTTCAGTGACTCCAGTCACATCATCAGTCAGTCAGTCAGTCAGTTCTTTGGGATCGCTACCGTGTCTATGAAACAGTGGGATAGAGGTCAGTGACCAGAGGTGCAACATGCAGTGATAACGCTATCTCTTATCAGACTATCAAAATGATTTATTGTATTTGCTGTCGAAACAGAGTTCAGTGACGCCTACGGTCATTTTGAAACATGTACTGATGTGTCACTTCCATAACAATGGAGCAAGGAAAAAACATAGAATGTAACTGCTGTGTCTTACCGTGCAGATGGTAAAAGCCCATCGAGGGAATGGACGAAAATCTTTGGTACTTTGACTACTTGTTATAGGCGATGTGGTTAGCAACCCATCACTATTTTGTTTCAACTGCTGAAGCAACTGGTACATTCTATGTTTTTTCTTTACTCCCTGACCAGCATGGAAGCTGGAAGAAAAATTACCATGAGTATTATTTTCCAGAATTTAACTATTGGGTTTTTCTTACTCAAAATCGTTTATCCCATGGATTCTCACACAAGAAAAAGTGTCCCAAATTTAACTTTGGAATTTTATTTTCCTGTTCGTAAAAAACGACGTACGAAAAAGTGACGAACAGGAATGGAAGTAGTGGGACACCTTTTGTCTTGTATAAGGGTCGATAGTGTAGACGATTCTGAGTATACAGAAAAATCCAAAAAGTAAAGCTATGGCCGGGAATCGAACCCGGATCCTCGTCATTCCGTGACGCGTGCTATACCCACACCACCCATAGCAGGGTGGGTAATGCTAGTAGTGCCTTCGAATTTTTCTACCTGTTACTAGACGTCACGTGAACTTGTTACTATGCAAATGTTTAAAAGTAAACATAAAAAATCAAGGAGTAAAAATTCTTGATTCATTTGATAGTAAAATATTCATGGTATTTTTTTTAAACGTGCTTTTTCGTAACTTTATAGTCGCCTTTTCTGGGCGACTTATTATTCTACGGCTCAGCTAACTATACTTCTTACATGCTGGTCTGGAAGCATAGAAAAACATAGAATGTACTAGTTGCTTCTCAAGCCGCGCAGATGGTAAAAGCCCATCGAGGGAATGGGCGAAAATCATAGGAATCATGTTATAGGCGATGCGGCTAGCAGCCCATCACTATTTTGTTTCCATTTTTCACCTGTACGCCCACAATCTTGCTAAATGTGGCCTGTAGGCTGTTACCTTAGGCCCTGTCGACCCCGTAAGGGATAAAGACGTGATTTGTGTATGTATGTATTAGCTAACTATTTTGTATGTCTTTCACAAAACTTTTTCTCATCTATGTTTCCTGGGATTCAATTTGCCCTGTGTTCAGAGAGAGAGAGTACATTTCTTCGGTGTTTCGCGCCGACGAACAAACTGTAAGACGCTGCGAAGGTTCCCAAAGTTTCTTATTATCTTTGGGCACCTAAGCAAATTAAGTCGACCTCGATACTAGTAAGGCTGCATTGTTTGGTAGACGGAGCGAGGGCTTAGTGCTCGTAGTACATTACATTCCGAGGGCGGTGAAATAAATTCCCAGATCGCTGGAACTAGTCGCACGAGCCAAAGGTGAGGACGATAAACATGCGACCTGAGTCTTTCTCAGACCAGAATGAAAGTTCACAATTGTACATACATACATAAATCACGTCTTCATCCCTTACGGGGTAGACAGTGCCTAAGGCAACAAGACCTAAAGACCACGTTTAGCATTATTGTGGGTGTGTGGATGGAAAGTGGAATCAAAATAGTGTTGGGTTGCTAGCCACATCGCCTATAACATGATTCCAAAGATTTTCGCCCACTCCCTCGATGGGCTTCTACCATCTGCACGGGAAGAGAAGCAACTGGTACATATATTATGTTTTTTCTTTGCTCCCAAACCAGCATGCAGACAGACAATTGGCATTGTTCATTTTTTTTAGTATGCTCCAATTCGAAAACCATTTCGAGGAAAACCATCAATTATCCGATTTATCTTGTCCGATTTCAAAAATACTTTATGATTGCAGATATTTTTGTAAAAGTACTTTGAACCTTTGTTTGACCGAACGACCCGGTTTTTAGACAGAATCCAGCATCGAATGTTTGCCACAAAAATGAAAAAAAAAAGTTTTGCTACAGCAACTGTCATGTGTCACTGTCAAATCGACAAAACCATAGACAAAGCCGTTTTTTTATAGCCAGCCGAACGAAGGCGATTGGGATTCTGTCTAAATTCACGAATTATCAAACAGCGAAAAAATATTTATTATTAATTAACAAAGCTACGTAAAAGCATAATATTCAAATTAGTTGCTTGAGATAGTCCATTTTATCAAATAAAGGTGTTAAAAGCACAGCTTAAAAAAAATGAACAATGCCAATTGTGTAACTTTCGCTTTATAATATTAGTAGATATTAAACTCGTCGCAAAATAAAAGGCCCGTTTTGACAGTTCACGCCCATGAAGTTCTGTATTTTTTACCGATCGAAATGTTTTGAAGGTAATTACATTTTTCATTGATGGTTACCGCCCACTCCGCTAAGTGCTGTGAATAACGATTTTTTTCATACTGTCCACAGACTATTAATAATCGGTTAAGGAAAAAAATAAATCGATCAAAATATATTTTTAAGCCCGACTCGCACTTGGCCGGTTTTATTTCTTTAAACACTAGTGTTTGGACAAATAAATTACTGATTTCTTTTGGTGATTGAGTGAGTTTTATTGTAACAAAAATATTAAATGAAAGAAAGTTGACGTATCGTAACATTGTATCATTTCAAAATACTTACAATATCAGTTTAAGTTAAATTTTCTTATTAGAACTTTAATCCAATGCACTTTACAGTACATATTCAAATCGATCAAATACTCATCCAAACTGGAATCGATTTATCGTGAGTATCGATTACCGAGTCGTATGGTTACATCGCTAGTTACGTCGCGAAGACAAATGTCAAAACGGGCCTCTTATTTTGCGACGAGTTTAGTAGTAGTATTTTCTGGTTATAATAAACGATTTTTACTCACTCACATCGGCTACTATCCATACCAATTGATCATAATGGCTGCCTGCTCTACTCTAGTGACCTTCGGCTCGCCAATCAATAGGCTTATTATCTAACTCGCTCGCAATCGCCATCGTGTTCATTTTGACAGTCCACGTTATGGGCTGACAATTGCCATCGGAATCACCTAGCTGTCACATTCATACAAGAACTGTCAAAATGAACACGATGGCGATTGCGAGCGAGTTAGACAATAAGCCTACAGAATGCAATCGCCAATTTCGGCTTGACTTAATTTTATGACGTAATTCCTATCTATTAGGCATACTCTCAGTGGAAATGTTATACGCTGGTATTGATCGCAACCCGCTGTCGTCATGACCTGTCCTCCCCAGTTACACGCGCCTCTTAAGTCGCGGTTGGTATTACGAGCCGGGAACATAAATACCTAATACCTCCCGACAGCCCCCTCTCCCCCCACAGCTATTTTTAGACCCTCGGAGGCCTAGGATTAAGTTTCCTTAAGACCTTAATTGCTCATTATTGCTTTGCTAGGCAAATACTCCGTTTTTTAGTATTAGAAAGAATGTTGTTTTTGGCATGTCTTATTACACACTTTAAAAAATGGTAGGCAAGTATTAAAGGAGCGAGCTCACCGCTGCGTATACGCACTGCCGTGTCGCATCCGTCATGTTCTCTCACGGTATCTTCATAGATTTTGTTGCGCAAACGCACCGGTGTGGCCGGACCTTTAACTGGAAAATATAAAACCCTAACATTTGAAGAAGTGTTTGTCGTTGGCAGTAACCCTGTCTGCCCGGATATAACTAAACTACTTTCAGGGCCAGCTGAGCCAGAATTTTTAAGTAGCTAGTGAAAACACAATACATTCCTTCTCTCCCCGCATCCCCTTCCCTTCTCACCCCTTTTCACGGTACGGTGGAGGCAAGCGGGCCAACTGATGGCCGATGAACACCACTAGTACCATGGAAACCGTATCACCGATAGCAGATGCGTCTAGTATAGGCTAAGATAGCAAAATTCGAAGCTTCATCGTCTCGCGGTTTGACCATGATGATGATGGTCCTTCCGACCAATTCCGGCCATGGCGACCACTTCGACTCCTAGTTAGTATGACGCTCATGCGCAAAGATGGCTTGTAGCCGATCTTAGCGGTGAAACCTCGCGCACAATAAACGGTTTGACCAACAACAAAACCAGGAGTATTTAGTATAACAGTGGTTGCAGACGAAGTCATATTAGGGGGTGTGAGTCGGGTTACCTCCGTGTGTGATCAAGAGCTGCGGTTCGTTTTTATCCGTCCGGGGAAGCGGTGCTTGGTCCGATGCACCCTGGGCGTCGGTTAATGATTTCCTGGCAGATTCTGAGGTGTATCATAGACTGTTGGCTAACCGTACAATGGCGGAAATGTTTTAAAACTGTCTTTTACTTTAACACTGGTAAAATTGTTCAATGGACAAAATCAATATTAAAAAAAATATATATTGGGGTTCTGTTTCTATAATTTTAAATGAGGAACCCTAATAAGTAAGCACTGCAATTTCAGTCCTAAGTGGATGGCAGATTATATCTTATTATCCTTTATTTACTAATTATAGAGGCAAAGTTGTTGTTACAAAACAATATAAACCTTCTTCCGGAGTGATAGGATTCAAAATCCACTGCGTAATTCGATTTGAAGCTACAAATCACTTCACCCACACCTCATAAACCATTTTATGTTAGATAATTTTCTGTTTTCAATCCAAAATAAACTTTATTTCAAAGGTAATTGTACTCAGTCTCCATTGCCGTTCTTATGATTCAGTAATAAAATTAAAAACTCTTTATCTTCATTAAGTTACGGTTCATTATCGACTTAAAATTAATTAAATAATCCGCGAATAGCAAAAATGAGTTGTAACGCTTTCGGTTTAAAGGTGAGTTTCGTTTGTGGGTGACCAAAAGACGAAATTACGAAGTACATCTTGGTAATATCACCTTACTCGACTAGAAAGCATAATTCTTTTCATCCAACCATTATTGGCTGCCACTTTCTATGTAGGAATTGTTAGGTACTACATAGCGGCCGAATGGAACATCACAATAATTATGCCATGTCCACTGCTGGACATAACACTTACTCCTCATCTTCATCCTTTTTATCTTCCAAAACTTACTCACCTTCACAGTTCACTCTGCTAGGCTGTGGAATCGGTTACCGACCTCCATCAGGCAGTCTGCCTCCGTGGCGTCGTTCAAGGGGGGCTTGAAGATGTGGCTCACACCATCTCCTTAAATATTGTATGTGTGTACTCTTATTGTATGTAGTGTCTATGTGTGTAATTATATTTAGTAGTTTATTTATGAATTGTTTGTTGTATTTTGAGATGTACGCTCTATTGTGGCTTCACTACATGGATATTTTAAACTCACTCTTTGTCGGTGTCTCGCTTAATCCTCCTCTCATTTACTCAAAGCTTAACTGGTAGAGATCCCTTATAGGGATAAGTTCGCCTTTGTGCATATATTTAAGGTCTTTTTGTGATTTGTCTCTGTTTCTTTATATTTGTACAATAAAGCATTTACTTACTTACATACATGCATACATAAATCACATGTGTATCCCTTATAGGTAGACAGAGCCTTTTTTTTACGAAGAGGAAATCTTTATGGATGCTATAGGCACGGGGATGCCTAGGGTTATGTGTTATGTGAGACTCTCCCCCCCCCCCCCCCCCGAAGGGGTATACTGTACACAAACTAAAAACCCTCCGGCGTTGCCTCGGTCGGTGTGCTGGGGCTGCAGTGGGATACCACTAGGGTTACACCACGGTGGCCCCGGCTTCCGCCAGGACCGCGCCAAGGGGAGGGCCCGTGCGCTGGGCCCCTCTTCCCTTAGACGATGAGATCGAGCAATGCAGGTAGGTAATAGGTAGACAGAGCGGTAACAAGACCTAATGCCCAAGTTTGGCATGATTGCGAGAGTATTGGAAAGGGGAATCAAAATAGTGATGGGGTTGCTATCGCCTATAACATGATTCCTGTGAGTTTCGCCCATGCCCTTTGGCTTTTATCATTTGCGCGGGAAGGAGGAACTGCTTCCGCAAGTTTGGCCATCATCGTCAGTATGGTTGTATAAGTTTTCTTTGTCTTTTATTCGACACAAACGCTGCCTTCAGTAATTAGGAACGAGAGGCCAAAAACATATTTGTCAAGTTTCATAATATCAAAGGGAAATCCTGCTGAAGCGCAAGTAACTTTGAAAAACAATGAGATGTAACACGTTGCGCAGGCGCCATTAATGCTAATATATGCCGGCCGCGTCGCATTAACGACATCTAACTTTCATCTAAGGCCTGCCGCGCACTTGCGACGGGGCGACTGGAAACTGCGACTGCCGTCTAGTCTACCAAACTATAGGTGAACAACTTAAGCAAATGACCGGTTGTATGTGTGAGTTATGTGTGAGAATAGACAAGTTGACGTTCGAAATTAGAATAAACCGGCCATGTGCGAGTCTTAATCGCGCACCTATTCCCTACCATTGTCTATAGCACGGTAAAAAAATCATTGTCTGTTGTATGAGGCGCAAATGTCATGTCCTGGTACGAAATTAGATGCAGTTCAGTTTACGAGCCTAAACTGAATCGCGTTAAGAGATCCTGGTAGGCCTCCTGTTAGAAATTTTCTTTTTTTTTATGAAGTTTCAAACTGATGCTACAACTGTTTTGTATAGAAATGTCTTCCGTGACTTTCGTATTCAATATTTTAAAATTAAAAATACCGAGCTTAATAAATATATCACTGATCGTTTGAAATAGACATTAATCCAGTAATCAAATACATGCAGACACTCAAACTAAAACCTACTAATTATAAAACACATTGTCATAAAGCTATAAATAAAAAAGTTGCCTTAAGTCACTGCCCGGTGGCATGGTGCCCAGAAGGCTGGCAGCATTGCCGCGTTGTATGGCAATGCTTACCCTTTGTCCTAAAAAAAAAACCAGCCCTCTGGTCACCTGAAGCTTCATTGTCGATCCAGTAATCCCACGGAAAATATACGCATAAGATCTCTGTATCTGGATGTATTTGCCTGTTTTGACAAATAAATAAATTTGAATTTGAATTTGAATTTGACACAACACATTTCAGAAACTGTGTTCATGTTCGTGTAAACTGAGACGATGGTTAAAAGTTTCTCATGCGCTCCCAATAATTTCATGAATTTTATGTTTCCCCAATATTTCGCAGTTTGTGTTATTATCTTTCGTGCGCATGCGACCTTACAGCCCCGCCCCACGACACAAACTCAATGTGAACTTGTCAACTAATTCTGAAATATTAAAAACTTATTTTGTCCCCATAACGATGATTAATTAAAACGCTGATTTGTTGCTACAGCAGTTCCTTATTCAATTAATCTTCTGATTAATGTTTGTGGGAAAAAATGGGAAAAATGACTACCTTTGTAAGTGACATCAAATGTCATCATCATCATCATCGTCATTTTAGCCGGGAGACGTCCACTGCTGGACATCTAGGTCTTTCCCAAAAATCTCCACGACCTCACATATCATTTTATTTCGGACTAGCTTCTGCCCGCAACTTCGTCTGCGTAGAATTATACATAAAAACCTTCCTCTTGAATCATTCTATCTATTAAAAAAAACCGCATCAAAATCCGTTGTGTAGTTTTGAAGATAAAAGCATACAAAGGGACATAGGGACATAGGGACATAGGGACATAGGGACATAGGGACATAAGGACAGAGAAAGCGACTTTGTTTTATACTATGTAGTGATAACCGTTGACATAAGCGTTTTTTACGACCCGTAAGGCCCTTACAAGATAAAATGACGTTGTGTATGTATGTATGTCTCATAAATTCGCATAAGCGAATACCCAATAACTGTCCGGGGCCTCATTAAAATTCGTTTCGCGCTTTCGTTTAAACATAAAACAATAAAAAAACGGCAAAACCGGCGCAAACCGGTTACTGTGAACAAAACAACATGCAAATTAAGCAGATACTATACTCTTACGTGATTTTAAGCCGTATTTTCTGAAGCTTAAGCCGTTTTTTGTGTGGGAGTGGTGCTGTGAGATTCGTGATAACCATTGATGGATTAACTTGTTTTTGAAGATAAAGAACGTTTTTATTTGCGTTAAAGACGTTACTATCACTTCGTCATAAACGTTTTTTTTCATGTTGCTTAGTGTACTTGAGAGATTTACAGTTTAGTATAGGCCGACCGCTTAGCTGAGTCCTCGCCCGCGCGGCACAGGGGCGCGGGGTAGGACGACAAAGGGAACCGAGAGCGGTTATTAAGGTTATTCCATGCTGGCCTGGGAGCTAAGAAAAAAATCCCAAATTCGCTCCCATCGTCTGTATTTCCGGACAGATACAACCTAGGGCTCTTCAAGGCTAGAGTGAATAGGCTATTACTGAACCAGTGAGTTACACCTTTGGCCTCATCTGCACCTTCCACCAAGTGAGATAGAGGTTAATCACTGGTCAGTTCGTAATAAAAAAAAATAGAATGTACCAGCTTCTTTTCTCGCGCAGATGGTAACAGCTCATACAGGGAGTGGGCGAAATTCTTAGGAATCATGGTATAGGCGATGCGGCTAGCAACTCATCACTATGTTTTTAGATTCCCCTTATGCCCACAATCACGCTAGACGTCGCCATCACGTCTTGCTATTCTAGGTTCTGTCTACCCTTGGATGAAGTTGATTAATATGTTTTTTTTTTTGTATATATTACTGGATTTCACGACTTCTGTAAGAAACAATGCGAGTATTTGTTTAAAGTACTTTATTGAAGTTTTAAACATTAATTAATTGAATACAAGTCTCAGTACAGCCAGCGTATCGGAAGGCTGAAGAGAAGAGAGCATAGACAACAGTGTGTTTTTCTTAAAATTCTAAATGTTGTCATTTTAAGTATATAGTCTATGTTTAGTTACATGTTAAGAAGTAATGAATTTAATTTTATTGATTAAGATTAATTATATTGTATTATTTATCCACAGGTTGACATATATTTATTAATACTATTTTTATTTTATGTTCATGTACTGAACAACTTCCTTCTATCCTGGCATGACTAGTAAAGCCGCCATGATACCTTCTTAGCGA
This sequence comes from Pandemis corylana, assembly GCA_949127965.1. NCBI lineage: Eukaryota > Metazoa > Arthropoda > Insecta > Lepidoptera > Tortricidae > Pandemis > Pandemis corylana. The sequence continues at coordinate 402,243 of OX421865.1, read as the reverse complement.
AACATCACCAATCGGCTGTAAAATGATAAATTATTCAAGAGTAAACTTAATAAATTTCCAATTTCACGCGTTCGCAAATTCGACTTCAAAGGCGGACTTACGGTTGCCACGTCATATCAATCATACAGCAACGTTGAGCTATCCTACCAGAGCAAGACAACCCCTGAGGGTCCTACAAGGTATGGCGTTATTTGGGGGTTAGAGAGGTCTTTGGGAACTGGTTCTGCTGCGTCAGGGTAGCAATTTTACGGGGAGATTCCTTCCTTAGGGAACTCTGAAATGTTTTTGTAGGGTGTCCATGACTTTGGATTTTGGGAGACTTGTTTTCAAAGTCGACGTGAGCGGAACAGAAACCAGTTGCTTCCCAAGACCAGCATAGTCAGCTGATTGTTGCAAATAATGGTATTTAATCCGAGATGTCAATGTAATTAACGGGTTGAACATCTGAAAGAGATATAATGTATAGTTCAATCCATTTAATAAGTTTCGAGTTCTGATACGGTACGACCCATTGTAGTTTAATTTCGAGACGTTATTTGTTAGTTTGTTACACGTAAATCAAATAAGACCCAACATCCAATATACATCTTTAGGCATAAAAATTCAATTTAGCTCTCTAGCTCTCTCAAGGTCTCTGGAAAAACCCAAATTTTGCGAATGCCCACCAAACACCTACACCATTACGTACTTAAGGCGATAAAAATATTAAAAAGGCATCTTGTAATGCTTAGACCGACAAGTTAGATAATCTTGTAATCAGTAAAGCATAATTTTACTAAACTGGCACTCAAATACTCCCATAGTCTTTCAATATGATGCGTTTTCATCAGTCCCCTGTTTCGGGGAAAGTCTGGTCACCGTAGCGGACTTATCCACGCCTCCGAGCCCTAAAAAGCTACTCGGGTATTAACTGAAGGCGTGTGTGCTTAGGCTTGCTGGCCCCATTCTTTCCTTCCTTTATACATCGGCAGAAGAAAATCAAAAAGCCCAAAGGCCTACTTAATCGAGAAAAATATAATTTTATACAACATTCTTCGAGAAGCCGATTTTTTTATTAATTACGTACCTGCTGGTACTTTAACCGAACAAAAAAAACCTTGCTACTCCGCTACTCACGTGCAAGATAACCAAGCCTGTGTGAAATATATATTTTTCTCATGCAATCTCCCCTACTGCCCATAAAACACATACAAATCCCACAAACATAATTATCCCTTGCACCACACAAATACTGACGCGTTTCGATCCCTTTACGGGAGCATTATCAAAGTTTAATGAGCACAACTGTTACACATGCAAAAAAAACTTTAACCCTTTATTTCGCAAGTCAGAACAAGTGTACTCAATTCAAGCGTCACTAGATTCTTGTTAAACTAACAAAAATAATTAGAAAATAAATACAAAAATACGATGTTGACGCCCTCTGGAGATGTCAAGCGACAACAACGCTGCGGCTTATAAAGATGCTCCGCGCGGGGGCGTTGCAATCGCGATAATTGACAACGTCAAGAAACTTTTCGGATAACGACTGTACATTTTTTTTGCTTTCTTCCTTCTGTTTTCGAGACGATTAGCCAACGCACTAATTTTTTTCTAATTATTTCCAAACTCATTAAAACTATTCTAAAAATGCATTCCATGCTGGTCTGGGAGCAAAAAAAAACATAGAATATACCAGTTGCTTCTCTACCCGCGCAGATGGTAAGAGGCCATCGAGGGAATGGGCGAAAATCATAGGAATCATGTTATAGGCGATGAGGCTAACAACCCATCACTATTTTGATTTCATTTTTCACCTATACGCCCACAATCTTGCTAAATGTGGCCTGTAGGTATCTGTTACCTAAGGCTCTGTCCCGTAAGGGATAAAGACGTGATTTGTGTATGTATGTATGTGTATTCTAAAAATCTTTGTAAATTGATAAAATAAATACATTTTGCAAGAGGTATTGAAGCATCCTTCATTGAAGTCGCTCCTGTCGAACCCAGAGATTGCTATAAGCACAGCCGCAACAGACGATCTTAAAGTAGTAGAAATGAAGGGTTAAGATTTTTTACTATACTACCGATTAATACTTGAATCCCATCATAGAACGGTCTCACAATAAACGGCAAATGGATTTCCGTGTTAATTTAATGAAATGAAAATGAAAATTTTATTTTGCAAATTGGCTGCCAAGGGCTCTTTTACATGTCTTTTTGAAACTACCAGCGCATTCGGAAAGACCATCATTGCCAAGAAGAATGCGCCGCAAGAAACTTAATGTATTTCATAGGATGTTTCCACAGCGAATGAGCCATCAATTTGGTGAGTCACTGTAAGTAAAACACAAAAGACAATCGACAGTGGTATTTGTGTGACTCGAAGTCTCCATGAAACTTTTCCATAGCTTATTTACAATTACTTGAGATCGAACGAGTTACACGCATGTCTTGAATGAAGACCGTCTTTAAATAAAAATAAATAAATAAATATCTTGGGACAAATTACACTAATTGACCCAGCCCCAAACTAAGCAAAGCTTGTACTACGGGTACCAGGCAACGGATAAACATACTTATATAATGTAGAAAAATGCATACATACATACATACAACATCCATGACTCGGGCACAAACATTCGTATTCATCATACAACTGTCTGCCCCTACCGGGATTCGAACCCAGGACCTCTAGCTTCATAGTCAGGGTCACTAACCACTAGGCTATCCGATCGTCAAATTCTTAAAAAAAGGTCGGTTCAGTCTTTAATTCTTAACTTTTTATTTAATTATTTATTGCTTTAGCAGCTATAGTAATACACACTGTGTTAACTACCTTTTACGTTTCTAATCGACACTGAAAGTTACACAGACAAATCCGAAAAGTAAAGCTATGGCCGGGAATCGAACCCGGATCCTCGTCATTCCGTGGCGCGTGCTACCCCTACACCACCCATAGCAGGTGGGTAAGCCTTCGAATTTTTTATCAGTTACTAGTTGTCACGTGACCTTGTTACTATGCGAATTTTTGTCGCCAGTCATCTGTTTGAATGATGTGTCTGTACGACAAAATTACAAACTCCCGTGGAACATCTACTGCTCACCGGGGACGAGAGAACCTGTACCTATTACTTTTCAAAAGATTCGGCCTCTAGGCCAGGAGAGGGTAAAAACACTAAAAAACACGAATCAATATCAACGTCACGCAAAATTATAAGTAACCTTTCAATTCTGACCCTAATGACTATTATACATTCCAAATCCATAAAGATGACCCACAAAAAACGATGTAAAGTGTGCCCTCATAAAACATCGCTAAAATTCAAAACGCTCCTAACTCTAAAAAGATAGGCATGGTCCGAAAAACAAAGTAATAAAATCTGATATAGCCAGTTAATTTATTCCGCGGCTAAAAATATGGCGTCTCGAGCGCCATCGTTCTCGTATCAGAAGTTATTACGCGATCGTGTGTGTTAATGGCTTCTTTTTTATTTCCTTGACAGTCCAGTTCTCGTTTTTTGGGACCATCCTGTTGCGCACTGTCCGATAGCATTCTCTCTAGAGTTTACTTTACGCTTACGTCTTGTTTACTGCCTCTTTCTTTAAACATTCATTAGTCATTTTCTCTCATTCTGATTTAAATGAATTGACAATTAACATTATTTCTTAAATGTTCACCATTTTCATCTTTAGATTTCCCAATTTTTTTTACAAGTACTTAAACCGAAAGTGCATCTATTTTCTTAGTGTCCAATTTCGTGTTTCGATTGTTGTCGGGTTCCACAGGTTGCTGGTTACCGCATGATAGAAGATCATGACCATACAAACATACATAAATCACGTCTTTATCCCTTACGGGGTAGACAGAGCCTAAAGTAACAAACCTAAATAAAGACCACGTAGCATGATTGTGGGCGTGTAGGTGGAAAGGGGAATCAAAATAGTGATGGGTTGCAATTATGATTCCTAAGATTTTCGCCCATTCCCTCGATGGGTTTTTTCCGTCCTGCGCGGGAAGAGAAGCAACTGGTACATTCTGTTTTTCTTTACTCCCAGACCAGCATGGAAGCATACCATACAATAACCATAGCATGACCATACAATTTTCGAAAAGCCTCTGTATTCGGATTCAAATACAATCGAAAACATTTGGAAGTCCTATGCCGAGAGACATAGAATATAGACGCACTGTAGTTCAGTTACTTATTACATCTCTATATTCTGGTTTCTGTTGTCCTGTCAATCATTCGAAGGTTAGCTGGAAGAGATCCCTTTAAGGGATCTGTTTTTTTCATTGCCTGTAAAATTTAATATGTTTTGTGTACAATAGAGAGTTATACATACATACATGACATTGATTCTAGTCATCGTCAACTAAGAAGACAATCCTCAAGCAAACTCACAGGGCGAAACAAAACAACTTTTTTATATGGATCCAGTACATGTGGACGCCATAAAAAGCTGCCTGACGTAATCCTCTCGATCATTACACGATATTTTTTGCCTGGACTGGTTTTTGGGTCGCTGAATCAAGGGCACACGTTTTGGACTAGCGGCGGCTTTGGTTTTGCTTATGGTTATGTTGCTAATAACTGGCATTGTTCATTTTTTTAGTATGCTCCAATTCGAAAACCATTTGGAGGAAAACATCCAATTCGTTCATCATCGTTATTTTTACCTTTAGACTTTTTGTTCATCTCCTTAACTGTACTTTACTTGTGTCATTAGAATTGGTCTCCTCCGCTGTTGCACTGTACCTTTCCATGTTGTTTCGACACAGAATATCGGACGAACTCTAGCCCCTAAGACACAGGTTTTACACCTAGTTTAGGGGTCGAAAGATTCGACACACAAGTTGATCTGACCTACTGTACACTTGAATAATGTTTTTCTCTTTGTAACGCCCTGATGTATGTACGTACATATAAATAAATTATTATTATAATTATACGATTTATCTTGTCCGATTTAAACAATACTTTACTATTGCAGTTCTCTCCTCTCATCATCTTTTATCTGGTTAATTTGACTGTAAGGGATAGTTTAAGCTTTTCACTACTTCCTGCCCATCATTGTCATCATTTCGCCTTAATTCATCTACAGGCTTCTATATTATTTTATATATTCCTTTCAAATCGTATATCTTTCATACATATTGTCCCAGGGAAGGATTTAAAGCTAGATTCATGCTAGAAACTATAGAAAATTCTAGCCGTCTAAATCATTAAAGAAACTGCTGAATTATAGCTTTCTAGGTCTAATAATTTGGACTGGGCGCCTTATGAGCTAGTCAGTGGGTCAGGACTTTCATTTTTATAGATTTGGTTTCATCTTCCAACAAGTCCTCGGTAATTCACTCCTCAACCTAACAAGAGTAGGCCAGAGTACACTAATCGGCAACTCACGTCTCCACCCGGCAGGAGAGCACCAGAGTACACTCCTCGGAAACTTGAATCACATCTCAACCCGGTAAAAGAGAAACACCAGAGTAAAGACCTCAATAACTTGAAACACACCTCAACCCGGTAAGTGAGACACGCCAGAGTAAACTCCTCGGTAACTCGAATCACCTCAATCCGATAAGAGAGGACCGTCGTAGTAGTTTTAGTGGGTATGTTCAAGGAAGTAGACGATGGTGATAGCCGGATGCAACCAGCTATTGTGCTTTGGGCTCTCTTTTTATAAGACAAGGAAGGCAAATGTGCAAGTGGGTTACCAGATGACAAACAATCACCACTGCCCATCCCATATATATATAACGCTGGAGCATTGCAAATGCGTCGTCAACGTAGATCATTTTTTTCCATTAGACAATGATTGCGAATTACAGTGCTCGCGAGTGACGGACGTCACGGAAAATATCTCATGTGTTGGTAATTCCACTGGATGTCAATTTCACGAGCACTGCTGCTTGGTGCAAGGATTAGCGAGTAAGATGGTAGTTGCAATCTGAACGAGGGTATCAACTGACATAACGTATAGCCTATAACCCCAGTTTCAAGACGTAATAAGACAGATAATAAAACATGGCGGATAGAGCCAGCCCCACTGACCCGGTTCCCATTCCGCCAGCGTCGCGTTTATGCGCGCGCGCACGTTAACGAGTATACGTTACTATGCGATGCTAAAACGAGTTTTGGGGTCCTTTGGACGGTCATTAGTGGAATGGTCTTGGATTTTGCGATTAAAAAATAATTCCCTCCCGTGCTGGTCTGGGAGCAAAAAAAAACAAAGCAAAGAAGAAACATAGAATGTACCAATCCAAGGAATCATGTTAAAGGCCATGCCATACGGCTAGCTAACCATCACTATTTTGATTCCCCTGTCCACCTGTACGCCTACGATCATATAAATGGCCTTTTTTAATCTTGTTAGCTTAGGCTCTGTCAACTTAGACCTGTAAAGACGTAATTTGTGTATGTATGTAAAAAATAATGAAGAAACTAAGGATGAAATTGACAATTTAGCAAAAACGAATATGTGAAACTTAATGCAGCAAACATGGTCATTTAAAAATGGTCTTGTTTTCTATTGTTGAGTCAATTCACATAATTGTACCCATTAGGTAGATGGGGTGCCTCGAACACATTTTTCATCGGTTCTAGCCTAATATTTATGACTTGACGTTTTATTTATTCTTACTTATTTTGAGTCAAATCTTTGTCTCTCCGAAACCCTTAGTATAATATGAGGCCTGCCTTGGCAAGTTTTTAGAGTCTCATTTTAATAAAGTTATGGTCCGCACACAACCGGTTCTGTACGAATTTTGGGGTTCAGTATTCAAAGGATTCCTATTTCCTTAGTATCTCGGCAAACTCCATTTTTCTTCAGTTCAGACTTCACCGTATGCAAAACGAAGTTTGGTGAGAGGCAGCCATAACATGCGTTATAAAAATAAAACAATATTTAAAATCAAAAATGATACAAAAAATATGGTCCTTCGACGGCTTATGATCGACCACAAGTATTATTCCAATTTTATCATCATCTTTATCGGCCATTTGTCTCCACTGTTGGACATGGCTCCCATAGACCTCCAGTTGCCTCGGTTGGAAGCAGCATCCACCACGAACCCGCGACTTTAGCCAGGTCATCCGTCGACGTTGGTGGACTTCCTACGCTTGCCGACCCGCGGCCTCCACTCCAATTTTATAGCGAAGGAACCCTCTGTGTCTGCCAAGTCGCGCTTATCTGGTCTGAGTTGTATATTTTTTGCGTACGGTTTATGATATGTCAGAGTAGTTTTGTATGAGTGTTTGGTTACATAAGAGTATCCAATATTCTAGCATCTACTAGCCTATACTAACCATCCCAGTTCATGTAACTCCCGGTACTATTTTTACGGGATAGCACCATTTTGACGTGAAAGATAGTCAACAATTTTGACTGGGTATGCTTAGCGCTTCTTTTATTCTTTTTCTACTCTATAGATCTATAGGTATGTCTCTTCGGTATGTAAGAGTATAAGACTTCCGTCGGTTCATCAACATCATCATCAGCAGCCTAATATCCGTCCCACTGCTGGGCACAGGCCTCTCAGAACGAGAGGGCTTGGGACGCGGGCCCAGTGTGGATTAGGAACTTCACACACACCATTGAACTGCTTGGCAGATGTGTCCAGGGTTCCTCACGATCTTTTCTTTCATCGAAAATTTCGTCGGTTCAGTTTTCTTCAACACTTGGTTATACTCCTCCCTTTCTGTCTAATAGATAAATGGCCACCCCAGGCCGTGGTAGAAGTATAAAATATTCTTAACGTTTTATTAGCATATTGTGGCGTCCCACTGTTGGGTAAACACCTCTCTTCTCAACCTCTACAACTTCCAGACTGGCGCAATCTCGGCCAGTCCTCCTTAACGTGTCCAAATTGTCCTACCATCTCTTTCTCGGTCTGCTTCATCACTAATTCCTCAAAAAGAAGCTCCCGTCCGTCCTTCCGTGTCTTTTTATCAGACAGCAGAAAAACCAGGAGTATAAAACTTTGTCGGCCACAATATTTATAAATACTAACGTTTTTTGCAACAAACGTGAATTTAAAATTTGGTCACGTTTATAAGTTTACTTTATCTTCTTTATTCTAAAACAGGATTTGCCAAGGTCGTTAAAAACTGTAATTTATCGCTGTGAGTGGAAATTTATGGTGTTTTAAGAATGGATTTATTTTGGTTACTTTGTTTGAGGCGTGCTAAGTCCATCTTGCGGGAAGAGAATCAACTGGTACATACAATCAATTTTATTGAATCAGGCGTTACTTTGCGGAGGTCCATTTCAATTAACAAAAAATATTTACCTTGCTACTTTGCTACTCACGTGCAAGATAACCAAACCTGTGTGAAATATATATGTTTTTCATGCAATCCCTCCCTCCACTAATGCCAATAAAACACACACAAATCCCACAAACTTAATTATCCCTTACACCACACAAACACTGACGCGTTTCGATCCCTCTACGGTCAACTGTCGGTTAGATAGGTCTAAGGCTCGGGGACCTTATAGATACCTTTTACAAATGTATTTAATTTAAGTAGAATTTATGTATTGTAGTAGCTTAATGTATTTTATCCGCTCAGAAATGACGGCATAGCGCTCAGAGTTATTTTATGATATAGTAACAGCCTTCTAAGCTTCATTCACGCTGGTTCATTTCACATGTTTTTTTTTTCCATGGGCTTGTAGTCTATAATATAAAGACGTCATTTATTTAAGTTTTTACCAAAACATTGTGCCTTGTATGTCACGAGTACTAGTTACGTAACAAAGCAAGTGCAACAATTGAATGGCAACAATTCTTTTTATATAACACTTAACATGATACACTCATACAGTAAATATGTATGCTTATTATCACGGCTTTGACGTCAATGTACCAACTAACACTTTCCGCTGCCCACAAATGCATCCAACTTTATAGACTACAAGCCCATGGAAAAAAAACATGTGAAATGAACCAGCGTGAATGAAGCTTAGAAGGCTGTTACTATATCATAAAATAACTGAACGCTATGCCGTCATTTCTGAGCGGTACATTTATGGTATTCCTCAGGTACAAGCGAGGAATTACGACTAATTATTAATTTACGGCGTTTTTATAACTTATAGATGTTTAAAAATAAATGTCGAAAAACCTAGTGCCGCTTTTAAGTAGTGGTGCCGGAAGTTAGTGCATTTTTTTTTCAATGTATGAGAAAAAGTCTGTACCGCTCAGAAATGACGGCATAGCGCTCAGAGTTATTTTATGATATAGTAACAGCCTTCTAAGCGTGTTTCACGCTGGTTCATTTCACATGTTTTTTTTGTCCATGGGCTTGTAGTCTATTAGAACCTCTTGACAGCCTTAACAAAAACATCCGCAAAGAAAACTTTGAAAATCGGTCAAGCGCGGGTCGGACTCGCGTACCGACGGTTCTGTACGCTGAGATCTATTTTTCATGTCTGTCTTTTGTTTCTTTTCTATAAAATTGTGTATATTCTCTTATATTTGTGTGTCTTGCAAAAAGGAATGTCTTTATTTCTTTCTATACAACTTCGGCATGTGATATCCAGTGTTAGCAGACCCCTGCTTCTAAGCAAAATGTAGGCAGTGTGAGGCCATTTTATATTGGTTACTCCCAAACCGACAAAAATATTGTTTTTTATATGTAAAAGCCGACAAACTCGACGATGGTCGGTGACAAGTGACAATTTGAAATGCTATGCGTTGTCAATACAAAGGCAACTGGCGTAGAATCTTATCGAGTTAGTAATGTAAGTAAAGAATTGTCACTTCTCCGACAATTGTCGCGTTGGTGAAGTATCCTGATGTTAAGTGATCACCGCCGCTCATAGACACCTACATTACCATTAGGACTGCTGGTGTGTTGTTTTTAGTATTTGTTACAGCGGCAACAGAAATATAATCTGTGAAATTTTAAACTGTCTAGCTGTCACGGATCTTGAGATACCGCCTGGTGACAGACAGACGGACAGTGGAGTCTCAGTAATACAGTCCCATTTTTATCGTTTACGTACATACATATATTGCACTGATCAGAAGTATCTTAAACTTAACTTAAATCAGTTATCCAGCCAGAGTCGTGTTTGTTTGGTTGTATATATTTGGTTTTGGGAACATACCTAATTAGTTAATATACTTAGTTTCTAAGCTTCACTTTTATTTCGCATGCGGTGTTTACCTATAAGTGATTGTGATACTCTATTTGAAAATATAAATGCGAGCAGCAAGATCGATGTATAAGTATTAACAATTGTTGGTAAACCTTAAATAAATAAATAAAATAAATAAATAAATAAATATCATGTATTTATCCCTTACGGGGTAGACAGAGCCCAAGGTAACAAAAGCTTAAGGCCACGTTTAGCGTGATTAAAGGCGTATAGCTGGAAAGGGAAATCAAGATTGTGATGGGTTGCTAGCATCGCCTATAGCATAATTCCTAAGACTTTCGCCCATCGGTTTTTAGCACAAGGTGCTTTTTGGTAAGGAACCCTAAAACAACATATCAAGACCATAATGCAATTATCTCTATGTCAAAAATGTCAAGTTATTTTGAATTATATCTCGATTGGTTAAAGTTTATGTTAGGTGATGACTATGTTGTTGACTTTATATAGATATGCGACATGGCATGATGATATCAAGGACTTGTTATCATTCTGTTATCGCAGTCTCAATGACTTCTAATCAGTGGGAATCATTGACGACGATGTGTCTGACAAACACTCTTATAAAGTGTCTTTGTTATGATAGATGTATGGTCCTTACATAATATCCACACGTGAAACACGTACATTCTGGTCTGGGAACAAAGGAAAAACACAGAATGTACCAGCTGTTCCTTTTTCCGCGCAGATGGTAAAAGCTTAGGAATTATGTTATAGGTGCTAGCAACCCATCACTGTTTTGATTCCCCTTTCTACCTAAACACACAATCATGCTTAACGTGGCCTTTAGGTCTTTTTAGCTTGGGCTCTGTCTACCCCGTCTACCATATATGGGCATGATTCGTGAGTGTGTCTGTTACAGTTTTACCGTAAAAGTAAAACATAAAAATCAAGATATTTTTTTTTTGATACATTTGATAGTACCTATCATTTGAAAAACAGCGCCTTCTCTCGTCCCTGGTGAGCAGTAGATGTTCCACGGGAGTTTGTAATTGTGTCGTACAGACACATCATTCAAACAGATGACGCTTAGCGACAAAAAATCGCGTAGTAAAAAAGGTCACGTGACAGCTAGTAACAGGTAGAAAAACTGGAAGACTACCCACCTGCTATGGGTGGTGTAGGGGTATAGCACGCGTCACGGAATGACGAGGATCCGGGTTCGCTTCACGGCCATAGCTTTACTTTTCAGATTTTTCTATGTGTTCTAATTTTCACTGACGGTAAATCCGATTAAGTTACCATGATTTGTATAGTGGTTGGACCTCTTGTAAGGTCCATCCAGATTGCTAACACCGTGTTACTCGCTAATTCTGTCGCTAAGCAGTAGTGCTTGAGCTGCAGCGTTCCGGCGCGGAGAGTAAACTACCGGTTAAATTACTGACACGTGAGGTATGCTATCTTAGCCCTCTATTCAGCGTACCTGCAATCCTCTAGTGTTACGGGTGTCCATGGGCGGTTCTGTTACCATCAGACTCACTTGCTCGTTCGCCTTTGTTGTTGTATTTAAGAAAAACTACAAATTGTTCCTTGTTAAGGTACTAAGGAAGCTTAAGCGCTGCTGCTTGGAGGCAGGATTAGCAAATAAGATGGTGGTAGCGATGCACAATTCCGTTCTACCCGCAGTATTTATATCTTACTATTAGTGTCAACTTTTTAAATACTGTGTTTCTGCCAAATGTTTTATTTTTAATACTATTTTTTTTGCTAACTGTACCTACTTTTTGCTGACTATACTTGCATAGTCATCTGTCCTACATGTATGTACCAAATTTCAAGTCAGTGGACTAGTCGTTGAAGAGTTCCCTCCTGCGGAGACGATCTTGGCTGGGTCACCAGTACTCCTCTACCAGATTACTGTATTGTCATCCGATTTAACCAAGTATACAAAATTTCAGTTCAATTGGTTGAGGATATCTGCTTCAAAAGTGAGTCGCAAGATTCCACCGCAACAGAAAAAAAAAGTAAGAAAAGTTTATTATGACAATGAACAGATAAATAAATTGTCACAAAATGGTCTCAACTCAGCATTTCCTGATCTTCCGTTGGGACCATAAAGTGAACAAACATACATACATTGCAAGTTAATAAAGAGCTTGCAAAAACAGACGCTACATTATAGTGAAGTAATTTCTGTGGAAATTAACACCTATTGAGCGTGTCATTCCTTTATGGACCACTTAAGAAGTGTCCTGTCACTTCGTCGGAATCATCAAACGTCAGTTGAGTGTCAGAATCAATAACGTTGTCAGAAATGTCAAATGAATTGCCATTGGTAAACACCATTGCATGTCACCGTTACTATTGGCAATGCATCTCATGTATAAAGTCCTCGATTCCAAGTCGTTTGCACTCTACAGTGCATGTAAATTTCGACTTCTAGACATTCAAGGTGACAATTGTGGTATCGGATGGCTGTGATAAGATACCGTCGAAACAATAACTCGAATGTAATTTGCTCCTAAGTATTTCACCAATTCTACATTGTCGCTGACAAGTGACAATTTGAAATGCAATACGTATTCAATATGAAGCCAATTGCCGTAGATTCTCGTCGAGCTTGCAATGTATACAGAATGGTCACATATCACTGACTATTGTCGCTTTATTGAAATAGGGTCCAGCGGTATATTCAAGTGTTGTTTTCAGAACCTTGGAAAGCAAAGTCAATCATCTATTGGGTACGGGATCTGCATCATTGTCTAGAACTAGATCATCGGCAACACCTGAGCATTACATAAGTATGCGAGCCAGCCTCTAGACCAAAATGGTCTCATGTCCCAATAATTTCACCAACTGTCGTTCTCTTCACGCCGGAAAATGGCAGCGCAACCGCTACGGCAGGATTGGCGAAGATGGTGGTAGTAGGACGCACCCTCCACAGGGTCTAGCGAGGTAGCTGAGAAATGGAAAATCGTGACTGTTTCCACCAGAGTGTGTGAGGCATATGTATAGCTGAGCGGTGCGAGGATGCGTAGCGAACCACTTTTCAAGTAAGCGAGCGGGATGCGGTGAGGACAGGAGCGGAGCGTATGTCTGGCAACACCAACAGCATCATCTCCAGCCTGTATACATTTCACTGCTGGGCACAGGTCTCGTCTCAGAATGAGAGGGCTTGTGCTATACTTCCTATACGGGCCCAGTCAACATCTTTCATTTATCTAGCAATATATCAAAAAATCATGAAAAACACATTCCTCACACAGCTCTGGTGGAAATTTAGCCTACTTCAACTATCACTTTGTCAAGAGAGAACAACCCAAGAAAAACCAAGGAACTGCACGTGTCTGAAGTCGTTCAATTCGTAACGGAACCACTAGGTCTCATCGGGTGCATTGACGCCTCCATTTAGCTACAAAGTCATCAATTATCACCTCAGCGCGAACACCACGTGTCGCTATCTCCTTATCAATAGATAGAAATTAGTTACGCAACGCGCAGGCGCAGGCCACGAGCGAATCACGCGCACGCCGCCGCTGCGTGATCTATATTTACATGGGCTCTAATTGATTGGTGTTTTTTGTAACAGACGGCCTGGTAGCGACTGTTACAGTTTTTATCTTCAGTACATACAGCTGCAGACGCGAATATAAGAGAGCTCATAGGTGCAAAGGAGCCTTATAAAAGACTCCATGTAGATTCATCATGGTTGTGAATGCACCATCCATTCCATCTCCATCTAGCACTGCCTTTTCAAGGACTGAATGCTGAACTGACTTCCAACCTTCATTAGTTGGAGAGGCATAAGAAGAAGATCTTGCGTACGTCTCACTACCACAGCTGAGCACAAACCTTGGGGGTTACCATGACGTCTTAATGCGATTCAATTAGGATTCAGTTTAGGTTCGCTCGCTGTCAGATCCATACTAAAAATGACAGCTAAAACCTGAACTGAGTCGGAATTGAATCGCATTAAGACGTCATGGTAAGGCCCCTTCACTAAGAATGGGAGAGGTTAAACTACAATTCCTATACTGGCACAACGCGGATTCGGAACTTCACACACCATTGAATTACTTTGTAGGTTCATTAAGGGTTTTTCAAGATTTTCTGAAAATCTCTTGGTCAATTTCAAATGAAATTCTCATAGGTGCAAGCGTTGTTTGTTATGTCACCGCGTCTTAATTTGACAGTATACCAACTTTGGAGTAAGTGCAAGAGTACTCGCCAGAATATGAATCTTTTTCGAAGACGCTGACAATTTTCATTATGATCCAAATATGGCAAATGCGATATTATTGTTGGGTTCGTTAACGTCAACATTTGTGTATCCTGTAGACCCCACTGTTGGGCATTTAGCTGCTTCCATACATACTGCAATCATAATAATCAGTTCTATGAATATCCACGAAATCTTTATGAGGCATCATAAAATGACGTTCGTTGGAAAGCCCTCCATTTAAAGTTGATAGAATACGATGAAATACAGTCACTCTTTATCGTAGTATTTATTTTAATAATTTAAGACAGGATCATTCACTTTTTATTGTAGCGATTTTGAATGTAGCCTTGCAGTGTTACTTCAGCATGTTCGGTCATATCATCATCTTGAGCTAAGCCTGCATCACTACCACCGTCTATGTTGTTAAGCCTGCCGCTAAGCAGCAGTGTGCGCTGCTGTGTTCCGGCATGGAGAGTAAAACAGCCGGTGAAATTACTAGCACATGATGTATTCTTAGTCCTCTAGGCTGGCAACACATCTGTTCTTGTTCTCACTTACCATCAGGTGCCTGTTTCACCAACGCGACAATTGTCGGTGATAGGTGACAATTCTGTATACATTACGAAATCGACGAGAATCCACGCCGGTTGGTTTCATATAGAATACGCATTGAAACTCGAATTGTCAATGGTCACCGAGAATTATCGAGTTGGTAACATAGGTACCAGGTGACCCGATTCCTTGTGTAAAAAAACATGTTAAAATCAAATAAAGTACTGTTATGTATTATGTAGTAAAGGTAAATAAACAGAAAACCTCCATCAATTTAGCAAATATTATGTCCATTATTTGCCCTGATAAGACACTCCCGATTTGAGTTAAAATCAATAAAGATATCACGTCGCGCGACCTTGACGCTATCTGCAAATACGGAAAGACACATTTGCACACAACGTCTACCTATACATAACGTATTAGCCACACCTTGCGTCCACATAACACAACCAAATGAACATATCACGGTCAACACGTGTAGTGCATACACATCGCTTTAACCATTGTTATCATCAGCTTTACATTCTTACATAATTGCGTGGAAGGCATAATAAGAAATGTCAAATCACTAAATTAAACGAGCTTAGCAAGAGAACCTTTTTTTTTTAACCGAGAGGAAATCTTTATGGATGCCCTAGGCACGGGGGTATACCCGAACTAAAAACTCTCCGGCGTTGCCTCAATCCGGTGTGATGGGGACGCAGTGGGATGCCACTAGGGTTTCACCACAGACGCCCCTCCGGTGGCCCCGGCTTCCGCCAGGACCGCACCAAGAAAGGGGAGGGCCCGTACGCTGGGCCTGTCTTCCCTTAGACAATGAGACCGTGCAATGCAGGTAGGTAATGCTTAGCAGGAGAACCTGACCCAGGATGGTTCGATCCCTGGTCGGGACAGATATTGTATAGATCACTGCTTTTTTTTAGATGATGGGAGGCTGTGACACTTGTCAGGGTTCGATCATTACCTCCTTTTATCCTTCATCATTATAACGTCCCACCTTACAGGGGCCACAGACGCGAGGTCCGAGCTCTTTCTTACATTGAGGCTCAAAAGTTGAGAACGTGAGCCGGAAAATCCTCATGGAAACTGGGAATGGAGGGTCCAGTAGTGCTGGAACTTTTACCAGCTAAAACCGATTCACGTCCTTCACATTTTTTGGTTACTGTATTTAAATTTGAATCTAAATTTTTGGTTAACAATTTGGAATATTTTTTACAATAAACTAGAGAGAGGAGTTGGGTTTTTGAGACATGCGTCGTCAGGGGTAGGGGGGGAAAACGAATGTTTCTTTCGGATAGGTGCATAGACGTCCCAGCTATTGGGTCCTATGGTCCCAACGGAAGACCAGCGCTGGCTGTAAGGCCAGCAAATGCTGAGTTGGGACCATTTTGTGACAATTTATTTATTTTTCGTATTTTATTACATTTGATGTTTTTTGATTGTCGTTGATTGTCATAAATAAACTTTTTTTCTTTCTTTCTTTCTTTCTATTGTAGGGCTGCCACAAAACCAACCGCAGATCCTTACCCCAGCCGATGCTACAGGGCCAGGGTAGAAGTCTTCCCTGTTTAGGCTTCTGACGATCGGTCCGCTAACAACTCCTGCCGCTGCCACGTCTCCCATAGATCACTACTTAAAACTTTACGGGCACAGAACCCAGGAACAAGACCAAAATGCCACTTTTAGCATAATTGGGTACGTGAAGGTGGAAAGGGGAATCAAAATAGTGTTAGTCTTGAGTCCTAAGATTTTTTCGAATTCCCCGAATAAGCTTTTTAAGTCTTGGATTTATGCGTGTATTTGTCGCATCGCCGTAACACGATTCCTAAGATTTCGCCCATTCCCTCAATGGGCTTTTACCATCTGCGTTTGGACAAGAAGCATCTGGAACATTCTACGTTCTTCTTTGCTCCCAGACCAGCATGGAAGTTTCTTAAGGACGCATTCCTAAATACAACTTCCAACGTTCTTCCTTCGAACTTCGTTCTTCAGAGATACACGCCTGAAGAGACCTCTTGTGGTCTCTCCCCATACCAAGTTTAGGACCATCTTTGCAATGGATCATCGGCCATTTCTGTAATAAACAAAAATAAATGTAAACATGAATACTTCATTTTAATCACTATCGCTCCACTGGTTTGATTCGATAGCGGTAGAATTTTCCTGTTTACTGCATTTACTCAAAGTTGATAAAAATATAAACAGCAGGAAAAAGTGACAAGCTGAAAACTGTAGGTAGGTATATAACAATGTTTCTGTATAATTATATTATTTTGATAAGTATTATCTATACCTATAAAACAGTACCGTGACTAACTGGGATACAACGCACAGCTTAAACCACTGGACCTAGGAACTTGAGATTAGGCAGACGTATACCTTGAGTATCCCAGCGGAGCACTGAGAAGGGGTTACTGAAATTCCCACGGTATAGGGAATAAATGAGTCTTATATATTACTCGGTAACTTTAATAACTAGACTCTTAAAATTAGGTACTCATGTAGATGTAACACTATAAAACTAATTTCAGGATTTTTCGATGTTTGCACGGGATAAAGAAAAAATGGGATTTATATGTTCGATTCAATGACTGACGACGACGAAGAGCCTAAACCACTGGACCTAGGAACTTGCAATTTGGCAGACGTATCCCAGAGGAGCACTTAAAAGGATTTCTTGAAATTCCCACGGGTTAGGGAATAAATGAGGATTACACGAGTACGTACCTAGTTTTATTATTTTATTGAATCAGGCGTTACTTTGCGGAGGTCCATTTCAATAAACATAAAATGTTCTACTCTGCTACTAATGTGCAAAATAAGCAAGCTTGTGAGAAATATATTATGTCCCACAAACTTAATTATCTCTTACACCACACAAACACTGACGCGTTTCGATCCCTCTACGGGATCATTATCAAAGTTTAATAAGCACATCTGTTACACATGCAAACTAAAGTCGTACAGTGAGTGAACATATATATTTCACACGGGCTTGGTTATCTTGCACGTGAGTAGCGGAGTAGCAAGGTTAATATTTTTTCTTCATAATTTTATTACATGTTTCATAATATTTATTTGGCAAAATTTTGTAACACAGTCATTGGTGATTTCAATCTAAATTCTCCTAACTTGACAATGTTCAATTTATGATGAAGCTTTAATAAAAAACAAACAAGAAAAAACATGGAATATACCAGTAGCTTCTCTTCCCGCGCAAATGGTAAAAGCCCATCGAGGGAGTGGACGGAAATCATAGGAATCATTATAGGCGATGAGGCTAGCAACCCACCACTATTTTGATTCCACTTGATTCCCCGCTCGCAATCTTGCTAAACGCAGCCTGTAGGTATTGCAACCTTAAGCTCTGTCTACCCCGTAAGGGATAAAGACGTGATTCGTGTATGCAAATTTTGAATTAATTAATTTGACTACCGGATAGCCTAGTGGTTAGAACCTGACTATGAAGCTTGAGGTCCCGGGTTCGATCCCCGGTCGGGGCAGATATTTGTATGAAAAATAAGAATGTTTGTTCTCGAGTCTTGGATGTTTAATATGTATTTAAGTATGTATTTATCTATATAAGTATGTTAACCGTTTCTAGTGCCCATTACAAGCTTTGCTTAGTTTGGGGCTAGGTCAATTGGTGTCAATTGTCCCAAGATATTATTATTAATCTTTAAAATATTGACGTTTTTTCGTGTTTCAATGCCACTGTCAAGATCAAATCATTAGCTATCGCTGCCTTAAACTCTGACATGAATCATTGTTTCCATATCAGATCTTATTCCACCCTCAACACCCACATGTGTGTACAACCTTGGAATCACCTGTCGTGTATCTCATAAACATTAGCCAAATGAGTCATGTAAAGAAAAGAATTTCACGCTTCCAACATAAAGGCGTTGGATAGTTAAATTTTAATATTCTAGCACGGAATCCGCATAGTCCGGGTCTGTGGTCATGTCTGACGGAGAATCGATTGACGCACAGCATTCCTGACAGAAGCGATAATAATTTAATGCACGTGTGCTTTAATTGTTGCCTTATCTTCCATAGTAACAGCGGCGTTAATAATAATAATAATAACTGAATGGGAGAGTAAGGACACGGGCGGTTCTATAAGGCCCTCATGGGGCCCGATGTAGACCTGCTCGCGTCGGTGAACTGGCTACGCTTCGGGGATCTCTTCGGGGAAACCGAAGGTTTTGCCTGTGCAATTGCGGACGAAGTTATCATGACTAATAACTACCGGAGGTATATCCTGAAGGACGGTACGGTCGACATTTGTCGGGCATGCCGCCGTCCTGGAGAGTCACTCAAGCATATTAGTTCTGTTTGTTCTAGTCTTGCTAAGGGCGAGTACTTGCACAGACATAACCTTGTAGCTAGGATTATTCACCAGCAACTTGCTCTTTTATTCGATCTTGTGGACTTCGAAGTACACACCTGCACCAGTTCTTGAAAATGGTCGTGTCACGCTCTATTGGGATCGATCTATCATCACGGACAGGACTATTGTCGCCAAAGAACCTGATATCTAGATCGATCGAAGCTCCAGGCAGTGCTCGTAGACATCTCGATCCCCCATGACGTGAACCTCGTGAAGGCCGAGAAGGACAAAGTTAGCAAGTACCTCGACTTGGCTCATGAGGTTACCGCCATGTGGCCTGTTGATTCCACGATCACTGTCCCGATAGTCGTTTCGGCGAACGGTCTAATAGCCTTGACCATCACCTTAAAAGGCTCTCGCTAGGCGGTTGGGTCAAGGGTCAGACACAGAATGACGTCTGCCCCATCCCGGGGCGGCCAGTGGACGTTGCGGTGGTCACCGTAGTGCGCCCGCAACGCCCGCAGTTCAAGGCCTGGAGGGAACGTGTGTGTTTTTAGACGGTAGGCCTCTCCCCTCCTTCCATAGGGAAGGCAGCGGCGAGTTGGAGAGCCCGTCATACCTCCGTTCGTGCTGCCCCGAGCGCGGAGATGCATAAGGCGCATTTTTCACACGTTAAAAAAAAAAAAAAAGACACAGAAGGACGTACTCCTGGACACGGCTCGGATAGTCAGGAGGTTCCTCTCTGTCGCCCTGACCTCCGGTAGCTTAGGCCTCGCCTCGCTGCCAGTAGCACTGTAGGTTAGGTTTTATAATGTTTTTGTATTTTGTATTAATATTGTTTTATTACTTTTTACATGAATATCGTAAAAACCTAACTTAAGATAAAAAGAAATATACATTCATAATAATAATAATAATAGCTTTTGTATTTCTAAACGACACTAAAAATTAGAACAGAAAAATCCGAAAAGTAGAGCTATGGCCGGGAATCGAACCCGGATCCATGTCATTCCCTGACGCGTCCTACCCGTACACCACCCATGTGGTTTATGTATGTATCGAAGTTAAGGCTTTGTTTAATGTGTGTCCTCTAATTGACGCCATTATAATTCAGAATATAGTCCAAGAAATGAAGAATCATGGCAGCTATATCAGCCTAAACGAAAAGTTTTCAACTAAACTACAATCTAAACAAAGCTTATGTATATTTCAACGCCAAATTATGATAAACACTTATTTTTAGTTTATCGAAAAAACGTTTCCTTCTACACTGGACGAATTGAAAATGATTGTAACAAAACGTTGCTAACCAAAACTGAAAGCAGTGCGACATCTAGTGATAGCGTTGACAAAATCATCGATAAAAATGACCTTCGGATTCGAATCGCATATATAAACAACTGATAAATTGATAACGGTTTGTTTATTTAGATATTTGCTAGAGAAAACGAATAACTAGGTTATTTGTTGAACTCAAGGCCGCCATATTTTTTTCACGGCAGCTGATGTACTAGCCACATAGAGGAAATACCTAAACAGAGTGGCAATAGGGGCTATCCTAGCATGGTAACACATCAGTCTATTTCCACTTTAGCATTAAAAATTAATTATTCGGGATTGATTTTCCTCTGTCTCCTAAATGGAATAAAGCCATTAGGTATTCAGAAGAGAAGATCACTGTTCCACAAAACGCCTAAACATTAACTACCCACATTATCAACCAGTAATACTGGAGTCCTAGTGAAAAATTGTATAATTTTTAATTTTCTACATAAGAAAATAGGTTGGCATTTATTTTAGGCTTAACCACTTTTTCAGCTTTCTTTAGCTACTTTATCAACTCTAGGACCTTCGGTTGCCTAATCGGAATGCAGTAATCGCCAATTTCGACTCAGCGTAGTTTTATTTCATACCAGCTGTTACCCGCGACTTCGCCCGCGCAGAAATAAATACAGCATGACACAAATAATGTGGCTTTGTATTAGTGAAATAATTTTCTAAATCGGATCTGTATATCCAAAGATATAACGTTACAAACTCACAAGCATTACCTCTTGATAGTATTAGGGTAAACTAGCGACCCTCCCCGGCTTCGCACGGGTGCAATTAGTGTTTCTACTATATTACACATTTATTATACATATAAACCTTCCTCTTGAATCACTCTATCTATTAAATAAACAGCATCGAAATCCGTTGCGTAGTTTTTAAGATCTAAGCATACAGCATAAGCAGGGACAGACAGGGGAAAGCGACTTTGTTTTGTACTATGTAGTGAAGTATATGAATTAAATGACATTTCTTCTCTATTAGGTTGTTTGCTCTATGTTACATACACATAGGCACTTGGCTATGTTTTCCGCGGACGAAATATGATGTGTTTTGCATGTTAATGTGCTGAAATAGATTGTTTACCGCGGAATAGCTCCGGCAGGATGGTATGCGAACCACATAACAAGCTCTTTTATATCCTGAGCTGATGAGTAACTCAGTGAGATTTTAGTAGCCTAGTGGTTTGAGCTGTGGCCTCTCTAGCAGAGAATCGTGGGTTCGAATCCCGGGCTGGCACCTCTGTGTTTTCGGGAATTTATGTGCGCAATTACATTTAAAACTTAGCATGAGCTTTTCGGTGAAGGAAAACATCGTGAGGTAACCTGCACACATGCGAAGCAATTCAATGGTGTGTGAAGTTCCCAATCCGCACCGGGCCCGCGTGGGAACTATAGCCCAAACCCTCTCACTGTGAGAGGAGGCCTGTGCCCAGCAGTGGGACGTATGTAGGCTGGAGATGACGATGATGATACTGTTTGTTATCTTCTAAATATATCTCGACTCGAGAAGCATAAGGTCTGATGTGAAAATCCGACCAAATTGACTTATTCACATTGCGACTATAATGCGCTTTTTCTCTGTCTGCCACACTGACACTTATATTTCTATCTCTTTCCGTTGAGGAGATATTTAAATAAGGTCGGATCTGACGACTTTTTGAAATTACAGAGACGCATTAGGACTAATTTTAACTCACACCTTTATGCATGGAGTTCTCAAAATTTTTCGTTTAGCCTATTTCAACTTCAAGGTTTATGCTTCAAAATTTGTTTTCCTTCATGCCTGGCGCTATGTCACTAAAATCCTTCTGCTTTGCAAATGTTGATACAGCATAGGTACGTATCACTAGATACGACGTGATGCTTCAAATATTTTAAGCTGTTAATTTTATACAGTAATTCGTATGTTAGTTTCAGACCTTATGCCTGTAATAACATTAACATTTGAGAATAATATGAGTAGTTAAGTGCAAATAGAAACAAAAAAATCTTTCGCAATAGCGTTACTTATGAAGCATAAAGTCGGAAGTCGCTGTTTTCATTAAAAAAACGTTTTATCGATATATTAAAACCGCGAAAAAAAAAATTAACTGTATGAAAATATAGGTACAATTAATTTTCCAAAGATGCAAAAAGTTTCGTGATCATAACTGTAATAATTTAATAATTATACGCAAATGCATTTATCAATTTTGTTTTTGCTCTCCTGAAAAGTTAAGAAATCACACATCAGACCTTATGCTTCTCGAGTCGAGATATATAACTGAAAGGTGACTGACTGACATAGTGGTCTATCAACGCACAGCCCAAACCACTGGACGGATCGGGCTGAAATTTGGCATGCAGGTAGATGTTATGACGCACGCATCCGCTAAGAAAGGATTTTGATCAATTCTACCCCCAAGGGGATAAAATAGGGGATGAAAGTTTGTATGAAACTTTGTCAATTTTAAACCGATCGGGCTGAGACAGCTGATAGCGATAAACTAATTCTATGCAGACGAAGTTGCGGGCAACAGCTAGTTAATAAATAAATTACTTAAGTAATCACAGACAACCATCTACCCCCACTTACAATGAACAACCCCGCGCAGCACACCGGCGCACGCGCAGGTCAATATTGACGCCCTTATCACCCCGCTATCACGCAGCTGCCAGGAATGTTGTCGTCGCGGTGAAGGGTTACATTGTTCTTTATCGCTACACAAACGCTTTTTGTAATTTTACATACATACATACACAAATCACGTTATCCCTTACGGGGTAGACAGAGACTAAGGTAACATGACCTAAAGGCCACGTTTAGCAAGATTGTGGGCGTAGCTATAGGTGTAAAATGGAATTAAAATAGTGATGTGTTGCTAGCCGCATCGCCTGATTCCTATGATTTTCACCCAACCCCCACTGGACTTATACCATCTGTGCGGGAAGAGAAGCAACTGGTCATTCTTTGTTTTTTCTTTGCTATGAGACAAATGCTTCCAAATTTTGTAAAAAACCTAACTTAAGACAAAAATAAATATACAGAATATAATAATAATAATTTATTTCAGACTGAGTCCATAAAATAGTTAGTACCCAGTACATTAAATCTTATAAAAAACAAAAAGGTTAGTAGTAAATTGACAAAACAAATAAATGGACAAAGGAAACAAGTAGATATGTGTAGTAAAGAGCGCCCTTTTTGATTTAGTTTTGGGTACTAACAACGCCAAAACTTCAACCAAGCGTGACATGTATTTTCACCAGAGTATTACCAACGTCGTGCGCACACGCATCTTTATTCAAATGACTATTATAGTTCCATGTATTATGGAAATGGATAAAAAGGTTATTGATGAGCAATAAGTATCACAATGGACAAAAAGCGAGGTAACGCAGTTTACAGACGAAGACCATTCGATGTAAATTTATATGACTAGGGTCTGGTTTGACTTTGTATCGGAGCTCCGTTTAGACCTGACTAGCACTCGAACAGAATAACGCAATGGGACTATCGTTTCATTGCTCACTTGGCGCCACTGTCGATTAAGGTCCAGAGGTATAGCTGTCAAAGGCGGCTTTATAAGATCGGCGCCGAAACAAAGTTCAAATCTTGAATCTCATTAAGTTTATTAATTATAAATAATTATCATCATATCGAGTAGCTACGCCGCTATGTTGTGCAGTTCCGCTTTCCAAAGCGTTCACATTCATCGCGAAATAATCCATATTTGCGATAATTTCACGCAGAAGATCACTTTTCAACAGGTAAATGAAAGAAATTATAATTCATGTCACGAAGCCCTCCAAAACCAGTGAAAAGTGAAAAAATATTTACTTTGAAACTCCACTACCACATTTGCAAGTCAGTTATGTGTGTCTATTTATGTCTGAAATATGTAAGTACTAGCTTCTGCCCGCGACTTCGTCTGCGTAGAATTATACATAAAAACCTTCCTCTTGAATCACTATCTTTTAAAATAAAACCGCATCAAAATCCGTTGTGTGTCTTCAAAACTAGAAGATATAAGCATACATAGGGACATAGGGACAGAGAGAGCGACTTTGTTTTATACTATGTAGTGATGATGTTTACTATAATAAATACAGGCTTATTTCTCATTTTTTCTAACATTTTTTTTTGTAAAGTTAATGCATTTCAGTAATTGTGTACAGGATTATTGCAATAATTTTATGTTTGAAAAGGCTGCTAGAGTTAGGTAAAGCTAAACGTGAAAAAAATTGTGCCAGGATAGTCAAGCCGAATTTATTTAACGAACTAATAAAGATAAGCTTCCTATATTAGGTAACATAAAAGCCTTGAAGATCCCTTTGTACTTGTGTTGTTGTGATCCAAGTACATGATCCTCTAGCCAGTAGATCGACCAAACGCAGCACGGCTACCTGCCCGACCGGTCGCGACTATATTTTACCCCGACTTTTTCTAAACCCACGATTAGAAAGACTTACGGCCTCTGTCCACAACTCCAGAATTTAGGACCACTACTTTGTTGCTGAAGATCTTTACGAGCATTAGGTGATCTATTGACATATAAAAGATACAAGTGGAAGTCTTGGATTGTTCGAGAAACTAGGCCCATCTTGCGATCTGTATTATCACTACATCACTACATAGTATAAAACAAAGTCGCTTTCTCTGTCCCCATGTCCCTATGTCCCTTTGTATGCTTATATCTTTAAAACTACACAACGGATTTTGATGCGGTTTTTTTTAATAGATAGAGTGATTCAAGAGGAAGGTTTTTATGTATGATTCTACGCAGACGAAGTCGCGGGCAGAAGCTAGTACATAATAAAAGGCAACTGTGACTGACTTTTTTGTAATAGAGGAAAAATTTGCATGCGGACTTGTAGGCTTATTACCTAACTCGCTCGCAATCGCCATCGTGTTCTTGTATGAATGTGACAGCTAGCTGATTCCGATGCCAATTGTCAGCCCATACATGAACTGTCACAATGAACACGATGGCGATTGCGAGCGAGTTAGACAATAAGCCTACTGGTTGATGGAAAACAATCACCGCTGCCCATGGACACCCATAGCATAAGGCTAAGGGTTTAGGGTTTTTTGATGGTCCCTAAATTAAGAAGATATATACATACATACATAAATCAAAACTATAGTTTTGATTAATTTAAGTAGAATTAAAGTATTCTTACTGTATTTTATCTTGAAAAAATGACTTTCTGCCAAGTTTCTTCCGGCGCATTATTCTTGGCAATGATGGTCTTTCTGAATGTGCTGGGAGTTTAAAAGGGATATATCCCTTGTGGGGTAGACAGAGCCTAAGGTAACAAGACCTATAGGCCACGTTTAAAAGATTGTGGGGATGTAGGTGGAAAGGAGAATAAAAATAGTGATGGGTTGCTAGCTGCATCGCCTATCAGGATTCCTACGATTTTGGCCCATTCCCTCGAAAAAAAAAAGAAGTGTAGCAGAATTGAATAATTTATTAGAACTATCGGATAATACTCCTGCTTATATAATTATTCTTTTCAGACCAACTAAAATCAAATGCTAGTCTGGGAGCAAAGAAAAAACATAGAATGTACCAGTTGCTTCTCTTCCCGCGCTGATGGTTAAAACCCATCGAGGCGCGAAAATCATAGGAATCACGTTATAGGCGATGCGGCTAGCAACCCATCACTATTTTGATTCCCTTTTCCTTTTATACGCCCACAATCATGCTTAACGTGGCCTTTAGGTCCTTAGGCTCTGTATACCCCGTAAGGGGTACAGACGTGATTTATTTGTTAATCAAATGTAGCAGTATCTAATAGCTATACCAGCAGAGCATGTGCACTGGTTTAATTTATTTCTTGCATACCGATTTGAAGCACTAAATCACGGTCAATGCATATAGCGTCTATTTGTACAAAACAATATCTTATTGAATGTCATTTAGAACTAGACAGGCTAACAAGCCTCTAAGTGTGATAACGGCTAGTCTAGACTAAAGTACTCCATTGTTCTGAATCACCATACAACGCGATTTGATGTGGAAAATTCCTAGTTAAAAATAGTTTTATCATACTGTTAGGTAACAAAGCTTACCTATTTAGATAATACAGATAACGTGCGGTCTAGACAGTAAAGGTACTTGACAAACAAGTGGCCATCACAGGTTCTCTCAAAAGAAGCTCGATACGAATCTGAACTGATAGTATATGTTGTCCCATAAAACTGAATCTCTTCCATGCTGGTCTGGGAGCAAAGAAAAAACATAGAATGTACCAGTTGCTTCTCTACCCGCGCAGATGGTAAAAGCCCATCGAGGGAATGGGCGAAAGTCTTAGGAATCATGCTATAGGCGATA
Organism: Pandemis corylana; assembly: GCA_949127965.1. Classification (NCBI taxonomy): domain Eukaryota; kingdom Metazoa; phylum Arthropoda; class Insecta; order Lepidoptera; family Tortricidae; genus Pandemis; species Pandemis corylana. Next base: position 375,396 of record OX421865.1, on the reverse strand, counting down.
CGGCTAGCAACCCATCACTATTTTGATTCCATTTTCAACCTATACGCCCGCAATCTTGCTAAATGTGGCCTGTAGGTCCTGTTACCTTAGGCTCTGTCTACCCCGCAAGGGATAAAGACGTGATTTGTGTATGTATGTATGTATGTATAAAACTGAAGTTCCGAATGGACGATTTCTCATGATTTTCGTTAGTCATAAAGCAATTTCTGAAACAGTAAGTATATTTCTCAGGCGACTTCTCTTTAGGCGATGCGGCTAGCAACCCATCACTAGTTTAATTCCATTTTCCATCTATACGCCCACAATTTTGCTAAGCGTGGCCTATCACCTTAGGCTCTGTCTACTCCGTAAGGGATGAAGACGTGATTTGTGTATGTGTATGTGTATATGTAAATATAATATAGATTCGTAACCTTATTTTATTTCAAACCTTCGGAGGCAGCTGTCCAGGTAATGTCACAAAGAAACACTTGTTTCATCCGATTCATCTTAAATTCTAACACCAAATTGTTAATATTTGCATTACCTGCCAGCGAGTTGGTTTGTATATACTTATTTATGCACTATGTTAGAGTGAGCAAGACAAACTCGAGCATTCGAAGAGCTCACAAAGTACAGTTGTGTATCCATGTATCTGGTTGGTGGCATACGGGTCATGTTGGCTTGGCTTGGGGTGCTCCGTACGAGGTAGTTACGGCAATTGTCTCCAATTGATGTTCCGCAGCTATTGTTGGCTTGATTAGCGGCAATCTAGCCACGTGTAGTATCTTTTAACTAGTGTCATTATATAATATAGAGGTGTCCTGTTTAATAGAATAAGCTTGGGTATATAGACTACAAGCCCATGGACAAAAAAAACATGTGAAATGAACCAGCGTGAAACACGCTTAGAAGGCTGTTACTATATCATAAAATAACTCTGAGCGCTATGCCGTCTTTTCCGAGCGGTGCAAATTTTTTCCCATTCACTGAAAAAAAAATGCGCTAACTTCCGGCACCACCACTTTAAAGCGGCACTAGGTCTTTCGACATTTGTTTTTAATCATCTATAAGCTATAAAAACGCCGTAAATTAATAATTAGTCGTAATTCCTCACTTGTACCTGAGAAATTCCATAAATGTACCGCTCAGAAAAAACGGCATATAGCACAGCTGGGATGCAATATTCTAATAAGTACCTACATTTAACCTAAATTGACATAAGTTATTACATTATTCTATACCAGTCAAAGCTTATAATATTATTAATTAAATCAAATCAAAAATCTCAATCAAAAGGCTCTTTTACATTTTTTTTTAAACTACCAGCATATTCGGAAAGAGCATCATTGCCAAGAAGAATGCGCCGCAAGAAACTTGGCACAAAGTCATTTTTTCAAGATAAAATACAGTAAGAATACTTAAATTCTACTTAAATTAAATACCTACGTTTATAAAAGGGATATATAAGGTCCCCGAGCCTTAAATTATATTAGTCTATAGTAGAGATGTATAAAGTCTCTACTAGTCAAAGTAAAACAAAGTAGTTACCTATGGAAAAAAAGGAAGAGAAAAAAAAAAAGTTCAGTGGAGGTGTAAAACGCCTCCACCGTCAAATAAATTAATTGGGGATATCTCCAATGTCGAAGAGAAAATATATATATATCATAAATTCATGTCAAAATTTACTATATTACCTATCATAATTTCTTGTTATTAATTGTTCACTGCATGTGCCCATGTATAAACAGGAGTGTTAAAAACATGCCGAATGAACAATGAGGTCACTCCAATGAACTTCAAGAAACATTATGTGTATTTTAACTCCACTTATTCATACAACAATAACCTTTCTGTGACCTTTCATATTGTGCGCTCGCTACTCTGTTCCGACCTCGTTATGCGAATTAAAATACATTTGTTGTATCACAAAAACTGACTTAGTATACATTTAAGTGCTACTGGAGATGACTGTGTCATTATTATTTACAATTCCGACTTCACACTCGACATGGAGCCGAGTATCTCGTAATACTTTGCTCTGAGGCTCAAAATTGAGCGGTGTTTTGTTTTCAAACGGAAAAAGAGTATTGTATTTTGAAATGGTAGTTATTATGTAGGTAGTATATTATTAAATTTGCCGGCTCGAATCGGTATAATGAGTTAAAATAATAAATGTACGAAATTAGAAGTTGTATTGACCGGTCCGATTTTTATGCTAATGCTTCATCCTCTGCACACATAGGTATACGAATCACGTCTATATCCCTTACGGGGTCGACAGATCCTAAGCTAAAAGGACCTAAAGATGTAGGCTGACAATTGACATCGGAATCAGCTAGCTGTCACATTCATACAAGAACTGTCAAAATGAACACGATGGCGATTGCAAGCGAGTTAGGTAATAAGCCTACAGCTTGGAAATGTCATACCCATACAATCTCTCTACAGTCAACATATAAAAAAAATTGAATTCTCTGGAGTAGGTATATTTTCCAACCGAGGTTATTTTCTTTAAGTCGTCATCATTTACTGAAATGGCAATAAAGAACAAAGGAAACAAAAACCACCATTGATCATGTAGGTAGTTACTGTCTACAACTTCTGTACTAACAGCGTTTAGTTCTTGTCGCAAGTTTCAATATGCGATATAAGAATCAAGGTTTGTAATATCTTGGATTTCACAACTCGAAAGTTAAAAAGGGTCAACTCGTGGCCCGACTGCCGGTCGATTAAAGCTCTTTTGTTCACGAGGCTCTTTAAAAGGCAATTGAAATTGATAAGAATCATTCGGAGCTCTGGTAAAAACATGAAGTTTTTAACTTTAAATGTATTTTCATACTAAAAGTGTGAAATCAAAACCTTTAAATTACTTCTCGTAAATTGGGCATGAGTAGGTCTGACTGTACAAAGGTAAAGAAAATGATCGAATACGCACTGGTTTCAATTTCTGATAACAATAACATGACATGTTTTCCATTTTCTTATACATACACAAATCACGTCTGTCCCGGGGTAGACAGAGCCTGAGGCGACAAGACCTAAAAGTCACGTTTAGCATGATTATAGGCGTATAGGTGGAAAGGGGAATCAAAATTGTGATGGGGTTGCTAGCTACATCGCCTATAAAATGATTCCTAAGATATCACCCATGCCCTCTATATTTGTTCTTCAAAAAACATCGGAGCAATGACATGATGATGATGATGATAATGATGTGTGTAATGATATTTAGTAGTTTTTTTATGTTTTGTTTATTGTACTTAGATATGTACGCTCTATTGTGGCTTTCACTATCTGGAATTTTAAACTCTCATTTTGTCGGTCCCTCGTTTAATGCTCCTCTCATCTACTCAAAGGTTAACTGGTAGAGATCCCTTATAGGGATAAGTTCGCCTTTGTGCATGTATTAATGTTTTTTTTTTGTAAATTGTATCTGTTTCTTTATATTTGTACAATAAAGCATTTACTTACTTACCTACTTACTTTTGCTTGTGATCACTCAAGGAGTATCGTTATAAGCAGACTCGGTTTCTCGCTAAGCTTTAGTTAGCAAAACTAAAAGCAAATCTCAAGACTACAATGCTTCCTTCTAAAAATAGCATATTACACTAAAGGCAGTCCCAAGACAATAGAAACAGAGTGGAGTACGTTGTATCCATCTCCACAATACCTTTGGAAACCCTTTCTTACCAGAGTAAAAGTAAACCTTACCAAAACAAAACTACAGAGGCTGTTATCATAAATCTCGAACACTATGTTGGATACACGCTAAGTAAATAGGTACGTATATTAACTAAGCAACGATACATCTCTGATGTTTGTGAAAACTGGCTTAGCAGCAAGTTTAAAGGGAGACGGCGATACGCAAACCACTAAAGACAGAACAAGACGCATTCAGGTCACAGCGATGCGAGGAAGAACGGCTCTAGTGATGGATACTTTGGATTTACATTGGACTGTAACTTGGAGGGTTACGGTGCGATTTGGCTTGTTGTTTCGTGGTGCTTTGGATATTTGAATGTTGCCGTTGGCAGCAAGAAACACGAAAAACCGGTCGTGTTTGGAGGCTTGTCGCTGGTCAAACAGGGTCATCACTGCTTTATTTTTTAACTTTAAATTGTTTTGTTTTTAACAAATTGGATTACGTGCAGGGCTGGGGTGCAACTGGAATTTAATTAAATGGCCGGAGCTGCTTTTATTAATAAGTACCTACGTATGTACCTACTTGCTTCAAATGCACGATGGATTTTTTTTCAATGTTTACCAACTAATACCAACTTCCATGCTGGTCTGGGAGCAAAGAAAAGACATAGAATGTACCAGTTGCTTCTCTCCCGCGCAGATGGTGAAAGCCCATCGAGGGAATGGGCGAAAATAGGAATCATGTTTATAGGCGACGCGGCTAGCAACCCATCACTATTTTGATTCCATTTTCCACCTATACGCTCATAATCTTGCTAAACGTGGCCTGTAGGTCTTGTTACCTTAGGCTCTGTCTACCCTGTAAGGGATAAAGACGTGATTTGCGTGTGTGTGTGTGTGTGTGTGTTTACCAACTATCTCTGTTGTATTATTTGTTAGGAGGCGATGGAATGGGCGAAAATCACGTCAAACATAGGCGATGCAGCTAGTTACTTAGCAACCCATCACTATTTTGATTCCCCTTTCCACCTATACGCCCACAATCACGCTAAACGCGGCTTTTAGGTCTTGTTACCTTAGGCTCTGTCTACCCCGTAAGGAATAAAGACTTGATTTAATGTATGTATTATTTGTAATAACTTAAATAATCATATCCATCAAAACTGTTCTTCAATGTCTGGGAGTAAAAAAAAACATAGAATTTACCAATTGCTTCTCTACCCGCGCAGATGGTAAAAGCCCATCGAGGGAATAGGCGAAAATCATAGGAATCTTGCTATAGGCGATGAGGCTAGCAAACCATCACTATTTTGATTCCATTTTCCACCTATGCGCCCACAATCTTGCTAAATGTGGCCTGTAGGTACCTGTTACCTATTCGCCCTTAGTCATGCTAAACGTGGCTTTAAGGTTTTGTTACCTTAGGCTCTGTCTACCCCGTAAGGGATATATGTATGTATTTCTCTTGTGGATTGTGACGGTTGCGTCAGCCCTACAAAGTTGTTTTGCCACCGTCCTACGCTTCTTTTTCTGACCACAGCTATCGAATACATTATGTGTATACATTAGCATAATACACTTACTTAGTACATATATATGCGTGACTGACATAATGAAATAATTGATCTTTGTTTTGATTCCTACGAGTGAGCGGGTAAGGCTCGTATTAATTCTTACAAGGTTTTTTGTGTGGATACGATAATAACTTTCGGATTACGTTTTCACCTTGAATTTTGTTTTGGCTTGAATTATAACGTATTTTGGAAATAAAGCCGTTTTTACCTTAAATATGGAATCTCTGGAAAGTTCTGGAAAGTCGAATAGAAAGCAGAACAAGCAACAAATACCTACTCTAAAAATTATTACCTTTTTGTATTACCCTGAAGATTTGTTCGTGGGACAATTGACACCAATTGACCTACTCTCAAACTACGCAAAGGCAAGATAAGAAAAGTATAATGATACTAGACAACGGATAAACACAGTAGGTATATCTAGATAAATAAACGTTATGTTAAATATTCAAGGCTCACGAACAAACATTCGAGTTTCTCATCCTACTAATATTATAAACGCGAAAGTTTGTAAGTATGGATGGATGGATGGATGGATGTTTGTTACTCTTTCACGCCAAAACGGCTACACGGATCTGGATGACATTTGGAAAAAAGATAGATTATGGTCTGGAATAACACATAGGCAATTTTTTATCCCGAAAAATTGCGTAGGTAGTTTCCGCGGGGTCCTATTTTTTTATATAAGTTTTTTTTATAAGTCCTATTTTATTTACCAACTTTATTACAAACTCCCGTGGAATATCTACTGCTCACCAGGGACGGGAAAAGTAAACTCTCGTTCACATTTTTAGTAGGTATTAGTTGAAGCGCTTACAATACAAACAATACAAATACTCTTTATTGAACACCACAAATCACTACAAAACAATACAGAAACAAAGAACAAAGTAGACAATAGGCGGTCTTTTCGCTTACCCTTGTCGCATTTATTTATTTATTTATTCATCAAACAATTTACACAGCATTACAGTAAAGACCAAAGCGCTGGAAAACTTAATTTTATTTAACAAGTATACCATTAAATACATTCATCAAATAATTTTATAACATAAAAATAATTTTAACCAAAAACGCTGATTTTATGACATGCTCCCTAAAAATAAAATAATTCTAGACAGAAGTGCCACCCAACGATCAGCGAACACACCAGCATCCTGGATCCAGGACAGATACACATTTAGTAACGCTATTGCCCTGGCTGTTGGACAGTTCTTGGCTCTACGAGTTCATAACCAAGTCACCAACTATATTTTAGTCGACAAAATTGTCCAGCGATATTTATGGTTACGTTGGGAGGGGAAGGCCTAGACGGTCGTTCCGAGACCAAATAGGAGACGTTTTGGAAAAAGGTCAGGGCTACGTTCAGTAACTAAAGTGTCAGTGTGATTATCGTCGGGTGAAAATCGTCCGATCATGAACACACTTACTGAACGACTTGGGGCGTTCTTCTGTCAAAAGTGTCAATTGAAGTATGATTTCGTATTCGTAATAATAAGTTTATATCCCCAGCGTTCGAATTATAAATTTTGCCTCATATCAACTGTCAAAGTGACGTCTGTGCGTTTTTTACCCATCTATTTTACGGGGTGACCGGTGCGATCGCCCGACGACGCCCGACGATGTTACTGAACGACGTAGTGTGATCGTCCGATGATCGCACTGACTTACTGAACGGGCCAGTGCGTCGTCGGGCGTCGTCGGGTGATCAAACTGAACGCACCCCAGGTCAGGAGTACCCGAAACCGACGAGCATGTATGAAGAGATTGATGACTGTGGATGAAGCGAAAGAAATATGTTAGGATCGTAGCAAGTCGAATAAAGTAGTCTCTGCCTACCCCTGTGGGAAAGAGGCGTGACTGAATGTATGTATGTATGTATATTTCTACACGACATTTTATTTATTCACATTGTTCGTTGCATTTCCGCCCCGCTCGAGATCTTTGCATTTGATTTCCGTTTGCCTTGAGGTACTAACCAGTTTCCAATATAGCAGCATAGTATATGCATTTGTGCATATAAGGCAGGAAGTTCAATAAAGTTGTGTGCGGAATAAGGCAAATTATATGCTGTTAGTAGCTCCCGCATAGCAACGGGTTCCCGCATAGAGTGACTATTTATACTTTGCCAGTTCGATATGATTGTATGGTGTATTGGTTGTTCAATTTTATATGACATATAACATTGTGATAGAGCATGAGTACGCGGGTTGCCTGATGGAAAGCAAAAGCCGCTCGTGGACACCCATAACATAGGGTGTTACGGTGCGTTAACGGCTCATTAAGTGCGTTTTTTTAATTCGAAAGCAAGTTTCCTTCCGGTGGCTCTTAGCCATGTATGATAAAAATCGGTCCAGCAATTTGAAGAGTGGGTCTTTTCCGAAATGATTATATTAGGCATTGGTGACATAAAGTTGAATTATTTTTTAATTTACGTACATACACATACATACATGTATAAATCACGTCTTTATCCCATACGGGGTACACAGAGCCTAAGGTAACAAGATCTAAAGGCCACGTTTAGCATTATTGTAGGCGTATAGGTGGAAAGGGGAATCAATATAGTGATAGTAATAATAGTAATAACGTGAGTAGTTCTCCCATGCTGGTCTGGGAGTAAAGAAAAATCATAGAATTTACCAGTGGCTTCTCTTCCCGCGCAGACGGTAAAAGCCCATCGAGGGAGTGGGCGAGTCTTAGGAATCACGTTATAGGCGATGCGGCTAGCAACCCATCACTATTTTGATTTCCCTTTCCACCTATACGCCCTTAATCATGCAAAACGTGGCCGGTTTTATTACCTTAGGCTCTGTCTACCTCGTAAGGGATAAAGACGTGATATATGTATGTATGTATGTATGTGAGTAGTAATTTACGTATGACTATTAATGCGTGGGGGGGGGGGGGGGGGGGGGTTGGAATGTTTGTCCTGTCCTGGCTACCTAAACTCTCTTAAGTTAGTCGCACCACTTACGGGCATGCTGTGTACTGATGGCGTCTGCCAATTCTTAGGTTGCGGCTCCACTGAGGCGGAGACGAGCGGAGCGGAGAGGAGACGTGTGGGGATCGACCAATCATATTACAGATCGGAGACGAGATGTGGATTTCATGTAATATGAATGTAATATGATTGGTCGATCCCCACACGTCTCCTCTCCGCTCCGCTCGTCTCCGCCTCAGTGGAGCCGCAGCCTTAAGCTCTTGACATCTGGCATACACATGTTGCCCAGGCGCAGGCCGCCGGGTGCCCAGCGATTTATAGTGATTTATAGGTGCTTGAGAAAGGGACAAAACAAAAACATTAATCTGTCAAATTACGCAATGGGATATTCGGACACGCACAAGGACGCAAGGAGGTATCTTAGGAATCATGGTGTAGGTGATGCGGCTAGCAACCCATCGTCTTGTTACTATAGGCTCCGTCTGCCCCGTAAGGGCAGATGTGATTTGTGCATGTCTATGTATGTGTGTACAAATACGTTTTACGGTTGTAGGTATTTGTTATAATCTTAGAAGCTTCCACGCTGGTCTGGGAGTAAAGAAATAACATAGAATGCACCAGCTGCTCTTCTTCCCGCGCAGATGGTAAAAGCCCATCGAGGGAATGGGCGAAACTCTTAGGAATCATGTTTTCGGTGATGCAGCTAGCAACCCATCACTATTTTGATTCCCATTTCCACTTCCACCCTATGCGCCCACAATCATGCTGCGTGGCCTTTGGGTCTTGCTACCCTGGGCTCTGTCTATCCCGTAAAGGCGTGATTTGTGTATGTATGTTAAATAAATGCCAAATCACCGGTAAGTGCTTATTTGCTACGTTTGCTACCACTGTTGCTGGCGACTTCGTCTGCGTACAATTCCCTTTGGTTAAATATTTTTTGTGTCTTTTTTATATTTTTGTCATTGAAAAATAATGTTATACAACCATTTTCTGTAGTCGGACTTAAAAATAAACAGTTAATAGCGGAGATATTCCAAAAAACTGATGTTTTCATTTGACCTTCAAATGACGACGTTATCAAAGGTTCAAAGGCATTTTTCCTTTACCTTTACCTTCGCGCTTCACTTAAAAAAACAATGTCAATGTCTCCTTGTAACTGTCTCTCACATATAAACCATCCACATCTTCTTCCACATCTTGAATCAATAAAAAAAACCGCATCAAAATCCTGTTGCGTTTTAAAGATATATGCATACATAGAGACAGAGAGACAGCGGAAAGCGACTTTGTTTTATACTTTGTATTGATGTATATGTAAGTTTGCAGCCACCGTCGCCGCAACTTGATTTCCCAATTTTCGGTCGACTAGTGCCGAGTGGTGGAGGGTGCTCCGGCGCCATCCTCAGAGTTAACAAGCATTGTTACCTTAAGAGTACCTACTCAGGGCAAGAGGGAATAGCTGAACTATACTTTATGTATTACCACGTTTACTCAACATTGGATAAGGGGAGGGGTGAAAAAGTCTGCATGCCTACAAAGTGTCTAAACTTTCTGGATGTGATTCGGTTAGACTCCTACAAAGATGAACAAAAAATATTTACCTTGCTACTCCGCTACTTACGTGTGATGTAAAGTAAAAATCCTAGATAAAAGGGTAGTTTGGAAAATATGTCTGACTGTGGATAGAATATGATTATTTTCAAATTAGTACGACGTTGGTTTGCATGTCACTTTGATAATGATCCCGTGGAGGAATCGGAACGCGTCAGTTCTTGTGTGGTGTAAGGGATAGATAAGTATTTAGATTTATGTGGCAGTAGTGGAGGGATTTCATGAAAAACATATATAATTCTCACAGGCTAAGTTACCTTGCACGTAAGTAGCGGAGTAGCAAGGTAAATATTTAGTGTTCATTGAAATGGACTCCCGCAAAGTACTTCATAGTACTTTTTACCTGTTATTTACATACCATTTTATAAGCGAAACTTAATAACCTTTCAAGTGTTACAGTGTATGGATCTTTCTCTTTTGAGGATGTAACCGTGCGCAGGGGCCGCGCCGGTAGCAAACCGGTTCCGTGGCCCCGGGGATCCGCGGGCACCGGTGGACCCTTCTGTTGGTCACTGAGGTATCTGGATACTGTTTTATAAATAATCTTTTCTGTTTTATAAATAACTAGCTTAAGGGATAAGTCCGCCTTTTGTGCATGTATCTCAGTGTTTGTCAATTGTATTTGTCTTGTTTATGACGACCGGATAGCCTAGTGGTTAGTGACCCTGATTATGAAGCTAGAGGTCCTGGGTTCGAATCCCGGTAGGGGCAGACAATTGTATGATGAATACGAATGTTTGTGCGCGAGTCATGGATGTTGTATGTATATAAGTATGTATTTATCTACATTATTATAAGTATGTTTATCCGTTGCCTGGTACCCATAGTACAAGCTTTGCTTAGTTTGGGGCTGGGTCAATTGGTGTAATTTGTCCCAAGATATTTATTTATTTATTTATTTATTTTGCACAATAAAGAGTTTACATACATACATACTAGCTGACCCGGCGAACTTTGTTCCGCCTTAAATTTGAAAAAATCCTTTGTAAGTGCATCTTTATCCTAATCAAGGAATAATGTGTAGGCATGCTAAATTTAATGTCTGTAGCTTTATTAGTACAACATTTCGGAATTTTCCAATCCCGTGGGAAAATCGGGATAAAAAGTATCCTATGCCCGTCTCCTGGTTCTAAGCTACCTCCCTACCAATTTTCAGCCAAATCGGTTCAGCCGTTCTTTGTATTGTATCGATATTTATGCCCTCGACTGTACCACATTCCCAGAAATTTAGTTTGTAAAGAATGTTAAACTCAAATTGAACCACTTTGTAATTCCATGGTTTTATTATTTGAAATGCAAACAAATTATGGAATATCACATCAAATTTCAAAGGAATACGTCCATTTTTCCACAAAAAAAAATTAAAATATCCACCAGTCACCTGCACCTCACCCTCGTTCCCTTGATCATCAAAAGCGTCTTTATAAACCCTTGCGCGTAATCCCCCAAATCCCCCGGTCCCCCGAAACCCCCGGAACCCCCGAATCTGAGTCATTGCCGGGATGAACGGCGACAGTAGATAACAGACGCTAAGCCAAATAATTCCCGTATGGATGTTCCGGGTAAACATGCCGTAAACATGGCGTTGGCTTGAGTCTGAAAAAATAAAGCTAAATTGAGCAAAATAAATATTTTTTCACAGCTCGTCTCATTCAGAAAAGTAACTTTTGCTCCCTGACGAGAGGGATCAAAGTGCAACTTTTCTGTTCAAGGCTTTTCTAAGCGTTTTTTTTTTGCAAATAACTTAATATTTGTAAAACAACGCCATTTTCTATGCTGTTTAGAATTGTTTTTGTTTTCAAGTTTCTTAATGCTCGGTGTGAAAAGTTGTATGAGCCACTCGGGAGCAAATTTATCTTTATCATAGGCGTTTTCACTCGAATAGAATTCTCACTCATGCGACTTCTCCTCACACTAAGTAAACTATTTTCGAAAAATTTTATCCAAATCCGTCCAGTCGTTTCAGAGTGAAGAAGGAACAATCATACAAACTCACTCACTAACTCACAAACTTTCGCATAAATTGATAATATTAGTCGGATTATGACGTGCAAAATATTTTTTATAGGACAATAGTTGTTTGTGTCACAAGGGAGGAATCATTGAATCCAGAGCGTAATGAGGGATTCAAGTGTTAACGCCCAAGACGAAAATAATAATTTCTTCCATGCTGGTCTGGGAGCAAAGAAAAACCATAGAATGTACCAGTTGCTTCTCTTCCCGCGCAGATGGTAAAAGCCCATCGAAGGAATGGGCGAAAGGCTTAAGAATCATGTTATAGGCGATGCGGCTAGCAACCCATCATTATTTTGATTTCCCTTTCCAGCTATACACCCTTAATGATGCTAAACGTGGCCTTAAGGTTTTGTTACCTTAGGCTCTGTCTACCCCGTAAGGGATAAGGACGTGATATATGTATGTATGTATGTATGAAAATAATTTCGGTTCCGAGTAACTCGTACAACTTTTCAAAAAGAATTCTAAATATAATTAAAGAGCTACCAGCCTGGAAAATGGCGTGGATTTATAATTATCTTCAAAAAATTGCATTTGCAGAAAAACACTTAGAACCTTGAACAGAAAAGTCGCACTTTGCTCCCTCTCGACAGGGAGCAAAGCTTACTTTTCTGAGTGTGAGCTTACTATTAACACCACATAATTTAATCTTACAGTGATTTTGTGTTATCTCAAGACATGACCAAGATATGTAACGTAAGTAGGTCCTTTAACATTATTTTCATCAAGCTAGTCATTCCATCTTCCCTAAAAGGTCTCCTAGCTTGACAGCTGTCACTTCAGGCCTGATGGATGGCGACGGTGCTGCCCCTCGGGGTTGGCTTTATCGACAAACTAACTTAAATTCGGATGCTCTCAAGACGTTTATTTGACACAAGATACACGCGTGACACAAATAGGCACGAAAATAGATACGAGCTGAGGAGTGGGAGTCGCCACGCGCGGTGCAGGGTTCCACCTAAGGTTCCTCGGTAACACTAATTTAGTGTAGAGAGGCCTACAGGACAGGGTGGTGCCCAGTGTTCAGTGGCATGAATATCTATACCATCTGGGGCCCGTGACAAATTCTTTTGATGGGGCCCTATCAGTAAAAATCGTCACGTTGTACTCAGTTTAATTTTAATATTTTTGAGCTCGCGGCCTCTTGGGCCGGGGCCCTCTTGGGTCGGGGGCCCGTGGCATTTTGCCAGCCCCCTATTGTTACGCCACTTGGTGCCACAAATATACAAAGTGATTTCTAAATCTTTATCTGACGATATCTTACTAACTTACGTCGAAAATGTTTGTTTGGTTGAATCCTACTAATATTATAAACGCGAAAGTTTGTAAGTAGGGATGGATGGATGTGTGTTAGGTACTCTTTCACGTCAGAACGGCTGGACAGATCTGGATGAAATTTGGAAAATAGATAGATTATTTAGGCTACGTTTTATCCCGGAAAATGACGAAGAAGACGAAGTTACGGGCTACAGCTAGTATAATATAATATGTAGTTAAATTGTCGCATCTGCTCACGTAACAGAATAGACAAATTGCAAACGAATTGCTAATTCTACGCGGGCGAAGTCTCGGGCAAAAGCTAGTCACTACACAGATAAAACAAAGTCGCTTTCCGCTGTCTGTCTGTCCCTATGTATGAGCTATTGCTTTGTCTCTCACACTTTTTATGTTGCGTGCAACGTTTAAAGTTTTTTCTTTGCCTCTTTAACTGTAGTGGAGCATTCATCTTTCTCTTTTGTATATTGGTTAATTTCATTTTTAATTGTAGGTATGTCTTTTCTAACCTAAAGTTACCCTGCTTGGCTGTCAATACAATGTTGTCATTTCACTTCACTTCCTTTCCTTCTATTTTTCTATTGTCTGTGATGTGGTTGTCTATGCTTATTTTGTTTCATTATTTCCTTTTTAAAGACAAAGGGCTTTGTGCCCGGGCAACCACATCCAATTATATTTTATTATGTTTAGTGTCTATTTCTTACTGTTATTTAATGAAATCACCCTATGGTCCCAACGGAAGACCAGCGCTGGCTGTAAGGCCAGCAAATGCTGAGTTGGGACCATTTTGTGACAATTTATCTGTATTGTTTTAAGTGTGTTTAATTTATTTTATTTGATGTTTTGTGATTGTCATAAATAATTTTTTTCTTTCTTTTCTTCTTTCTTTCTTTCTGTATGCTTAGATCTATAACACTAAGCAACGGATTTTAATGCAGTTTTTTAAATATATAGAGTACCTAAATCAAGAGGAAGGTATATATGTATAATTCTACGCAGACTAAGTAGCGGGCAGAAGCTAGTAATATATAAATAAATGGTTTCTCTCTCTCTTTCTTACTCATATATTTAAGGACGGATATGGCAAAATGCCTACGGCCTAATAAGTTTTGTCTCACATGCCTGTCAAGAGATTAAAATACAATGTAGTTAATCTATGCGAGCAGGTGACATTAAAAGCCACCGCAATTTGAACCTTATCCTCAAGCTTTCTAAGCTGTTTCATGGCAATTTGGCGTGTAACGGCGAGCCCTGCGCCGGCGCAGCCGGACGGCCCGTTTTTACTGTTAGACCATCTTATTTTATTGATACTAGGAACTGAGATAGAACGGTACTGGAGTTATAATTTCACTAGCTGTCGACCACGACTCCGTCTGCGTATAGTTCAGTATCCCGCGGGAAAACGCAGTGTTCTAATATCGTGTATCGTGTGCTTAAAAGCTTAAAAAAGCTAAATCTTTGGTGGTATTAGCAGTACCACATGCAGTCGCGCGTTCAGCGTCCTTGTCGGGTCGTCGGATGAGTTCGGAATAATACACCAACACTGATTACACTAACGAATATATATATTGTCACTAATATTGATAAGTGCACAGTTAGTAACATATATCTTTAGAATAACAAGGCCTGCGCAGGAGGCAGTTCAATGGCGTGGCTCAAGATGACCATACACAAACACCTCTGCGCGGGTCACAGACTCGCAATGTCAGAGGTCACAGATAATACAAATTAGGGATTATAGATATAATAATGCGCTGTGCGATAGTGTCGCCACAAATCTACATACACATACACAAATCACGTCTTTATCTCTTAAGGGGTAGACAGAGCCTAAGGTAACAGCTACTTACAGGCCACATTTAGCAAGATTGTGGGTGTATAGGTGGAAAATGGAATCAAAATAGTGATGGGTTGCTAGCCGCATCACATATAACATGATTCCTATGATTTTCGCCCATTCCCTTCCCTCGATGGGCTTTTACCATAGATCTGCGCGGGTAGAGATGCAATTGGTACATTCTATGTTTTTTCTTTGTTCCCAGACCAGCATGGAGCTAAATCTACTTCAGTAAATAACATTTATAATCCGTAACTAGCTTCTGCCCGCGACTTCATCCGCGTATAATTAGCAATTGACATGTTTGTCGCTATCCCGCGGGAAGTATGCAATTTTTCGGGATAAAAGTAGCCTATGTTTTAAACTAGGGTACCAGCTATCTCCGTACCAAATTTGATCCAAATCTGTACAGTCGTTTCAGCGTGAAGAAGGAACAAATACACACTCACTCACTGACAAACTTTCGCATTTATAATATTAGTAGAATTGTAATTACAATTTTTGTATCATTAATTTAATAGCGACTTTACAATACCTCTTTCGCTCCACAGCACACACTAACAATTATCTTTTTATTCTTTTACCTGTACCACAAACAAGAACATCCCAGACAGGAAGAAAGTATGCGCACACGCACCCCGAACAAACCGAGCTATCGCGCGGCTTTTGTTTCAACGCGCTGATAATGCGCATCCGCCGCTTTTGTGTGGCCGATGCCTGCGATGTGTACTAAGCAAATACAAGACTATGTAGACACTAAGTACGCTGACACACTGTGAACTTGCCCTTGGTAAAGTCAATAAAAAGATATACTTAGCAACACAATTGGCCCAGTTTCTGTACAAAATTACCTACATCCTAATTACACATTCCTCTCTTTAATAATTCATTTCTTTAATTCTCCTGAAATCAGTATGTGTACGGAGATAGGTACAGAGAATTTATTATTAATTGTGAAGTAGATTATTTTTGTAACCTTTCTTTTTGTTGGATTTTAATTTTTAAGATTTTATATCGTAGTTTAAATTTAATAATTTCTTTATATTTTTGTCATGTATACTTATTTTTCCCTTGTGATTGTTTAATTATTTAATAGTCATTTTGTTTAGCTCTTATAGCCTGAAACACGGGATTTCCTAGTTCAGGCACATGAGTAAAGTTGTTAACTTCGATTTATAAGAAAATCTTGTTCTTAGTTATAATTTTGTAAAACGTTATGAATAAATTATCTTTATCTTTATCTTTTATCTTTACATAAACGGATAACTCACGTATAAAAAGTCGAGTGATGCTTGACATGTTTCGGACTATTTCGTAGTCCTTCCTCTCGGAGCGCTCGCCCCGGCAGCGAACCGAAACACTGCGCGCCTCGACTTTTTATACGTGAGTTATCCGTTTATGTGTAATTATGATTAAGTCTCACGGTAGTTTCATGTTGAAAGTACCTACATCCTGCTAATATTATAAATGCGAAAGTTTGTGAGAATAGATGAATGTGACGATGTGAGTGTGCATGTTTGTTCCTTTTTCACGCTGAAACGAATGGACTTATTTGGATGCAATTTGGAACGGAGATGGCTGGTGTACTTCCATGCTGGTTTGGGAGTAAAGAAAAAACATAGAATTTACCGTTGCTTCTCTTCCCGCGAAGATGGTAAAAGCCCATCGAGGGAATGGGCGATTATAATAGAAATCATGTTATAGGCGATGAGGCTAGCAACATATCACTATTTTGATTCCATTTTCCACCTTTACACCCGCAATCTTGCTAAATGTAGCCTGTAGGTACCTGTTACCTTAGGCTCTGTCTACCCCGTAAGGGATGAAGACGTGATTTGTGTGTGTGTGTGTATATAATTAATGTATATTAACAGATTGTTGTTACTGACTCAACCCCGCCTCGATCAACAAAGGAACAAAATGTTACAGAGATAAAAGACAATCAAGCTCTTACAAATTACACGTACCATCCGATAATTAGACTCCACCAGCATCACTCCACAGCCCAAAGTGCAGTGAGCCGAGAAAAACAAAAAAGCATCGCCGCTAAAACTGCACATGACACACGCGCACCGAACAACCAATTTGTAACACTTAAACCGTATTTATAAACAAAGTAATTACGGCCGTCTCCATGCTCCCAAGAAAGTCTTGCCGTTGCGACAATAAAGTCTAAATTAAAACTGACAATGATAATAAACTTGCGTTAGTATTGGGACGTGCCGTCAAGACGTTTCTAAACAGTTCAATGTAGAGTTCAAAGTTGACTGCGTGAGAAGACCGAATCGTTGATGCTGATGGGTATACGACTAATTCAAAAGAGCCCGTTCTTGCTGGTACAGCCGGCAGAATCTTAAAATAGCGGAGTAATAAATGAACTCCCTTTGTAATTGATAGCGGAATTAATTCGCTCTTTGAGGCTAATTGGTCGGTCGACGGCTCGACAGTTTGTTAAGAAGTCGTTAAAGGAGGCTTAAGAAAAACAATGGCTAAGCAAAGCATAATACAACAAGAGGATTAAAATGTACGGCGCTAAGTCGTGGCTTATGCCGGATGATTAACCGGCGCAGTCAAAGGCTGGGCATGTATCTACATTGTGTACTGCTAGTTTAAGTATGTCGCCATCTTGCAGCTCCATTGTGAGGACTTGAAGAAGTTAAGTAAGCTTAAACTGAGCTGAGCCTCTAGTGTAAATTTTCGCATATTAAAACGTCTCCAACGCGTTCACGGAAACGTCCCAATTACTATGTCCGTGGCGTTGTTCAAGGAGGGCTCGAGGAAGATATGGCTCACACCATCTCCTTAGATATTGTATGTGTGTACTCTTATTGTATTTTGTGTATATGCCATGTGTAATGATATTTAGTAGTTTATTTTATGTTTTGTTTATGTACGCTCTGTTGTGGCTTTCACGATCTGGAATTTTAAACTCACACTTTGTCGGTCCCTCGTTTAATGCTCCTCTCATGTACTCAAAGGTTAACTGGTAGAGATCCCTTATTGGGATAAGTTCGCCTTTGTGCATATATTAATGTTTTTTTTTATTTTTTTGTGCATTGTATCTGTTTCTTTATATTAGTACAATAAAGCACTTACTTACTTACTATGGAAAAATAGGCAGCGCCACTTGCGGAGCGAAACGGCAACAAACTGTTCTCATAGTATTTGTCATTTTAACGCAAACGCGTTCGAGACGTATTTTGTGACCTAAAACTTACACTAAGCATACAGAGCTATATAGCTATACAGGGCGTGTAGGTAGTACGACAAGCTTAAGGAGGGATAGGGGGGCAGGTCATCTAAAAAACATAAAAATTCGCCCTAGTAAACATGCATTTGCATGTGTAACAGTTGTGCTCATTAAACTTTGATAATGATCCCGTAGAGGGATCGAAACGCGTCAGTGTTTGTGTGGTGTAAGGGATAATTAAGTTTGTGGGATTTATGTGTTTTATGTGGCAGTAGTGAAAGGAGGGATTGCATGGAAAACATATATATTTCACACAGGCTTGGTTATCTTGCACGTGAGTAGCGGAGTAGCAAGGTAAATGTTTTTTGTTCTTTGTAATGGACCTCCGCAAAGTAATGCCTGATTCAATACAATACCTAGTAAAAGTCTCACCGTTTTCGAGAAATTTAGATTGTTCAGATTTAATAAAAATATATATACTAGTGGAATACCGAGAAGGGTATCAACATTAATTACACATAAACGGATAACTCACGTATAAAGAGTCGAGTGATGCTCGACATGTTTCGTAGTCCTTCTTCCTTCCTTCTTCGCCGGGGCGAGCGCTCGAACACTGCGCGCCAGAAACATCACTCGACTCGACTTTTTATACGTGAGTTATCCGTTTATGTGTAATTATGATTAAGTCTCACGGTAGTTTCATGTTGAAAGTACTTATTTACCTGCTTATACTTTGCAGCATAGCATAATAGACTTTTGTTTCCAGATTTTTCTACCAACAATCTCTCAGCATTCATCGGTGCCTTTCTAGAAGTTTCGGCCAGGAGCGGCCTCCAGGATGACGACACCCAAACGCGAAGCCCCGCGCTGCGGTCAAGGTCCGCAGCTACGTCCGATGTGATCCAATTACGATATTTCGTCATAATCAACCCTTGTGTAACCTTAAGGTAAATAGCCAATTACCTGTTACACCGACCCCCGGCAGGCAGGCTCCTCCGTGGCGACGTTCAATTAGGGTTTGAGGAAGTTTGGCTCACACCATCTCCTTAATCGCGAAAGTTTGTAAGGATGGATGGATGTTTGTTACTCTTTCACGCCAGAACAGCTCGACAGATCTGGATAAAATTTGGAACATAGATAGATTATAGTCTAGAATAACACATAGGCTTTTTATCCCGGAAAATTGCATTCCTGCGGGTTAACGATAAACGAATTCTATGCAGACGAAGTTGCGGGCAACAGCTAATTATTGTATATATATTATGTACTTTTATTGTACGTATTTTGTATGTATGCATGTGTGTAATATTTAGTAGTTTATTTTATGAACGTGATTTGTGTGTGTGTGTGAGACTGTACAAAAGTTATGCTGCAAATATTGACCAAACATACGATACGGACGATACAAAAGACACCGTGGACACTACTACAAACAAAAGACGAGTCCGTTTTAACAATAGTGCGTGACCTTCTCGGTGATATCAACCACAACATCAAATTAGTTCTCCCCCACTCCCCGGGCCCCCAATTTGGTATCTTGTTTGCGTTCTCGGCTCATCAACTCCTCATTCAATTGTTTGAGATAGAACGCATTATGTTTCTAGGCAGGGTCACTATTCATAACCATCAGAGCATGATCCACCATAATGACTTCATGGAACTGTTAATTGACTACAGCGACCAGCTGTGGATGATCTCTGCCTATCCTCGCTTATGGGGCGTCGTAGATATGGCTGAGGTCACGTCACGTTGGCCACTGTCTCCAGTGCGATGAACTGGTGAACTTGACATGCCGTGACCAAGGCCAGTACAGCCGATTGGGACAGCATCATCAGATTCGCGATGTTACTGTCCAAACGTTAGACTTTCTCTTATTATCCGCTAGATGTCGCTGTACCGGTGACAAACTAGCTAACGTTTGTTCGATACAACTCGTATAGATTTAACTGCTACCTTTTATTTTGTGAGAATTTGTGTGGAGAAATAGACATAGTCAGATTATTATTAATCTATTTGTTTTATTTCTGCTCCCCTCGAAACCTTGGTGCAATATTTGTACAGTTACTGAAGCTGCAATGTGTTGTTTGAAATTCTATGCTCTCAGCGTCTTCACTAGCAAAGTATTTACTAGTTGATCATTAGGTTTATAAATTTTATACTTCTACTCTTTTTTAATATGGCCCCATCGATCGATGCGATGATTTCGCCAATGTCAAAGTAATTAAATCAGTATTCGAAGATCTTGTGACAAAAATGTCGGCGACGTTGTACGGTAGAACACGCTCAGAAGACCCCTCCCCCTGTCGAGGTCTTAGCCAACCTCAGAATTAGCCAGGAAATCATTAACCGATGCCCAGGGTGTACCGGACCAAGCACTGCTCTTCCCCTCGGATGGATCCAAAATCAAGCCGCAGCTCTTGACCACACGCGGAGGTAACCCGACTCGCACCCTTAGGTATTTTTTAAGGTTAGTATTAATAATTGAGACATTTTCGTGATATAATGCAACAAATACTTACTGTACTTAAATAAACAAACAAAAGGAAAACATGAAAGCATAGCCAGAGCCCTATTCATATTATAACGTAACCATAAGTCACGTCTCTATCCCTTACGGGGTAGACAAAGCCTAAGGTGAGACCTACAGGTCACGTTTAGCAAGATTGTGGGCGTATAGATGGAAAATGTAATCAACCAACACCCATAATACCCAACCCATATTATACCTGAAGAAATAAAAACAGAAAGAAGAAGAGGAAACAGAAGATTGCGAAAGAAAGAAAGAAAAGTTTATTTATGATAACCATAAGAGTAGTTTAAAAACAAAAAAACATATAAAAAGCTATATAAAAATAAATTGCCACAAAATGGTCCCAACTCAGCGTTTGCTGGCCTTACAGCCAACGCAAAGGCCGGAAAAGTTTTCGTAGGTATGATCATTCCCGGCTGCAGTTGTCCCTGTCATGCTCTTTCCAGAGCTATTAGATGGAGGGAACCGCATTTTCTATTCAAATACCTACTTTTAGAAGTCTCGACGACCGGATTTTGTCTTAAAGAGACTTAACCAGAAACCCTCAGCTTATTGATACAGCTTTGTCTAGTGATTCCGCTGTTCTCTGGCACAGCTTCGCTGGCGTCAGTGCTTCATTGTGACTGACAGCAGCTAATGCCGCCGTCAGAGCATTACCGCCAGCAATGGACCGGTGAGCTAATTGCAAGCCTGTTCCTCTTGTTGGACACGCCTTGTTTAATATTCTTGATATATTGCAGCTCCAAATGCGTGAAAATGCCGATGAAATGACACATGGTAAAGATTACATAAAAAACTTAACCAGAAAGACTACGGCTCAGCTTAAGGATGGGGCTTTGCATAGTGATTCCGCTGTTCTCTGGCACAGCTTCGCTGACGTCAGTGCTTGATTGTGACTGACAGCAGCTAATGCCGCCGTCAGAGCATTACCGCCAGCAATGGACCGGTGAGCTAATTGCAAGCCTGTTCCTCTTGTTGGACACGCCTTGTTTAATATTCTTGATATATTGCAGCTCCAAATGCGTGAAAATGCCGATGAAATGACACATGGTAAAGATTACATAAAAAACTTAACCAGAAAGACTACGGCTCAGCTTAAGGATGGGGCTTTGCATAGTGATTCCGCTGTTCTCTGGCACAGCTTCGCTGACGTCAGTGCTTGATTGTGACTGACAGCAGCTAATGCCGCCGTCAGAGCATTACCGCCAGCAATGGACCGGTGAGCTAATTGCCAGCCTGTTCCTCTTGTTGGACACTCCTTGTTACATTTACTGTTGTCATTTGGTCATACCTATTTTTATGAAGCATGGGCTGGAACATATTCGATATGGTTATTTCCTTGTTAGTGCGTTCGACGAAATAAGGATGGAAAGAAATCCTCGATGCTGAAGTTCTTCCATGCTGGTCTGGGAGTAAAGAAGAGACATAGAATTTACCAGTTGCTTCTCTTCCCGCGCTGATGGAAAAAGCTCATCGAGAGAATGGGCGAAAGTCTTAGGAATCATGTTATAAGAGATGCGACTTTATCCCTTACGGGGTAGAGATTAAGGTAACAAAATCTTAAGGCCACGTTTAGCATGATTAAGTGCGTATAGGTGAAAAGGGAAATCAAAATAGCGATGGGTTCCTAGCCGCATCGCCTATAACAATGAATCCTAAGACTTTCGCCCATTCCCCCGATGGGCTTTTACCATGCGCGGGAAGAGAAGCAACTGGTAAATTCTATATGTTTTTTCTTTACTCCCAGACCAGCATGGTTAGCAACACACAATTTATAAATTTGAAATAGTCCCCGCCAGTCGCGTACTGCCCAGATCAGGGGGTTTACAATGGCGTCTTAATGCGATTCAATTCCGATTCAGTTACGTTCGCTCGCTGTCAGAGCCATACTAAAAATGACAGCTAAAACCCGAACTGAGTCGGAATTGAATCGCACTAAGACGTCATGGTAAGGTCAGTGACTACTATGTCATAAATGCGAAAGTTTGTGGCTACTTTTTATCCCGGAAAATTACTTAGTTCCCGCGAGATAAACGAATTCTTCGCAGGCGAAGTCGTGGGTAACGACTACTATTTTATATTTTTGGAAATTCACATCTACGTGATCTAGCTGAATGATTTCCTGATTCGTGCCAGCGACCGTTTCACTTTTGCGAAGACACACAACGCTGAGCATCTATTTTTAATGTTGTGTATATTCTCTTACTAGCTTCTCCCCGCGACTTCGTCTGCGTAGAATTATACCTAAAAACCTTCCTTTTGAATCAATCTATCTATTAAAAAAAACCGCATCAAAATCCGTTGTGTAGTTTTGAAGATATAAGGATACATAGGGACATGGGGACAGAGAAAGCGACTTTGTTTTATACTATTTAGTGATAGTGAAGTGATACTTGTGTCTTGCAAAAAGGAATAAATGTCTTCTTTCTTTCTTTTGAATATAATGTTTCGCCAACTCAACGACTAAACTAAAAACAAATGCTTAAAACATTATATCTCTGTAAATCGTTGCATTGTTTGTCGTGGAGTTTGCGTACGGTGGCTTACGGTTACGGGCCGGTAGCGAAACACGAAAACGGCCGCCTGATTCGGTCACGTACCGAACCAACGGTACCGATACACGCATATTAATTTTATTGCCGTCGCAAATCTTGAATACCTGTTTAGATTTCGGCGTTGGTGATGCTTCCATGTTCGATGAAGAAAACGTAACCTAAACATTAGGCATGCTACTAATATTATAAACGCGAAAGTTTGTAAGTATGGATGGATGGATTTTATTGAATCAGGCGTCACTTTGCGGAGGTCCATTTCAACGAACAAAAAATTTCAGATTTTTTCTCATACATTGAAAAATTAAAAAAAATGCACTAACTTCTGGCACCACCACTTTAAAGCGGCACTAGGTTTTTCGACATTTATTTTTAATCATCTATAAGCTATAAAAACGCCGTAAATTAATAATTAGTCGTAATTCCTTACTTGTACCTGAAAAATTTCATAGGTACATGTACCGCTCAGAAATGACGGCATAGTGCTCAGAGTTATTTTATGGTACAGTAACAGCCTTCTAAGCTTCATTCACGCTGGTTCATTTCACATGTTTTTTTTTCCATGGGCTTGTAGTCTATTAATAAGCTTGATTTTAATGTAAATCAAAGAAATGATCTGCGAAAGGGATATCGCATAAAGATCAATCAATTTATTGACACGAGTTACGCAACAGCCTGACCTTCGCCTCAGGCCTTGACTGCGATCGAGTAATATAATCGATACTTGAACATTACGTAAGTTCCTAAGGAAAAAACCGTTAAGTGTGGAAATTAACGAACACTTTATTATAACATTTATAATTAATCTTTTAAACTTAAGAGTTCAAGTGATATCTTGACGCCTTTTTTATCGCATAATTAATTACATTCCCACAGGGGTAGGTATTAATTGCATGACGCTTGAAAACGTTTGTTTATCATTGATCCACTGTTTTCTTTCTCCATGATCAGTTCATTAGTGCTTCAAAGATTTTTTATATTAATCTAGCGACCCGCCCCGTCTTCGCACGGGTGCAATCAGTGTTTCTCTACTATATTATTATGCATATAAACCTTCCTCTTGAATCACTCTATCTATTAAAAAAACCGCATCAAAATCCGTTGCGGAGTTTTAAAGATCTAAGCATACATAGGGACAGACAGCGGAAAGCGACTTTGTTTTATACCGTGTAGTGATGCCTGTATTTTTGTCACTTAAAGCTAAATAAATAGACCTAAATATGTAGTGTGGCGACAAAGGGGGTCGAGAGAGGTGCGGGCAGCAGGCACACCCGCCCGCACCTCTCTCGACCCCCTTTGTCGTCCCACCCCGCACCCCTGCACCGCGCGGGCGAGGACTCATTCAAGCGTTCGGTCTATACCTTCGCTGTCTTCACCACAGCTAGCACGAGTGCTCCGAGCTGCATCGCGCGTGAAATAAACTACCCTTCTCTTTCTAATACGTACAGTAAGATAAAGATGAGTAATCTATCTCGATGTTTCCATCCTCGAATTTTTCGTATTGTACCACCGCATTTACTTCTTCGAGAACTTACGCCGAGTCAACTTTTAAACCGCAGTCAAGGTGTTTTGAGTCTTTTGCAGTTCAGTTGGAGGTCTATATGACCGTGTGACCTCTCCTCATTAAGAAACAATGGCGCCGAGTTGTTGCTAAGCGGTCGTCGCCCGCGCTGGATCAAACTGTTGTTAATCAAGATAGGTTCTTGATGAGCACGGTACAATGTAACGAAAATTCATGAGCGCTTTAAACGTCTTACGAAGATAAAGGATGTAATTTATTCCAAATTTCCTGTTGTCCGCGACTTCGTCTGCGAAGTATGTAACGCTAGGGGGACTGCGGAATTTTCCGAGATAAAAATTCCATCGTTGTTTCAATGTATCCTGCCAAATTTCGTCATGCAGCGGTTTTGCCGCGAGGTGGTAGCTAAAAAACAGACAGCTTCTTCTAGCAGGTAAATTAACACAGATAGTAATGAAGGATTCGTTTTTTGCAACGGAAGACTTTTGAGGAAAGACAAAATAGTTTTTTTTCGATTTCTGATAAACAAACCGTAAATAAACCAAAAATTTTTTTTTGCCAAATATGCCTTATCTTGGAAAAGAGGTGATATATCTTAAAAATGCTGGACCAATTTGTACCAAACATGGCTAAGAACCACCGTAAGGAAATCGGCTTTCGATTTTAAAAAAACCGCATCGAAATCGACCCATCGGCTTGAGAGCTATGATGCCACACACGCACACACACACACAGACATCGACGTCAAACTTATAACACCCCTCTTTTTGCGACGGGGGTTAAAAAGTGCATTCAATGTTTTTTCTTTGCTCCCCGACCAGTGGAAGCATTAGTAGAATGTATGTATGTATGTCTGTATGAATGAGTTGGCGCTGACGTGTTCTCTTAATGATGATGAACCCTTCCTAAATCTTCTCCAGTTAGTCCATATTTCATAGATCAATCTGAATATAAGTAAATGATAGAAAAACAGCTCGATACAGTCAGGTAACCTGAGAAGGCATGAATAACAATTTGAGTTCGTTCCGTCGCTGCGAGTCTAACTAAGGCGGCTTGATCTCCCTGAGCAAGATACGATCAAATCGATGCATGCTATGACAGATACGGCGGTTACAACTATTATAGAACGACCGCTTCAATGAGACCTAGCCCGCGCGGTGCAGGGGCGCGGGGTAGTACGACAATGGGACCGAGACAGGTGCGGGCGGCAAGAAGGCGTTGTTTACTGAAAAACAACGCCTTCTCTCGTCCCTGGTGAGCAGTAGATGTTCCACGGGAGTTTGTAATAGTGTCGTGCAGACACTTCACTCAAACAGATGACGTTTAGCGACAAAAATTCTTATAGTAACAAGGTCACGTGACAGCTGGTATAGATAGAAAAATCCGAAGGCTTACCCACCTGGGTGATGTAGCGGTATAGCACGCATCACGGAATGATGAGCGGCCATAGCTTTCCTTCTCGGATTTTTCTGTGTTCTTATTTTCAATGTCGTTTAAATTTGGCCTTTTGTCTGGCAGAAATCTCTTCTTAACCGATGTCATAAGCACGTTTTTGTGATTATGAATTTCCGTAGTGTACACGTTTTGCACGTTGTTAATTATCTTCGTTAAAACCTGACGCGGTAGGTTTAGATTTAGACCCGCATCTACTAATAAATGTATCGTAGCGCTGAACCTTCGCTAATTGAAAGCCGATATGGCTTATCTTCATCTGAGGCCTGCGCGGCACAAACCTCCGCCGACTTGTCTATCCGAGCGAGGACTATTAATTGAAACTCAGAAACGGGTTTTAATAGATGATTAAAAATACTAACCATCCACTAAAAACGAAGATGGTAAAAACACCACCGTAACACCAGAGGATTGTGAATGCGTTGCCAACCTTGAAGCCATAAACTGTATGTGCCAGTAATTCCAGCAGTCGTTTTACTGTCGTTGTACAGATGCACAAGCACTGCTGCGTGGTGGCAGCATTAAGTATAGAGTAAATGAGGTGGTAAAATCGATGGAATAGAATAATAAGATTCACGAATGGGTCGAAGTGTATCCGTAGGAACCCCTAGACTAAGAAAAGATAAGAATCCTGCTCAAACAACAGGCTTGCGCTGGTATGTTCCAGCGAGAAGAGTAAGACAGACAGTGAAATTACTTCTGGACTGGCAACGCATCTGCAATACTCTAGTGTTGTAAAAAAACATCACAGTCAATGTCACCGTCGACGAAGATTCCAAATCAAAATCTCTCTATCTCTCTCGGATATAGCATTAAGTAACTCTATCGATTGTTTTTTTTTAACTCTAGCCTGGGTACGAAACAAACATCACCATAGAAGTGGGTTTTATTTAAAATTCAAACAGTGCGCCGCATGACTTAATAAGCTATTGTTTGGCGGTGATTGTTTGCCGCACGGGAGTCTATCGCAATCGCTATCACCATCGGGTACTTGCAAATATGTATTATACAATACACCTTGATAGCTCATGCATAACATATTTAAATTTACAAGAAAGGAGATGCTGTCGAAAAATATTTATAAATACATTAGCTGTTGGTCGCGATATGGCACTCACAATTTCTCGCTTTCTATTGGGTAAAGAATTTTCAAAATCGGTTCATTACATCTAGGGATTACCCTGCAACCTCACAAGCTTAAAAACACACAAAATCACACACCTCTTTATAGGTTTCTAATTGACACTGACAATGACACATTGAAAAATCCGAAAAGTAAAGCTATGGTCGCGAATCGAACCCGGATCCTCGTCATTCCGTAACGAGTGCTATACCGCAACACCACCCATAGCAGGTAAGTAAGCCTCCGATTTTTTCTACCTGTTACTAGCTGTCACGTGACCTTGTTACTATGCGAATTTTTGTCGCCAAGCGTCTCTGCTTGAATGATGTGTCCGTACGACAAAACTACAAACTCCCGTGGAACATCTGCTGCTCACCAGGGACGAGAGAAATCGGTAAAACCGGAAAAATAGACTTGACAAATCAAGAAGTAAAATTCTTGATTCATTTTTGATAGTGCTCTTTATAGGTAATATTAGTATAGATTTCAAATGTTACAAGCGGTATTTTGATAAGATGTGTTTTTTATGTTAGAGAGGCCAGACAAACGAACTAGTGGGTCACCTGATGTTAAATGATCACCACTGTCTATAGACACCCGCAGCGCTTTACGCGATGCCAGTGCGTTGTCGGCCCTGCAGTCGCCTCGCAGTGCGACTCGCCTCTTAAAGGCACCCAGGTCGTAACTCAATGTAGGTGGAGTCTTAACTCTTATGTTAGCGCCTCGTCCCTCATTATTCAGACAGCTGAGGAATGGAATTCCTGCCAGCTTCTCTGTTCCCTGAATGCTACAATCTGGCCGTCTTCGAATCAAGTGTGATAGGGCGCAAAGCGAGCGTGCTTCATTCTTGACATCTTCGGTTACCATCAGCCGTAATTGTGATCAAACGCATGCCTATTAAGCATAGAAGAAAAGAAAATGAACGACTCGAAAATCTTTCAGTATTGTTTTTTGATATCCCTACCTAAAACTGTACCCTGAGGCATACTGACCCGCAGAATAGATTGTTTCATTATGTGACCCTAGCCTTTGTCATTTAGTAGAAACGCTAAAGCAAACAAAACATTTATCTGAATACTTGAGGTATTATGGTTGTTTTCGTATTAAAGTACTGCCTTCTGCCTTCTTAGTTAGCCTAGTAAAGCCTTTAACATTCGCAAGTTTTTCAGGCGTAAAATCGACGGCAAATCGACCGTGAAAATTAGGTCGTTGCTGCAAAAACTGCCGCAGAAACCACTCTCCGACAATAACTACCGACAAGACCTAGGGATACATAGTAATAGTAATATAGATGCTTTGTGTCGAGTGCATTAAACGCGATTCAATGCCTTAAAACTATGGTTGTGGTCAGGATTTTGGGAACATTGTCCACCTTGTCATAGCCTGATGAATATTTGTTAAAAGTAACAACTATAAATTGTGAATTATTAGCACAGCTTCACAACAGACCCGTGCTGTCTCTGCTTACATCCATCGGCTTAAAAAAGCCAAAGCTTGAAGCACGATGCCAAGAAATCTCCGTGAAGTCATGACGATATTGTAATCGAACATCATTCGCTACGTTTTCCTTGCATTGTGAATCTATCGCGCATTCAGTATATTTCTTCTTCTCTTTGGATCAACTGATTGGTTCCTCTGTCCAGTCATGTTTAACTACAGTCCGTTCAAGAATCGAACTCATAAGAGTAAAGAAGACAGCAAGCCCTAATGGCATTCTAGGAGCACACGGACTGTAGTTTTCTTGCTCTTAACCATAGTCATAGTCTGGTGAGCAGTAGATGTTCCACGGGAGTTTGTAATTGTGTCGTATAGACACATGATTCAGACAAATGACGCTTAGCGACAAAAATTCGCATAGTAACAAGGTCACGTGACAGCTAGTAACAGATAGAAAAAATCGAAGGCTTACCCACCTGCTATGGGTGGTGTAGGGGTATAGTACGCGTCACGGAATGACGAGGATCCGGGTTGGGTTCCCGGCCGTAGCTTTCTAATTTTCAGTGTCGTTTAGCAATTTTATAGCCATAGATGTCGCTATCGTCATTTGACAAAGCGTTGATGTTTTCGAAACAAACGTCGAGCTGTTCAGAATCATCACACCAGGATACAGAAAGTACGTCGTGCCGCAAAAAATTGAACATTTAATAAAGGAAATGTACCATCATTATGTTTTTGGTCAGAGAAAAACATTCACGGAACTTTTTTAAAATTAACAAAAAACACAAACATAATTTTACCGTCAGGTATGCGAAGCGTGAATCATGTGCCGGTATTAATAAGGTTTCATTTGGTGGGGTGTTGGTTAGTACAGATGGATTGGCTGGTGTTATTGTTCAAGAGAGTAGGCAGTGGATGACATAATGCAGCAAAAAGCGGCGAGTCAAGGTCTGACTAAATCACGAAGCAAAAACTGGTACCCATGGCAACAGCGAATCATCGCAGTGACGGACCGCAACGATCCGCCAAGTGCGGGTTGGACACGCTGTCACACTAAGAGTTCTTTGCCAATACAGATGGCATTATAAAGATAGAGGAGAGAACGCCAAACTAAATAATAATATGTTTATTGACGTTGACCCCGCTCAGTTTAAACTTTATAATACTTTTATGGTTTTAGTGACGTACCGCGGGAGAGGCCTACGACTAGCAGACTGACCCACGCTGATGATAACGATGACGTCCGTAGTAATTTAGCTTAGGAATCATGGAAATTACGTATAATTAGGTTTAACTATATGATTTGGACTGGCTGCCATTTTGACCTGCTATAAAGATAAAGATAAAGATAAAGATAAAGATATTTTATTTGTCAACGTGAGTAGTATATAAACATAGAGATGTTGCAGAGAAAAAAAAATAGTCCTTCACGTTGTGCCTTTCGGCGTACAATATTTTGTTAAGCACACACAGTACTGCAAAATGTTAATAAGTTAATATTTATCTAAAATTAAACTAAATTCAATTATATAAATAAAAATAAAATTTCATTACATTACTCAATTCAAATTATTAAACATTTTATCAATATTGCCATTGAAATCATTATTTTTATTTATTGCTCATTAATAAAATCATCTATTGAATAGAAACATTTCTCGACTAGTAATTGCATAATTTTTTTCTTAAATAAATTAACGCTGTCATCCCTCAAGCCTTTGGGTAACTTATTGAAAATGACAGATGCCATGCCAAGAATACTTCTTCTATACAAAGCCGTATTTGCCCTGTTATGACAGATTCTGCTATCGTCACGTGGTCTTAGCTTACTACAAGCATTTTCCCTCTTCTCAAATAAATCAGGGTTGCTTTTGATAAATACTGCTATCTCGTAAATGTATAAGCAGGGAAATGTCAATAGTTTATATTTAATAAAATAAGGCCTACAGCTCTCTCTCGGTCTAAGACCAAACATTGCTCTAATGCATCGCTTTTGGTATGTGATATGTGGGCAGTACCAGCACAATACCAAGATGTTGAGCTTTGCTTTTGATAGCCACAGAATTATTCTTCCAGTTCTTCCAAGCTGGTTTGAGAGTAAAGAAAAATCATAATTTACCAGTTGCCTCTCTTCCCGCGCAGATGGTAAAAGCACATCGAGGGAATATGCGAAAGTCTTAGGAATCACGTTATAGGCGATGCGGCTAGCAACCCATCACTAGTATGATTTCCCTTTTCCACCTACTCACTCACAATCATGCTAATCTTAGCCTTTAAGTCTTGTTACCTCAGGTTCTGTCTACTCCGTAAGGGATATAGACGTGATTTATGTATGTTGAAAAGGACCAGCCGTCAATATGGATATGATAAGGTTCTATGATGGCACAAGAATCAAATTGGTTGCCCGTATATTCTGATACACGGGCCGTAGCGGCGGATGAAAAGAAATTGATGTGTATCTCTCAACTTGTTATTCTGCCCGGGTACCATTAGATTATAGTCAGAACTTAATTCCTGATAATTTAAAATTCCCTGCACAATAACCCATCGGCCAACCTCAACATCGGTACACACAACAAATAATCTACGAACAAAGAAACCACCACAGGGTTATCGGATACAAATATTAAAATAGCTGACATAATTCCTGATTTGCGAATAAAATTCCTGACGCTTGGCCTTGGGGGGGAAGGGGATCCGAATTGCCGCGGCCGGGGGCAAATCCTAGAATCTTTTTGTTTGTTAAAGTCTTTGAAGTTTGTTACTCTTTCACGCTGAGACAGCTGGACGGATTAGGATGAAATTTGGTGTGATGAAAGTTAGTTTGGAATAAAAAATAGGATACTGTTTATTCCGATTTTCTTACGGGATTCAAAATGATGAAATGATCGCAGACGGACTCACGAGTACTAGTAGTTTATAGTCTACAGAAAAAAAACCGGTGAATATTCCTAAAATTTTTGTATTCTAGGTTAGAAGCAGTAGCCTTATTATCTAACTCGCTCGCAATCGCGATCGTGTTCATTTTGACATTTCACGAATGGGCTGACTATTGGCATCGGAATCAGTTAGCTGTCACATTCATACATGAACTGTCAAAATGAACACGATGGCGATTGCGAGCGAGTTAGGTAATAAGCCTATAGATCTTAGGATCTTATGGAACACCCGTCCGGATCTCTACCAAACGCTAATCCTGCCAAGCAACAGTGCACTGTGTTCCGGCGTGGAGAGTAAGATAATCGATGAAATTACTGGCTCATAAGGTATTATTCCCCTAGGCTGGCAATGAATGGCTGTGAATGATATACTTTGCTTATATGTCACTCTATCCTTTCAAATGCGAAAATAACTCTGTCTGTCTGTCTGTGTCTTTCACGCCTAAACCACGGTACCGAATTTAATGAAATTTGGTACAGAGATAGTTTCAGTCCCGGGGAAGGACATGGGATATTTTTTATCCCGGAAAATTGCACAGTCTCCGCGGGATAGCGATAAGCGAATCCTGCGCAGACGGAGTCGCGGGCAAGTACATAATAACATAATGTTCTAAAAAAACCGGACCAATGGTAAAAGTCCTGACATGTGAGGAAACTCCTGACATGTGGCAACCCTAACCGTGGCGGAGGCGAGGCCGCCTACTTGATATTCAATCTGCAGATCACTGAGCATGTGTGTTAGGGTACTGTGGCCCTTCGGCCTTGGGCATAAGAGTCATAATACAGCTATAGAGCAGTGGATCTAGGACAATGCCTAGCTCGAATGACAGCTACAAGCGAACCGGCTTCCTACTGGAACGTGCGCTCGCGCCGATACGCATGTAATCAGGCAGTAATATTATCTTGATATCGGTAAAACATAGAATGTACCAGTGGCTTCTGTTCCCGCGCAGATGGTAAAAGCCGAGGCTTATTGTCTAACTCGCTCGCAATCGTCATCGTGTTCATTTTGACAGTTCAGGCTGACAATTGGCATCGGAATCAGCTAGCTGTCACATTAACAAGAACTGTCAAAATGAAGACGATGGCGATTGCGAGCGAGTTAGGTAATAAGCCTACTGGTGTGGATCACGATAATATTGACTGTCTAATCTATGTCATTTACTGTGATACGTTATTGTCCACAGCATTCGCTTGTTTTTGTGGCTTTCGAACACAGAGCAATTAACAAATAGAGTAGAAAAATCGCCAAAAAATGAAACTAAGAATTGCGGTGATTGCTGTGCTCTGATTAGCTGGCCGAAGGTCATAACAAGCTAAAGTTGGTCAACAGACAATATTATGATCTATAATCTATATCGAAAACTCACTTGTTTTGTTTCGTATACAAAAGAAAGTTAATGCAGAATCTGCAATGCTGGTCTGGTACCAGACGCTTCCCTTACTGAGCAGATCGTAAAAGTTGATAGAGGGAATGGTCGAAAATATTAGGATTCATGTAACAGGATGGTTACAGGCGATGTGGCTAGCAACCCATCACTATATTGATTCCCCTTTCCACCTATACGCTCACAATCATGCTAAGCGTGGCCTTTAGGTCTTGTTACCCCTAAGTTCTGTCTATGTCTACCCTGTGCGGAATAAAGACGTAATTAATACGTATGTATACATATATATGTATATATACAATCCATAATTCTAATAATCAATTTCCCGTTTCACGTAAGGGATCAAGTAAAAATTGTATGTTGGTAAAATTAATAATTAACTTTGTTGCAAAAATTTACCACTTACCGCTAATAATAAATACCTATATAAATAAACATTACCACTCTATCTCTATGTTTTCACTCTAAAGTACCGTTGGCACAATTTTTAAAAAGGATAGTACCTAATTGAAATGAAACAAAATTGAAAATCAATTTTATAATCAAAATTAAAAATTGAAATAACCACAGTATCAACATAAATATCGACAAAATAAACTAAAAAAAAGCGTAAAAACATTATGAAACGTTAAAAAACAATTCAAAACGGTACTCAATATAAGAGTATAAAAATATAGATACAATAAAAAACTTATCAAACAGGTCAACCATATAGTTAGGACAAAACAGGAGAAGAAATTTTTTGGCAAACTGCGTGTCAATCTAGTTTGATTAGCATTCGATAGATGGAGCTGTGACCAATTTGCAATATATATAATAGGTTTAAAGCTTAAAAAACAAACAAAGGCGTAATCTATCAAGACTGATGTAAGTTTTACTGAAACTAATTGATTCACCATTAGTGTTTCCCATCTCGGAACCTCGAGGACCCGCATCATACCATCTCTCTCATTCTTAAAAAAAATACGATTAGTGAGAGCAGAATGGCACGAAGTGAACTTCAGAAACCGTATTCGGAGTATAAGGCTTGAACGACGGATCGCAACGATAGATCACACCGTATATGAAGTCAGCCGTTCTCGTTCCCTTTGTGAATTCTCATCATCATAAAGAGTCTACTAATTGCCAACAATTGCCATCATCCAGGGACCGGTAGACCCTTTTAAACTGTTGATACTCTATAGGAGAGCTTATTAAATCATAATAAATCATTTGATAGCTACAACTTGGATAACGATGCGCGTGAAATCCTCGGCAAGCAAGATTTACCACAAATCTATGTAAAGAAACTTCAAGATCGCTTCAACCACGACGGCAGCATCCAAGAATTGTCCTGCTCCTCAGGCACTTCCAACCGCTCTTGTCTCTGCCTATTAAAGACGTTGTATCTGAAAGGCGACAGGAGCCTCGAGAACGACGATCCCTTCACTCCGAAATCATCGAAATGGTCCACATCCTGGTCGACTTGCTCCTTCCGCTCCTGTTCATCATAGTAGTCCTGAGGACCCTCTGTCGGTCCCTTTGGGTTTTCCGCTAGGTATTCCAAATGCGCGTCTATGTATGGGAACTGAGTGGAGCTGACCGTGGTGAAAAAAATGTAGAAAATAAGTGTATAAAACAAACACGCCGTCATTTCTTGTTCATGATTGAACTGTCGGAGTATGAGTGAAGCTGTCATTTGTGAAATTTGCAATAGGAACCAGTGAGCTGCCTTGTTTGATGTATTGTGAAGAGGTTTTAATTGTTTTACATTCTGTACCTACTAGCTGTTGCCCGCGGCATGCGGCATTGTCTCCGAAAAAACTGTTTACGGCTTATGACTACCTATCGTTTTTTAACTCCCGACGTAAAAGCGGCGCAATTTGTAAGATTGAGCTATCTCCGTTACAAATGTTATCCAAATCCGTCCAGCCGTTTCAGCGTCAAGAAGGAACAAACATACACACTCACTCACATCGTCTCAAACTTTCGCATTTACAAAATATTAGTAGGATATTTTTCAAAATTTTTGGTTGGGTTCAGTTCGAAACGTTCTATTTAACTTTAATGGCGTCACGGTTGTACTGCGCAGGCGACGCGCTGTCTGCCGCCGCCGTGCGAGCGGGACGCACTGCGCGCCGGGCACGGGAGAGACAAGGACGGAATGATACGGTGGCGTTCGGAGACACTCCCAAAGGCATTGAAAATGTTATAAAATATTAGACTGAATGTGCTAGCATATTGTTAACGCTATTTGAAAGGATCAATAGTATCGTGAATGCATTTCCTGACTTAAACTTGTAATAATGAACAATTAAGTGGTCTTACATAAACAAAATGAATATTAAAATCTTAAAATGAATCCGGAAGACTTCAACATGTTGAGTAAATTTGACTAAACTTTAGCATGTCGAGTAAATTTGACTAAACTTGAGCACGTCGAGTAAGTTTGACTAATCTTCAGCATGTTGAGTAAGTTTGATTAATCTTGAGCATGTTGCGCGCTCTCGCGCAGGACATTTTTCCTTCTACAACTTTTTTTACAACGAAAATAGACGAAAATGGCCATCAAGCTCAAGCTTTATACTCCGAAATTTGATTTCCAGATTTCCATGGCCTTGAAAGAGTAAGGGCAGGCCTCTGCCCAGCAATGGCACACCAAACAGGCTACCTACACAAAATAAGAATCGATTTTAATGAACACCACACCACTTACATTTCTAAACGACACTGAAAGTTAGAACACAGAAAAATCCGAAAAGTAAAGCTATGGCCGGGAATCGAACCCGGATCCTCATCATTCCGTGATGCATGCTACACCGCCACACCACCCATAGCAGGCCACTTCTAGAAGCTCAGCTTGTGGTGCCAGAAGCGCCGCGTCACCAATGGTCATTTACTGATGAACTATAATCTAGAAAGGGTATCAGGTGGAAAATGGAATCAAAATAGTGATGGGTTGCTAGCCTCATCGCCTATAACATGATTCGTATGATTTCCGCCCATTCCCTCGATGGGCTTTTACCATTTGCGTGGGTCTGCTCCCAGACCGGCATGGATTTGGCAGTCTTGCTAAATGTGGCCTGTAGGTACCTGTTACCTTAGGCTCTGTCTACCCCGTAAAGGGATAAAGACGTGATTTGTGTATGTGTATGGAAGGGTTAACACTACTTTTGCAGACCCTAAAACATTGTTTGTACTTAGATCTACGAAGATCTACTAATATAAATTATTGCATACCACCCGTGTATCCAAACGCAGCTCGGTATAGATGCATCTTATCTCTTTCGCTCCCTGCGTGCCAGAGAGTGACGGCTGCGGATTAGGTCACCGTGTCCTTGGAACCACCATTGCACGTGTAATTGTATAATTATACTATATTATGTACCATGTGCAGATAAATGGTTGCGCGATGGTGAACAGTGTAAACAATACTAAAGCATAGAGCGGTAACTTGGCAATGATGCTCTTTCCGAATGCGTTGGTAGTTTCAAAAAGACATGTAAAAGAACCCTTGGCCGCCAATTAGCATAATACATTTTCATTTTCATTTTCATTACGCTAAGAATTAAAAGATTGTTGTAACCCCCCAAGGATTGGAGGAGAGCTGAAGACGAGGCATTGTCATCCGTCCTACATTATGGTGTACCGAATTTCAAGTGCGTTAGAACCAACCGTTGAAGAGTTCTTTCCTGCGGAGACAGTCCTGGCTGGACCACCGGAATTCTACTGCCAGGTTATATATCGAATCTACCAGCGCTTTCGGAAAGACCATCATTGCCAAGAATGCGCCGCAAGAAACTTGGCAGAAAGTCATTTTTTCAAAATAAAATACAGTATGAATACTTAAATTCTACTTAAATTACATACATTTATAAAAGGGATGTATAAGGTCCCCGAGCCTTAAATTATATTAATCTATAGTAGAGATGTATAAAGTCTCTACTAGTCAAAACAACAAAAAAAAATTAAGCTCAGTGGAGGTGTAAAACGCCTCCAGTAAGGGACAGTTATGCAGCCATATAGCTCTGTCCCTCACTAAGCGATTGTTCTAACCCTCCCTTTCTGAAGAAATAAATTCGAATCTTGTTAACTAAAGATCTATTCTCAGTACGAAACGTATAGAGAACTCTAGAATGTGTTTTTGATGTAATTGACGTGCTATCGCGTAATGTGCCAAGCCGACGAAACAGATGGCACTGTTTTTCGACCGGACGCCCCGGTCGGGTGCGCGGGCGCAGTTGCGCACACATTTGCACAAACATTGGCCGTCCATGCTGGTCTGGGAGCTAAAAAAACATAAAATGTACCAGTTGCTTCTCTTCCCGCGCAAATGGTAAAAGCCTTTCGAGGGAATAGGCGAAAATCTGAGGAGTCATGTTATAGGCGATGCGGCTAGCAACCCATCACTATTTTGATACGCCCACAATTATGCTAAACGTGGCCTTTAGGTCTTTTTACCTTAGGTTCTATCTACCCCCTTGCAGTACTTACCTATAAAAACAGATGCTGACTTAAGTAGGTACAAATATTATTTTTGTTGTCCATTGCAAATTTCTTATGGCTATTCATTTTACAGGTAAGTTTTTTTGTGAGTTTAAATAGACAGAGATAACTTCTTTAACAGTAACTATTACAGGAGTGGAACTCCTTAATTTTTTTAGTTTCTTCTCAGCAAGCATAGCATAGTATTTACTGCTAGCCTAGTTGCAGCTTTACGATATAGCTTCCAATTGTTTGTCCAAAAGTTTGACGTATTTGGCCAACGTCTGCCCTTGCCAGGTCGCGCTGGAGTCAATAAAAGACTATTTTTGGGTCTGTTTCGTAAACACCGCGATGGGAGCTAGGTTTGGCTAGAGACCGTTGTACGTCGGCTCTCGGGCCTTTAGAACCACTTTTAATAATGACCTATCAAAGTCACAAATTAAAATGTAAGCGACTTTATCCAATCTAGAGGAGTAAGAGAGGCGGTGTGATGGGGTGCGAGTCTACGTACCTCCACGTGTGGTCAAGAGCTGCGGTTCGTTTTGTCCGGGGGGAAGAAAGTGCTTGATCCGGTGTATCCTGGGCATCGGCTAGTGATTCCTGACAGTTTCTGATATCATTGACCGTTGGCTAAGAGCCCGACAGGGAGGGGGGTCTTTGACCATTACCGTACAACGTTGCCGACATTTGGTCTCAAGATTTTTGAATTATATTTTTGTTACTTTGACATTGGTGAAGTTGTCGTCGCTATAACGACTTGATACGCCACAAATAAGAAGAAGAACAAGAGGCTGTGTGATATGAATTTTGAATTTCAAACAAAGACTCAGATTATTGGGCGACATCAAACGGAACCAATCTCCTTCGTCGCTGGAAAAGACGAGAAATTCACAAAGTAGTCATTCGCTCAGTTGTATCAATTACAATGTAGGTAAGTATTACGCGGAAAGACCGCAATCTCAAAAGTTACATACCTATATTATAAGAATTTAAATTATTGTTGTCGTTAAACTCCAATTAAATAATGGTGATTAACTTATCAGCTGATATCAGCCGAATAACGACTAGTTGTTATTTTACAATGAAACTCATTAAAACGTACAGTGTATTTCATATTAAAAAAGTTTATTTATCTCTTATTTTTATAAAATTGTTTGACAAATTACGTTACTCCTAATATTTGAACTACAATACAATATAATACACAAATCACGTCTTTATCCCTTACGGAGTAGACAATAGCCTAAGGTGACAAGGTCTACAGGCCACGTTTAGCAAGAATGTGGGGCTGGGTATAGATGGAAAGAGGAATCAAAATAGTAATGGGTTGCTAGCCGCATCGCCTATAACATGATTCACGATTTTCACCCATTCCCTCGATGGGCTTTACCATCCGCCCGGGAATATTTGAACTAAGCAAGTAATATACCCTTTATGGTGTGTCTGGTTCTTCTTGCTTAATCTCAACTGCTTCAATTTCTACACGGGAATATCACTCATGTACGGCAACAGACTCTCAAAGAACAGTAATAATAATAATAATAATAATAATAATAATAATAATAATAATAATGTTTATTTGCAGAAAAAGGGTTAGTTACATTATGTCTTAGTGTTATGTTAGATATCGCCCCATCTTTTTCAGCTGCATTCATACAGCATGCAAATATATCAAGTAGGTAATAAAATCAATAACAAAATATTCATAATTATATGGTTAAAACATTAAAAATAATAATTTGAAGGTTGTCAATAATTTCTAAATTCATGTCATGTGTCTATAATTTATAAATTCCTTGACGCTGTAGAAACAGTGTTCAAGGAGCCAACATCTTAATGCTCGTCTGAATCCATTACCTTCGAGTGCTTTTATTTGGTCAGGTAAGTTATTGAAAATTAGAATGCACATATTATAACTATTCCTCTTGTAAATGCTATTATTACAGCGTGGCTGATATAAGAGATATTTATATTGCCCTCTTATGCCCCTTGAATGCTGATCTGATCGCTTTTTAAAATATTTAGGGAATTGCTTGACAAAATTACAGACTTTATAAATATACATACAGGCTAGCGGCAAAATATTTAGTCTCTTAAAAATGGGCCTACAGCTGCACCCTATCCAAGCATTTGTTATTGCACGTACACATCTCTTCTGCAGTAGAAAAACCCTACCAAAGTTCACAGAGTTACCCCATAAAATTAGGCCATAACTAAGAACTGATGATACGTGCCCATGGTAGGCTGTAAGTGCAGCTTCATTAGACACACATTGTCTAAGTTTCCGCAATGCATAAACGAACCGATCCAACCTAAAACATACAGAGTCGATATGTCCCTTCCAATTTAAGTGGGGGTCTATAATTAAACCCAAAAACTTAACACTACTAGCTTCCTGTAATTCAATCTCTTCAATTCTAACATTGATCTTGGGAAGTTTGACCTTGGCTGAGTGAAATTGCATAAACTCAGTTTTGCTCAGATTTATTAGAAGATCATTACCATGTATACAGCGATTCATGTCAGATAAGGCTTCATTAATATCTGTTTCATATGTACCTGGACAATCTCCCTTAACAATGATGGTCGTGTCGTCCGCGAAAAGTATTGATTTGGGCTTTGTAGCCGTTGGAAGATCATTAATGAACAACAAAAATAGCAATGGTCCTAAATTACTGCCCTGAGGCACTCCTGTAACTACAGTACTATCAGATGATCGATACACTACTTTCTGGATTTGATTTTTATCTTCTTCTATTTTTGTTATTTCTGTACATTGTTGCCTGTTGGATAGATAAGATTTAAGCCAATCATTTGCTTGACCTCTGATTCCATAAGAATCTAATTTATCCAGCAACTTAGAGTGGTCAACAAGGTCAAATGCTTTGGTCATGTCAAGGAAAATTGACATGACCGGTATTTTATTATTAATGGATTCAGCCACGTATTTCACCAACTCAAAGCATGCCAACTCTGTATTGTACCCCTCTCGGAACCCATATTGATCTGGGTGCAGGATATTATGCTTGGTCAGGAAACCAATCAATCGCACACAAAAAGCCTTCTCAACTATTTTAGATAAAATTGGAACAATGGCAATTGGTCTGTGACTACTAGGATCGGCACGATCTCCTTTTTTAAACAACGGTTTTACTTTAGTCTGTTTTAACTGTTTTGGGAAATAACTTTGACTAAAAGAGAGATTTATTACATGTGCAAGCGGGCGGCTCAGAAATAATCCTGTTAACTTTATCATTTCAGTTGAAATATCATCAATTCCACATGCTTTGGTATTATTTAGTGATTTTATAAGTTTATACACTTCATCATCAGTTATAGGATTCAAAAACATCGTGCATTGATTATTTTCAATATATTTTTTTGGAATATTGCATTCATTTTTCTTTTTACACACACTACCTAATTTAATAAAATAGTCATTAAGAATGGTACAGATGTCATGAGGATTTCTAAATGTCCTGTTATCAATTTTTAAATAATTTATGTCATTCGTATTTTTTAAATTTGATGTCCGAGAAGCAATTATATTCCAGGTGGCTTTGCTACATTTTTTTAATAATTTATTATATTTTTTTAGAAATACTGTATCTGATACTGACTTATGTCTAACATTTCTACTTCGAATAAGCATTTGACGCTTTACTTGACATGACTTACGAATACCCTTTGACATCCATTTTGCCTTTGCTTGTGCACTGCTAACTTTGACTCTGATAACTGGGAAACAAAGATCGTAAAAGAGTTTCAGTAGGTCGTAGAAGACAGTGAACGCAGCTTGGGCATCTTGCGAACTCAAAACGTCACAGAAAGAGAGTGCCCTGATACTGTCATGAAACTTTCGAATATTGTCAGTACTGTAGTCTCTCTTATGCTCGAACCAAGTCGTGTATGATTGAATCTTTTCAATATTTAACATAATTGATTGAGCCCTATCATGATCAGACAGGTGCAATGTGTGGGTATCAGATTTTATTTGACGCATATTGCTTGCAATTAGATCGATGCAGGTATTAATCCTAGTTGGTGTTTTTATATGCATCGCAAAGTTGTGACTCCTCAAAACACTGATTAGATCCTTTGTGACTGAATTTTCTTTCAAAATGTCGATGTTCCAGTCACCACAAAGTACAATTTTCTTTTTGTTATACTTTAAACTTAAGTACTGAAGCAAATTTTCCATTTTGTGCAGAAAAACACCGATATGTGATCGTGTCTGCTGTGGTATCCTGTAAATAGCGATTACTATCAAATTTAGAGCACTGATCCCAATTCCACAACATTCAAAATAAAAATCAGATGCCAAGTTCGACACAAACTCGATTGGCTTTACCTCTAATGTCTTTCTAACCATAATAGCAGTGCCGCCTCTGCTTTTTTGTCTACAGTAAGATGCTGCTAATTTAAAGTTCATAAGTTTCATATTATATTCACAACCTTTTTTGACAAAAGTTTCACTGAAGCAGAGCACATCAATATTTTGGTATTTACTTTGGAAGTCGTTGAGCTCTATCTCCAAAATATCTAGTTTACTTAACAGGCCAGATATATTCTGATGTAAGATCATAAATTTGTCGGTATGAAGATCAGTGAAACCTTTTGGCACTTTAGTCTCGAAAAAACTCAGTTGAGTTCCTCTGGTCCAAGGAATCCATATTATTTGTATTTGATGTCAATGTGTTAGAAGCAGAGTCATTTTCCTCTGAAATTGATGTCAATAAAATAGAAAGGTCATTAAAAATGCGCCTTATACCGTTATTATTTACTCGTCCGGATTTCCGTGAGAACATAACATAATCATAGGACAAGTTACGATTACAATCAAGGAGGTATGAATACTTGACACTATTTACATCCAAATGCATAAGTCTGTTAAATACTTCGATTCTATGATTGAATACATTAGAGTAATGGTCACACCTAAAAGTTGGAGAACACAAAACAATATTTGTATGACTTATATTTTCCAAACATTTTTTCATGAACAATACAAGGCTTCTATAATTTTGTGACATTTTAAAATCTTCTTCTCCGATAAATATTACACAAAAATCACGCTTAGTATAATTAACTAGCTTTTTATCCAAATTTTCTAAGAGTACCCTTAACCCGACTCCCGGGGTAAGATAATGACAAATTTCATACGAGTTGCTTAAAAAATAATTACAAATATTCAACACTTTATTAAAGCTATTAGTACTCAGTAAACAAATTTTATTCTTTCTAGTTTTTTCGTCATTTTTAGACCCACAGGGCTTGCCCACTGTTGGTGAGAAAATATTCTTCACAAGGGGGAGTTTTTCAATATTGCTTATCCTGGAGTCGATATGTTGCCTCGAAGAACCACTTTTAGCTGACTTGGCGGCGGCCGTCAGTGGTGAAGATTTATTGAACATAGAAAAATCCTGTCCCATGCGGTTCAATCTGTGTTCGTCAGAGTTCAGATTGCAATACCTGCTGGACCGATTTTGTTCAGAGTCGCTGAGATTAAATGAGGCATTTGGATTTCTACAGGTATTTTTTCTTTTTTTCATCGAAGTTATATTTGTATTTGATTGGCAAATATGCGTTAATTTATCTATTTTTTTTGTATTTTCTACGATTGTGGTAGTTAAAGTTCTGTTTTCCAGCAGCAGGTTTTCAATTTCCTGCTCTGCACTTCTTAGTTTTTCTTGTAAGTCATTTATTTTCTTGTTCATAGTTACATATATCTCAGAGTCGCGTTCAACATAATCTGGACAGCTTTTGTTTAAATTTATATTGTTATCAACCAGTGACGAGGACGACAATGATGATGATTCAAAAACATCATAATTTTCTTCCCGATCAGAACTTTCATGCAGAGAATCAAAAGAATTATGTGTTGGTATATTTACTATGGTTTCCGTGGGAGCTATCAAATCAAGCCCTTGCACGGTATCAGATGTGTTAGATGTAGGCGACAGATTCTTCACATTGTTATGTTTTTTCCTCAGAGTGATATTTTTCTCGTCTGTGTTTTTCCCTAAGACAGTAGGTTTTTTCACAGAAATTACATTCGGAGAATTGGAGTTTGAGCGACACGGCAGGCATACCCATGTCCTTTTTCTTTCTGCTGTCATGAGGTTGAAAAGCTTAAAAGATCTGCCTGCGCATTCGATGTCATAGTACCGTCTGCACTTGGAACACCTAAGTGTGTCTTTATTTTCAAGACCGGCTTTGCACTTGCCGCATACTGGTGCCATCTCATAGATTATTTTTATACTAATTTAACTGCTTGATTTTACACTTGTGTTGCTTAGATAGTTGCACACAATTTTATAATGCGTGAAGCCACTTTTAAAGACGACCGTGCGCGAGCAGGACGAAGTATGTGCAAGCGTGCGTGCACGAGTGAGATACTGCGTTCGAGCCGGTTTCTCAGCTGATTCAAGTTAGGTAGTTACTTTGTATCACTGTTTATTTTCACAACTGCACTTTTTTATGTGTTCAACTGTTTTTGCTATTGTCGTGTCCACTATTTATTACACAATTCTAGCTGTTTCACTTGTATTAAACTGTTATTTTATTTTTAAATAAATAGAATCGCAGAGCCGATGTTTACACTGTGAGATCTACCCACATTAGTAAATCATCACTCTTCTCCCTCACACATGCCTTCTCAAGTATATCTAGCCGATTTTCAATTTCCAAGAGTTGATCCTTGTCAGTAGCGTCACGTGTCTTCTTTTTTGGTGGAGCGTGGCTTGCATCATCAGATTCTGTTGAGGCTTCATTTAGTTCTTCAAATATCTCGTACGTCATTGAATCAGCGACATGGTCGTCATCCCCTAGACTCGAGGCATCCTTCTCCGAAGCGCAATGTCCGCCCAGGAACTGCAACTGGTCCTAGTACTGCCAGGTGCTGTAACACAATTGGCTATCCTTCAACTGTTCAATCTTCCGCTGTTCCTTGTAAAAATATTCGCGCAGGTTTTTCCATCTTGCTTATATTGTTTTCACTGAAACAACAAAATATGCGCATAATTTGAAACCAAATAGCATTTAGATTTTTTGCGAACAGGGAATACCGAAATAATTTAGCACTGTAGCTCCCGGAGCTTGTTTTATAATACCTATATCTCATTCTTCCATGCTGGTCTGGGAGTAAAGAAAAAACATAGAATGTACCAGTTGCTTCTCTTCCCGCGCACAAGGTAGCCCATCGAGGAAATGGGCGA
Organism: Pandemis corylana; assembly: GCA_949127965.1. Lineage (NCBI taxonomy): Eukaryota > Metazoa > Arthropoda > Insecta > Lepidoptera > Tortricidae > Pandemis > Pandemis corylana. The sequence goes on along the minus strand of OX421865.1, from coordinate 330,704 downwards.
AAGTCTTAGGAATCATGTTATAGGCGACGCGGCTCCCATCACTATTTTGATTTCGCTTACCACCTATACACCCTTAGTCGTGCTAAACGTGGGTGGTGGTTTTGTTACCTTAAGCTCTGTCTACCCCGTAAGGGATAAAGACGTGATAATGTATGATCCTAAAAAAAAAGATGAATTTCTTGTGGTGTAGGTATAGGTCTTTAGCAGTGGTCGTCACACAGTTCTGGTAGGTAAGGGGCCACATTTTATCAGTCAATAAAGTTTTCTTATTCTTATTCTTATTCTTATTCTTACATAGAACAATGTGAAATATCACCATGGGCCGCACGCTGATAATACATGCATACATAAATCACGTCTTTATCCCTTACGGGGTAGACAGAGCTTAAGATAACAAAACCTAAAGGTCACGTTAAACGCTGATAAACTTGAGATAACAGATAACATGCTAGACTTCCGCCCGCGTCTCCGCCCGCATGGAATTCGGTTATCGCGCACCTTCACACGTACGTATAGGTGGAAAGGGGAATCAAATAGTGATGGGTTGCTAGCCGCTTGAAACAGGGGCTCTTTCCATCCCTGTAGAAGAGAAAAGATGTCCCGAAATGTTCATACATTTATTACGCTTTTCCTTTTCGTTACGCCTTACAATGTTTATAAAAATTTGTAGTTACCTAATAAAATTGGAAAAAAATGTTTGGAATTTTGAAAAGCTCGTGATTCTGAGTAGAAACGACATAAAATTGTCACAAAATACCTATAAAAAATTATGCATAGGTATTTATTTTTTTAGAAATGCTTCTGCTAACTTAGCAATCCTTTGTCCTTATCGGTCACATTGACCTTTCACAGATACCTAAGGACAAACGATTGCTAAGGTAGCAGAAGCCTACAGAGCGTTTATGAATAAGGGGGTAACATGCGAGTGGAGAAATAGTGCAAAGAAATGTTTAGACATTTAATTAAGCCTGTTTCATAGTGAAAAAATGGCACTGTCAACGTAACAGTCGAAGCAAAGGAAGTGATAAATGTCGAAGTACTTAGCAACGGGCAAAGATAAGTGCCAACGTCTATCTATGTAGATTGTAGAGTATCTAGACGCTTGCACGCCGATGTGACGTCTCGGTAAAAAATCTTACGATTATCAAAGTAGGTACATAGGGTGCCGGCACCAGTAATGGACATGCCCCAATAATGCACATTAACTCTTATTTAAAAGACACTAAGGCATAGTCATTTATTTATTTTACAACAGCCAATTTAAAAAAACCGCATCATCTCCGCATGTCCGTTTTTTTATTTTTTTATATGAATAGGAAAGCAAACGAGCAATTGGGTCACCTGATGGTAAGTGATCACCACTGCCCATAGACACCCGCAACCCCGGAGGGATTGCAGATGCGTTGCCAACCTAGAGGACTAAGATGAATGCCTCTTGTGCCCGTAATTTCCCCGGCTGTCTTACTCTCCACACCGGAACACAGCAGTGCAAGCACTGCTACTTAGCGGCAGGATTAGCGAGTAAGATGGTGGTAGCGCTCCGGACGGACATTGCACAAGCCCCTACCACCCGCAAAATTACTGGTGCGTCAGCTTAAAGTGTCCAACACTGGTGCTGCCACCCTACATAGCTAGCTACTTATTTATGTCCATGAAAAACAATCATACACGTACATAAGACTAAGCCGCTAGCAATAGCAATCTCAGCGTACCTACCTACTGTTTTTAGTTTGTAATTATGTATATCCAATGAGTTGTTTACAAAACTGTTAAACCAGTTCTTTGCTTATTTTTTGCTCGCACATCGCCATGTTTATTGGCCTACTTATTTGCGCGCGACGTTGCCAGCTGGGCAGAACATGTGACTGTCGATATTACCAGCGCAGCGAGGCGAGCGGCCGGCGAGCTCGCAACGTCGGCGAGCCACAGAGCCGCGCGCGGACGCGACAAACGTGCCGGCTGGTTTTTGCCTATGATCCATTGTCTCTGAGAGGGCGGGATGGATTGAAATTAAGTATATAGGTAGGTTTATAAAAGTAGGAATATTTTAATATTACAATTTGTATTGTTCTTAGCCGTATTAAGGAAATAAAAACGTTTTTGTTGTTGTTTTAGCTATTAAAGGTCGATCAATTCACAATGAAAAAAATTTGAGTTGCTAACTGCGCTATGAAATCATGCCTAAGCCTTCTTCTAAATACATCATTATTGAAATAATTATTAAACCGAGTTTAACTCAACATTTCTACTAATCGGAAATAAAATAATGATGACTGGATGTTCTAGTGGTAAGAGAACATTCAACCTTGATCTTGAAGCTTGAGGTCCCGGGTTCGATCCACCGGTCGGGGCAGATATTCGTATGAAAAATACAAATGTTTGTTTATTTTTAATATGTATTTAAGTATTTATATTTATCTATATAAGTATATAATATGTATGTATGTATGTAAACTCTTTATTATGCAAAATAAACACAAATCAAATATAATTGACATACACTGTGATACAAAACTATACTAAATATGTTTATCCGTTGTCTAGTACCCACATTACAAGCTGTGCTTAGTTTGGGACGAGGTCAAATTGGTGTCAATTGTCCCAATATATTTATTTACAGATATTTAAAATAAAATAAATCAGTCATAAATTGCTAAGGCCCTCTTACTGCCCTATAAAAGTGCGACCTCTGCGATATTTATTAAGAGACGTACCTTTATTGTATTTCCGTGCCAAAACACTGGAAACTAAAAATAAATAAGACGTAAATAATACAAAAACACTAATCTTATTTACTAATCCAAAATTAAACTCCGTCCTATTCTGCCTACATCCGCCTCTACCCACCGGCCGTACTCCTTCCAGCTCTCCTAAGCCACGCCGCACACCGCTTGCTATGCTGGCAACGTCGCCTCGCCCTCGCCTCGCCCCGCATCGCTCAGTATCGCCGCTGCCTCGCTCGCGGCGCCATGTCGAAGGTCTACCGCGAGAAGCTTATCGACGAAGTGAAGAAGTACCCCGTGCTGTACGACACCAGGCACGAGAACCATCGAGACATCGACGTGAGGGACCGATGTTGGGCGGAAATATCCGAACGGCTAGGCGAGAACAGTGAGTACTAGGCTATTGGTGCCGTTCCGCTCACGCTAATAGAGATCAACGTTAGCGTGAGAGGGATGTGATGCGAATTTTGGAGTTGACTAGTGACACGCTCTGAAGCGTTGATTTGCATACGCTGGCGCTTTGGCGTTGTCTACTGTCAATGGATATTCAACAGCGCTGCAGTTCGGCTCATACTTTTAGTCATTAATTTGTGAGTGAGAGAGATGGTATGATTCGAACTTCGAAATTTGGAGTACTCCCCCCGTCAGATTATGTTGGTGGTACCTAAATGTGTAGGACTTTCGTGCGAATGCGAATTTTCCTTCGTAGAATTTTTTTTTTTCACCAAAAGCTGGTTGCTACAATTTCAGTACAAAATGATAAAAGCACTTGGATACACACTATATATTTATATAGCGAACACTGTATATTTATGAGATATGATAGGATTTATAGCGCCAGCGCGCTGTAAGAAATATCTACTAGCTATAATAATATTATTATTACCGATCTACTCGTGCAATCGCAGACCGCATCGGAATACTAATTATACATACAGTATATATCACGTATGTATCCCTTACGGGGTAGACTGAGCGTAAGGTAACAAAAACCTTAAGGCCACGTTTAGCATGATTAAGGGCGTATAGCTGGAAATGGAAATCAAAATAGTGATGGATTGCTAGCCGCATCGCCCCATTATTCCTAAGACTTTCGCCCATTCCTCCGATGGGCTTTTACCATATGCGCGGGAAGAGTAGCAACTGGTAAATTCTATGTTTTTTCTTTACTCCCAGACCAGCATGGAAGAAATACTTATTACGATACCCAATAAATATATTGACAATTGCATACCAGCGCCTCTAGTTTCTAGTAAGTATTTTTCAGTCTATAACCACAGTACAGGGGCCTTACTTTAACGTCTTAAAGCGATTCAATTCCGACTCAGTTCAGGTTTTAGGTATCATAGTATGGATCTGACAACGAGCGAACCTAAACTGAATCTGAATTGAACCTCATTAAGACGTCATGGTGAACCCCCAGATCATTAAGACTTTTCGCAAATTCAGTCTTTCACTTCCTCACCCCGAGATAGAAGACTAGGAATTCATCATTCTCACTCTAACTCTAGTTGTGTGAGTGTGTTGGCTTATAACTGTCATCCATACCAGGTGAGATCCTGAAGCGGGAGTGGAAGATCCTGCGGGACTCGCTGCGGCAGTCGCTGAAGAAGTGCAAGCAGGGCGTCACCACCAAGGCCGGCACACCCTGCAAGAAGTGGCGCTTCCAGAACCGCATGTCCTTCGTACTGCCCTACATGACCATAAGAAGGTAGGTAGTGATAGAAGAGATAACTAGTAGAACTTAGGAACAGAAAGTAATGGGTTAAGGTATTTAGGGGGGGAGGGGGTCGAGCCGAATCTTACTAAATCTCTCTTGGGGGAGAGGGTCTTGGCAAATATCACGTATTTTTTTTTTAGCAGAAAATGGTGTAAAACTGCGTGAAAATTGAGTTAAATTAAAGTTGAATTAATAATTTAAGATTACAGCAATATTTGCAAATAGTCCTTGCTAGTCTTAAATAAAAGTAATTGAACAGATTGTGTTTATGTTTTTTAATAAATCCAATACTTTTATACCCAAAGTACAAGTTTTGAAAAATATCACGTGAGTTTGGAGAAAAATCTTACGACATCTCACCAAGAGGGGAGGGGGGGGGGGGGGGTTTAAAAATCCTTAACAATGCATCACGTAATTAATGGACGCCCCCTAACATGGGTTGAGCGCGATTTGATCAGCGGAAAGTTTGCATTACTTTAAGCCAGACTAGGTGAGTTAGCTTCTGATTTTGAAGGCTGAACAGCCATGTGCCGTCGTGCATCTCTGCTAGAAAGGTAATTCCTTAGTGTAAGACCTTAGAGGAGCGTTCGGTGCGGTGGGCTGCGGCAAAAGGCTCTGCAGCGTGCTCCGTGAACGCTCACCTAGATTTGCTTCTTTTAATGAGTGCCGGACGTAAGGTCGAAGCGTCGGGGTAATTTTTACACGATTAGGTCGTGACGATAGTCTTCCATGCTGGTCTGGGAGCAAAGAAAAAACAGAATGTACCAGTTGCTTCTCTTGCCGCGCTAATGGTAAAAGCTCATCGAGGGAATGGGCGAAAATCTTTGGAATCATGTTATAGGCGATGTGGCTAGCAACCCACCACTATTTTGATTCCGTTTTCCATCCATACATCCACTATAATGCTAAACGTGGTCTTGAGTTCTTGTTACCTTAGGCTCTCTACCCCGTAAGGGATAAAGACGTGATTTATGTGTGTATGTATGTTTAGTTAATAGTCATTAAGTGCTAAGGGGGGCTACCACAACCGCTTAATGCGTGCCAAGTTCTATTCAGCATAAGAGACAGAGCTATATGGCTGCATAACTGTGTCCCTTAACGTAAGTAACCTGAAGGTACTTTTATCCTGATGTTCCACTTCTATTTCAGAACTCAACGGCGGACGAAAGAACTGAAGATCGACGTGACCGACAAAGAGATCCAGTCGGACCAGGAGTCCGAACCATGGGAAGCCTGCGGCGACCAGGACTCCTTGGAGCTCTTCTTCGCGAGCGTCTGCCAGAGCGCCAAGCGGCTGCCGAAGACTTACCAGAACCAGCTGAAGAGGCAGGTGCTGGACGCGCTGCTGAGGGCTGAGGAGGAGGCGGAGAGCCAGGAGACCAAGACTGGAGTGTACAGGAGCTTCTAATGTTATCATTTTGATGATGATAAGTTAGGTTGTGGTGCAATGCTCATGAATGGATTGAATACGTAAACTTCATTTCTTCAAAGCGCTTAGTGTAAGTTTTCAGTCACAAAAAATAAATCTTCTTCTTTTTTTAATATGGCCCCAATGATCAATGCGATGATTTCGCCAATAATAAATACAGTATTCACAAATCTTGTGACAAAAATGTCGGCAACGTTGTATTAGAACCCGGTCAAAAAAACCCCTCCCCCCTATCGGGCTCTTAGCCAACTTATAATGATATTCCTCAAAATCTGTCAGGCAATCATTAACCGCCCAGAATTTTGCCCAGGGTGCACCGGACCAAGTACTGCTCTTCCCCTCGGACGGATCCAAAACCGTACCTCAGCTCTTGAACACACCCGAAGGTATCCCGACTCGCACCTAACTATAAAATATATCTTGAAGTTTTTATTTAACCTACATGTATGTATGTATGTTTGTCCGGGTGGAATCTTGCGACTCAATTTTGAAGCATTTCTTCAACCGGTTGTGCTGAAATTTTGCAGACTCGAGTAAGTCAGATGACAATACAATCTGGTAGTGGAGTTGTGGTGACCCTGCCAGGATCGTCTCCGCAGGAGAGAACTCTTCAACGGTTGGTCCTATTGACTTGACATTTGGTACACATGTAGGACGGATGACAATGCAAGTACAGTCAGCAGAAAATCTTGTTTAAAAATTATTTTTCGTGTCAAATCTTACACTAGAGGCTCTGCCCACGATGACAACTGAGGAACCTAAGTAGGTACCTAAAACATAATTATGTATAAGTACTCCTAAAATGTCAATGAAGTCTGTCAAGAGTTTATTAACCTCTCAGATGCCGCGACGCGAATCTTTCAATTTATATATTATTCTGTGAAATTGATTTTATTTGAAACAAATGGGACTAGAAAGCAATTCTTTTTTAATTCAGGAGGTTAATATAGAAAATAAGAAATATTTGGTTTCGTCTCAATTACGAAGACTCGAAGGTAATTTAAGTATATTCTGAGATACAGAATCCGTATTTATTCCATATATACGGCGCATAGAGAACCTTTATGCCAAATTTAACTAGGTACTCCAAATGTCTTGGGTGGACATTGAGTCAATCAGGAGTTATATTGTTATGTAAACCTATTACTACTGCTCTTCCACAAAGTTTTGTTCTATTGTATGAAATTTTATATTTTACGAAATTGAATATGATGATCTGTATAGATAAGCAACTCGATAAAAATAGTTTTTATGTATGTTATGTTTACGAGTACTTTAATTTATAACAATAAATAAGTCTAAAAATAATGATTTGGTTTTTAATACTTCGCTTTTAGCAATTTGTAAACCCTGTCAGCAGTGGTAGCCTAGTTTCGAACAGGCTCGGGCTACATTCTATGTTGTTCCTTTGCTCCCAGACCAGCATGGAAGTAACTATTATTTCAATAAATAAATCCTACCTACTAATATTATAAACGCGAAAGTTTGTAAGTATGGATGGATGGATGGACGTTTGTTGCTCTTTCACGCCAGAACGGCTGGACAGATCTGGATGAAATTTAGAACATAGATAGATTATAGTCTGGAATAACACATAGGCTAGTTTTTATCCCGGAAAATTGCGTAATTCCGCGGGATAGCGGTAAACGAATTCTATGCAGACGAAGTTGCGGGCAACAGCTGTTAAATAAATAAATATAATGATGGCTGGAACATGACAGAGAGTGGTGACACAGGCCCAAAGGCTTATTGGACATAGACAATAGACGGCTTTATCCAATCACCGGCGACCTGCCATTCAATTAAGAGCGACCTCGTTATCATCTCGTTACAGAGTTCCCAATTATCCCGATAATGAAAATACCCGGCAGTATCGGAAGGGCAAACAGAATGTACCAGTTGCTTCTCTTCCCGCGCAGATGGTAAAAGCCCATCGAGGGAATGGACGAAAATAGGAATCATGTTATAGGCGATGCGGCTAGCAACCCATCACTATTTTGATTCCCCTTTCCACCTATACGCCCACAATTATTTAGGTCTTGTTACCTTAGGCTCTGTCTGACAGCTGTGGAGGGTGGCTATACCACCCAGCACTGCTTCATACTCCAATAGTAAATTAATGCCGAGGCCTGGGAAGTAGCCAATCGCTATGCAATGAGTAACTTGTTTAAAAACACGAACCGCAGGTGAGTGTTTTTTAAAATTACGAATCCAGCAATTGCTCTTCCAGCTGAGGCAGATATAATGTTTTTCTCAAACATTAAGAGTTTCTGAAACTTCCTCGCAACTTAGATGGTTTTCACGTTCCCGCCTTTTTTCTTATGTTTTTTTTATGTCATCGGTCACCGTAAGCTATTTGAGACATTGATAAAAACTTTAGACTCAAAACAAAACGCGCACTCCTCGGCCATCTACTTGGCTGTATGACGTTGTTCATTTTTCCATAGTCTCTTTGACTTTTAAAAAAGTTAAAAACAAATGATAAACAGTCCAGTAATCCGATTTATGGTCACAAAATCGCGGCTGCAATGTAATTCGGCCGTAACCAAAGCCCTTCGTGTTCTGTTACTTGGAATACAATGACCACATTTACGACAATGTTTGAGAAATCTTTATTCACGACGTAAAAACAAAAAGCACTTCCCTTCCGGAACAAAATGCGAACTATGCGCCATTTGTCAATGCATCCATCGCTAGGGTGCGTTTGTACGCAGCCGGACAGTCGCGTGCCTTGCCGGAACACGTCGTAGCCTTTATGGACTTTATGGCCACCCTAGATTAATGTGTGATAGTGTATTATAGATTTGGTACGACTATAGTTCGAGGGTCAAATCCAAGGACATTTTTGCGGGGAAAGTAAATCTACTACCTAAGAAATTCTACGATCATAATATTATATACCTACCCGAAGATAACATAAAATCAAAGCTGAAAATTGTCCGCGTGAATAGATCAAAACATCCGTTAAATTATTTCGACCTACTAATATTATAATGCGAAAATGAAAATGAAAATTTATTTTTGCAAATTGGCCGCCAAGGGCTCTTTTACATGTCTTTTTGAAACTACCAGCGCCTTGGCAGAAAGTTGACGACCGGATAGCCTAGTGGTTAGTGACCCTGAAGTTAGAGGTCCTGGGTTGGAACCTCGGTAGGGGCAAACAGTTGTATGATGAATACGAATGTTTGTGCCCGAGTCATGGATGTTGTATGTACGTATGTGCATACATACATAAATGCATACTTATCTACATTATATGAGTATGTTTATCCGTTGCCTGGTGCCCATAGCACAAGCTTTGCTTAGTTTGGGGCTAGGTCAATTGGTGTAATATGTCCCAAGATATTTATAATTTATTATTATTATTAAGTAACTCTGTAAGCAACCCATCGCTGTTGTGATTCAATCATGCTAAACTTGGCCTTAGGGTTTTGTTACCTTAGGCTCTGTCTACCCCGCAAGGGATAAAGACGTGATATATATATGTATGTATGTAACTGTATGTTACCATTTCACGCTGAAACCGCTCGACCGATTTAGTTGGAATTTAGTAAAACTATATACAGATAGCTTCAGTCCCGGGGAAGGACATAGATAGTTTTTATCCCGAATAGCATAGTTCCCGCGGGATGGCGATAAGCGAATTCTTCGCAGACTGAGACGCTGGCAACAGCTAGTTTTGGGATATTTCGACACGTTTCCTACTTTGGTAATCACCTGTAAAAGATCCGTAAAAGATCCGCGTGAAAAGTAACGGACACGGATACGGATTTTTCTTATCCCTCGGATATCCGCGGATATGGATACGGATACGGATATCCGGAACATCACTAGTAGAAAGTTGTAGGAAAACTGACCCGGTTTTGTTTGCTACAGAACATAATTATTAAATGTACAACGGGCTGTCCAATTTAAGGGGCAGATAGGTGGGCAGATCATCTACCAAATACAGAAAAACTATCTTAATAAATCTCACCGTTTTAGAGATATTCCGATAGTAATTTAAATTTTGCCTTTTCTAACCTTAAAACCCGGAAGCAATAGCATAATCAAATAAACTTCAAAATATCGCATATCCCCTGCACCTTTGTCAGCAATATGTCCCTATGACCCTCAAACACGCGTTAAATTGATCCCTCTCCTGAAACTGCCAATTACGAGGCCAGAACTATCCGGGAATCGAACCAGCCGTCATACCCACGTCTGCCCCGTAGGAGGAGCCGGTCGCAACTCCTCACAAGTCAAGAACGCTTTAATTAGACTGTTTGCCTTGCCGAGCTATCAAACAGCTGTGAGGGCTATAAATAATTGATTGCGGAGGATATAGGGTTTGATTGAAGCGTTTTGTTTACGGGTGCACCTACTAGGTATAGGTCTAGCGCATAACTGAGGCCAGTAGCGTAAGTATACCATCTGAGCCCCGTGGCAAATTCTTTTGATGGGGCCCTATCAGTAAAAATCGTCACGTTGTACTCGGTTTAATTTTAATATTTTTGAGCTCGCGGCCTCTTGGGTCGGGGGCCCCTGGCATTTTGCCAGCCCTGCCACCCTATTGTTACGCCACTGACTGAGGCCGTTCCTGAGCGGAGTTGGTTTCAAATCCCGTGTGCATTTTACTTGAAGCGCCTGTTCACACGTATTGGCGACAGCAAGGCAAGGCTGCCGCCCGACTGAAGTAATGCGTCGTTTGCAGTGTTGTCTTCATTCCTTACGGGGTACCTATATAAGGTTACAAGACCTAAAGGCCACGTTTAGCATGATTGTGGGCGTATAGGTGGAAAGGGGAATCGAAATAGTGATGGTTTGCTAGCCACATCGCCATATGACATGATTCCTAAAGATGGTTGCCCATTCCCTAGATGGGATTTTACCATCTGCGCGGGAAGCGAAGAAACTGGTGCATTCTATGTTTTTTCTTTATTCCCAGACCAGCATGGAAGGTTGACAACCAACTTTTGCAAAAGTCACTAGCATATTTAAAATAAGTCGCTAGATTGTAGAAAATATTTTCCAAAAGTCGCTGAATGTACCTATGAAACGCCAGCTGGGAAAGAGTCGCTAAAATGTAGGTATGAAACGTTTGAAAAGATAGTCGTTAAACGATTATAATGCTAAAAGATAGTTCCTAAAGTCACTATAAATTAAACGACAGTCCCTAAATTGGCGCCACTGGTCGTTTGACACATTGCTTCAGTTGCCCATACATTGGGAACGGACTCAGTTACGCGCAGTTCTGGGGATAGTTTTGTCAGTCGTTTATGAATGCTCTAATCAAAATAATGGTGCTAAAATGAAATTCAGATAAATAATATACACTCGTGATTACGTCTGTACAAGATATGGGATAATAATAAACTTTTAATTCTAATTTTTGTATACCTACATAATAACTTTTTATCCCACGAGACCAAAGAAATGGTGGGACGACTTGGACGCATATCGAAAATGGCGACAGGGGAGGCCTTTGCCCAGCAGTGGACACTATACTAGGCTAATAAAAATGAACTTTCTTGCTACAGGCACACTACAGGTTTGAAAAAAAACTAAACACTTCATAGATCATATGTATTTATTTTAAAAACGTCCACTATTTCAAGCTGCTTGTTGATATCCTTCACGAGATTGTAAATGCGTATCCTAATGAAGAGCTTCTTGATCACGAACAAAGGGAAACAACGGCAGGGCAAGATGACCAGGTGGCTCATCGCTTTCATTGCTGTGGCTCCCACATCCCGGGGTGTGAACTCTTGCCGAAACACGTTAATAAACTCATGTTCCAACTTCACTACGAATAAGACGAACTCAATTGGTAGTTTCATATCTAAATAATGACAGTCAATAAAGGAGTACGTCACAGTGCCAGACGGATTCAGATATTTCACCAATTTATCGCAACGGTGCGTTTCCAAAGCTTTTGTCATCAGGTAACCTGCCAGGAACCTTGAGACCATTTGATTTGGTAAGATGATCTTGTGCTCTATGTGATCAATCAGAAGAGATTTGTTTTTTGATTCCAGATCCAGCAGTGGATCATTTTTGTCTGTTCTTACCGTAAGATATTTGTGAAGCTTTGATAAGCTTGACTTCAAATTATTCGACGAATTACGCCGTGCATTTTTGATGAAATTGTCGAGAAAAGAGTTATTAAAACCTCTAATAAATTCTATGCTGGTGACTGGACGGCTTTTCTTCTTTCGTTTTTTGTCATGAGCACAGATTTCTCGGAAGCAATCTTCTACGAATTGTAAGTTTAGTGATTTAGTTAACAAATGGGAACTACCGTTTTCACTCAAATCCCGCCTGAGATCCAAGATGGATTTAATTGTCAGCGTCAACGCCACGACAGGTTCGATTTTGGCGTATCGCACACTAACACTCTTCGTGACTCTTCTGACTGTATCAAAATATTCAAATGCTTTTGATAATTTCTCTATCGAATTCTTGCTTACCGGTGAATTATGCTCGAGCGTATCCAAATTAAGTAAGTCTAACAAGTCGCTTATTGTGTTGATTAGGTTCACAGTCGCGTCTGCGCATGGATCGAGATGTTTCAGTCCTATGAACGCATTCATGGCCGACGCTACTGTCTTGCTGAACAGCTGACTCGCCAGTTCAGCACTTTTTGCCTGATTCTCATCGTCATCGGGGAGGAGATGGACGCGGGTCAAACCAGGAGCTAAATTAGTCTGCAACTTCTTTTCAGCTTTGTAGAACTTCAAGATGTGATCCCACGAGGCCACACCTTCGCTAGGGACTAGCATATCAAACCTCATCAAACAATGACGTATTCTTTGAAAGAGATATCTCACATCGAATATGTTGTATATAGTTTTGTTCATTAAAACGAAAGCGTTCTTATCAGATGACCTTCTCAGACTTTCACCTTGATTTGACACGAACGCGCGAATATCTAATCCGTTCAGCATCAGGATACGGATAACCGAGTCAGTCCACTGCTGGAGTGCGCCCACGTCGCTGTTGTGGAAGAGCGCGAACGCCACCGGCATCTGCCACTCGGACAACAATCCCCTCACGACAAGAGCATAGGCTTTTTTGGCTGGGTTCCTAGATTGCTCGAACGCTACTTGATGCAAACCTTGAATTTTATCATTCCTAATATCGTAATAAATGTGTTTCTTTAGTACTATGGAAGCAATACCTACAACGCAACACCTGTCTGTCGCTTTCATCTGCGACACCATAGACTTCAAAATCTGCAGGCAGCGGGGGCTGACGTGGCCGCTGTTTACATTGAGATGTGTGTTTTGTAACTTTGCAACCGGCAGTAACTTCATGAACTCCTGCAAGAAGCCGTATGCCCGAGGGTTGTGGTAGTACAGGGCTAGACAAAACAACCTGTATTTTATTGGAAATTTCCATTTGTCGCTCTTTTTCATGAGCATCTGGCATGTAATGAGCTTTAAAGTTTTGGAATCGAGAAATTTGTGGGAATACTTTAAAAACTCTTCTGTGCTACTGGGTTCGGGCGCCGCCATGCTTGCCTCTAATTCGGCGCGTCTGCATATTTCGACCCTGAGGGCGTGTTCATCTAGCTCGACTATATGCTCTGTCCGAATTGCCTCGTCGCCACTGGCCATCCCAACAGGGTGAGCATTGCTTCCACCGATTACTGGTTTATTGGAGCGTAGCGGTTTACTGGTGGGAACAGCCGTTTTGCGCAGTATAAGCTTGGTCTCGTAAGACGATTCGTCAAAATGGTCCGAGCACACCCTGTACGATGCTTTCTTCCTCTTCAAGTTGTCTGCGTACTTGTGTAGACCTATCGCCTCCAACCACTGAGCACACCTGCAACATAGTAAGAAGTTACTATATTGAACTAGGCACAGGAAGATGAAAAAGTCCGGACACCAGCGGTATGTAAAAAACGAGCACATGCTTGCAAACGCAGCATTGTATGCAAGTAGCTGGCATTCTTGTACTAATATTATAAAGAACTCTTAGTATCATAGGCTGTATTCAATTCGGCACAGACAGCTGGTAATTCATATAAATCTAACACAAATGTGGCAGTTATTTGTACAAAAGAATGTGAATGAGATACGTAAACCAATTTTAAGGATTCAATAATTAACGATCAGGTGAACTTGGTTTCATCGCCTTTATTGTGTGTCCATTTTGATAAATAGCAAAATTGATTTTGTTAAATACATTGGTAACCCTTTTTGTTTTTACTGTAGTCGGATTTTTTTTGACGGTAGTTGTTTGTGTACAATAAAAATCATAAATAAAAGGGTAGTTTGGGAAAATATATGACTGTAGGTACATTATGTTTATTTTATACGTTTTCGAATCAGTACGATGTTGGTTTGCATGTATAGCTGTTGTGCTCATTAAACTTTGATAATGATCCCGTAGAGGGATCGAAATGCGTCAGTGTTTGTGTGGTGTAAGGGATAATTAAGTTTGTGGGATTTATGTGTGTTTTATTGGCAGTAGTGGAGGGACGAATTGCATGAAAAACATATATATTTCACACAGGCTTGGTTACCTTGCACGCGAGTAACGGAGTAGCAAGGTAAATATTTATTGTTCATTAAAAATTTCATTTTTGATACAAGCTTTTTTTCTGACTGTACTTTTTGTTGATTACACTTACACTGACATTCGTCCTAAGGACATAATAATATGCAGTACACCAAATTTCAAGTCAATCGGACCAACCGTTGAAGAGTTCCCTCCTGCGGAGACGGTCCTAACCAGGCCACCAGGATTCTACTACCAGATTATTATATTGCCATCCAACTTCCAAAAGTATGTAAAATTTCAGCTCAATTGGTTGTAGATATCTGCCTCAAAATTGAGTTGCAAGATTCTACCCGGAGAAATTACAGCTACATTGCAAGTTAGTAAAAAGCGTGTAAAAAACTAGAGAACAGTGCAGTGACTTGAAAATCGTGAATTAGTAGATTCTGCTTAGCTCAACCTTAGTACTATTGGATTATTGTTCTATTACGTAGATGGTACTTACATGTGAGGTTCTTTAGGCAGAACGTGGAATATCCTGTTGTTGGGATTATGTTCCGAGGATGCCGTGCACCCCGGCACGACGCAGGTACTAGGCATTTTAGTTAAAACTCGTCTTACGTTTAAAACATTACAATAATAAAACGTGCGAAAACTTCACTATTCACTTAACGATACAGTCAATGTTAAATATTACGCGACAAGCGGCACGAGAGCCGTGCCGGTGCGGTGTGAGCGAGCGTCGGGTGCGGGTGAGCTGGCAACGCCGCACTTCCCTCGTGGCTCGCGCGCGGCGCAGCGCGCTCGCAACGTCGCCTCATGGCTGCGACCGCGGAGGACGGCGACGCGACTAGTGTATATTGTACATGCGTTTTGTTCACGGGGAATGTATGTATGTTTGTCCGGGTGCCATCTTGCGACTCACGTCTTTATGCCTTACAGGGTAGATAGAGCCTAATGTAACAAGACCTAATTAAAGGCCACGTTTAGCATGAATCAAATATATTATAAGTTGAGTAGAATTTTAATAGGTATTGCTGTAAATTTATTAACTTCCATGCTGGTTTGGGAGCAAAGAAAAAACATGGAATGTTCCAGTTGGTTCTCTTCCCGCGCAGATCGTAAAAGCCCAGAAATGGGCGAAAATCATAGGAATCATAGGCGATGCGGCTAGCAACCCATCACTTACTATATAAATTCCATTTTTCACCTATACGCCCACAATCTTGCTAAACGTGGCCTGTAGGTCTTGTTACCTTAGGCTCTGTCTACCCCGTAAGGGATAAAGACGTGAGTCGCAAGATTACGCCCTGTAATTTTACTCACACTTTGTCGGCCCCTCGTTTAATGCTCCCCTCTCATCTGCTCAAAGGTTAACTGGTAGAGATCCCTTATAGGGATAAGTTCGCCTTTGTGCATAATATTAATGTTACTTGTATTTTTTGTGAATTGTATCTGTTTCTTTATATTAGTACAATAAAGCATTTACTTACGCAAAAATAAACGTCTAAAATGTTGTAAGACAGAAAATAATATTTTTTAGCATAAAATAACAAGGTCCATTAGTTAAGTTAGAAATAACATACCTACACACATACATACATTGCAAGTTAATATAAATCTTGTAAAAACATAGTTTTGTGAAATATAATGCGAAAATGCGGCAGTCAAATGAAAGCTTGTCGTGCTAATCTCCAAAATATGTTTAAGTTATTTAAGAAAAAAACAAAGTTTACCAATTGAAATAAAGGTAACGTTTAAATAATAGTACATTACTGTCTAGGCCAAGAAGTAGGCAATTGCTGGCTGAGTATTTGTTTGAACGGACGAGCTTGCGAGTCCGTTTAATAATACGAAGCCAACTATGCTATTCTGGCCGAGGCAAGTATAGTGCTTTTCTCAAAAATCGAAAATAAACAAGAACAAAAATAAATGAAAACAAAATAGTGAAAATTGTTTTGCTTTGCCGCCTTTTTCTATCAATGGCATTTGAAGAGAGTATTTTTCTACCCAGAACACCTAAAGCTATTTCAGACACAGATAAACACGTTGTCGTATTAGCTTTTTTTTTAATTTGGTGTTTTTAGTTTTGTGCCTTTATTTTATAATGGTGATTTGCATTTTTTTTAAGTTAATAACTAGACAGTAATGGAATTTGTATGCAACATTACTGGAGAGTTTAGCGTGACAGTAATGTTTTTTTTTTTTAATTTTGGACTGACCGGCAACAATTAACTTCCTGTTCTGATATGTAGTTAACAATGACGACTTTACCGGACATTTTTGAGAAAATATAATTTATTCTGTAGGCTTACTCTTAGATGTTACTTAAAAGCTACTTTTTATGGAAACTATTTGTTTTAGTGAAACAAAAAAAAATCGTCATAATTGCAAAGACCTTGGCCGTGCTTCTCGATAGTTATCTACATGGTTGGACGAAATCTGCTCTATAATCCTACTAATATTATAAATGTGAAAGTTTGTGAGTATGGATGTTTGGATGTTTGTTACTCTTTCACGCCAGAACGGCTGGACAGATCTGGATGAAATTTGGAACATAGATAGATTATAGTCTGGAATAACACATAGGCTACTTTTATCCCGGAAAATTGCCGTATTCCTGCGGGATAGCGATAAACGAATTCTAAGCAGACGAAGTTGCGGGCAACAGCTAGTAGAAAATAATTGCTAAGATTCGTCTAAAAGTCATCATTAAACTTTTATATGCTTTTATTATTTTGCCTTACTCTGCAATTAAAACCACAATTTCAACACAATTGATACCTGGACCGCTAACGAATAAAATTATACAAATATTTAATACATACTTATTTATTTCTTATTCGATGAGTACAGGATGATAAACCCCAAAAACCAATACATGAACTTTCGACACGTTAGTGCTGGTGCTGGCCCCAGGCGACCCTCGGACTCGGACTAGCTTACCTCTCTCAGAGGCTAGGAACAGCAGTTCAGAGGCAACGCGGCCAGCGACTAGGGGTCGATGCCTGTGCCGGAATACTTTGACGACATATTTACTTTATAGTTTTATAATTGGCATTGTTCATTTTTTTTAAGCTGTGCTTTTAACACCTTTATTTGATAAAATGGACTATTTCAAGCAACTAATTTGAATATTATGCTTTTACGTAGCTTTGTTAATTAATAATAAATATTTTTTCGCTGTTTGATAATTCGTGAATTTAGACAGAATCCCAATCGCCTTCGTTCGGCTGGCTATAAAAAAAACGGCTTTGTCTATGGTTTTGTTAGATTTGACAGTGACACGTGACAGTTGCCATAGCCAAACTTTTTTTTTCATTTTTGTGGCAAACATTCGATGCTGGATTCTGTCTAAAAACCCGGTCGTTCGGTCAAACAAAGGTTCAAAGTACTTTTACAAAAATATCTGCAATCATAAAGTATTTTTGAAATCGGACAAGATAAATCGGATAATTGATGTTTTTCCTCGAAATGGTTTTCGAATTGGAGCATACTAAAAAAAATGAACAATGCCAATTAGAAGCAGTGTTAGTTTTAGTATTAGTGTGTTTTAAAATACACATACATAAATCACGTCTTTATCCCTTACGGGGTAGACGGAGCCTAAGGTAACAAGGCCTAAAGACCACGTTTAGCGTGATTGTAGGCGTATGGACGTAAAGGGAAATAAAAACTGTGATGGGTTGCTAGCCACATCGCCTATATAACATGATCCCTAACATTTTCGCCCAATCCCTCGATGGGCTTTTACCATCTGCGCGGGAAGAGAAGCAACTGGTACATTCTAAGTTTTTTTATTGCTCCCAGACCAGCACGGAACAATTCATTATTTATTATTTTTATAATTTGAAAAATATTTTTCATACTCATCTGATTTCAGTACATTTCACTGAAAAATTATTACTTCATAACAACTTCGGGGTTCTAATCTGTAAAGTATATAATATAATAGCCATACATAAATAATACTAAGGGCCGGTTTCACCACTCTCTGTTAACTTCCAGTTTTTAGTGTCAGTTATCTATGATGACCTCTCCGTCTGTCTCGTAGTAATAAATAGAGACGGAATTATGGATGACTGCAACTTGACAGACAGTGGTAAAACCACACGAATCAAAAATGTGCATTCGTGTAAATGTCTACATCTCCGAGAAGTGCTCTATCAGGTACTCGACAGAGTAAGTTACGTCGATATTCTTCTGAAGGGCGTGTGAGTAGTAATATAAGTACCTATCGACCGTTACGTTTTTTTGGTCTTTCGCCACACCCGCGTCGTAACTGAAAAAGAAAATAGAAACGGGATGGCTTGCCATTCGTTATCCATAAAACCAGCCAAGCACAAGTCGGACTCAGAGCGGCGGAGGGTACCGCACAAATATACGACAAGTCAATATTATTATTATTTATTATGTAGTATATTTTGCACAATAAAGAGTTTACATACATACATACATACATACATATTTTATCTGTGTATCGTTTCGTGAGTCATAGACGGTTCTGGCTGAAAATCAGTGCTGCAGGTGTCTAACACCTCAACGTAATGCTGAGCCAGCGACCGTTTCACTTTTGCGAAGACACACAACGCTGATGATCTATTTTTCATGTCTATGTTTTTTTTTGTTATACCTTGTTTATTTTTTATAAAACTGTGTATATTATCTTATATTTGTGTGTCTTGCAAAAAGGAATAAATGTCTTCTTTCTTTCTTTCTTTCTTTCTTCAATTTTCTAAAAGCCTTAGAAGAATGCAGGCAATGTAGGTACTATCATAAGTTGTATTAAGTAGAACAGACGGACATCTACCTTCATACCAAATTTAAAATTTCTGGGACAACGGAAGTACACAGGCTTTGATTTCCTTTGCGAATGTTTGGAAAATGCTACATAAATGGCCATATCTTTTGATTGCGTTGACTTAGAGGGTTGGTTTTGTACAGCTCTAAGGGATCGCACATCGCAGGCCTCAGTGTTGTATTAATTTCAACTTCACACCTCTACGCGTCTCTGAGAAAAAGGGTCAAGAGTCAAAGACAAATTTTCCGGTTTTATGTAAAATAAACTTTCAATTTTGATTTTGATATTGATTTGAAAGGAAAACTTGCACAACCGAGCTGAAATGGAGGGCAACTTACTAATGCACGAAGTAAAAGTACATCATGTACATTTCTTTTTTAATCTCTTCCATTTGGAGCACAATGAACGCCATGCGGTACTGCTTGACCTTCCCATACTTGACTGCCATCGCTTCCACCTGCTTCATGTTACCATCCTGCGAACGAAACGAAATGTGATCGACCCAAGGCCGGATTTAAAGGAGGGCCCCCACAATAGAGGCCTCGGAAAAAATACAAATTCAGACAAGTAAACAGCTTGGGAAGGAGTTTAATTTGGAGCCAGGGGGCCTCCACTCCTTTGTTGCTCAGAGGCCTCCAGACCTCTAAACCCGGCAGTGGATCGACCCTACCACCCTGCCTCTGAGAAAGTTTTCACTTATTACACATAAACGGATAACTCACGTATAAAAAGTCGAGTGATTTGGAATTTTGTTGAGTGAGTCGGGTGAGTGATGTCGAGTGGTTTTTATACGTGAGTTATCCGTTTATGTGTAATAATGATTAAGTCTCACGGTAGTTTCATGTTGAAAGTTTTCACTTGCTTCATAAGCTCTCGACTGTACGTAGGTACATAAATCACGTCTGTATCCGTTACGGGGTAGACAGAGCCCAAAGTAACAAGGTCCAAAGGCCACGCTTAGCATGGTTATGAGCGTATAAATGGCAAGTGGAATCAAAATAGTGATGGGATGCTAGCCGCATCGCCTATAAGTCTTATAACGTGATTCCTAAAATTTTGCGCGCAAACTCTCGAAGGGCTTTTTCCACCTGCGCGACAAGAAAAGCGGTACATTCTATGTTTTTTCTTTGCTCCCAGACCAGCGTGGAAGCACCACTCCTCTCCACTTCTACTGGCTTTCTCTAAATCATCAGCTAGCGACGCCTTTGCTCCTTGTTATTTCGTAACTGATACGTCAACTTTTTATTGCTAGCCACCGAACAACGGCTGAGTACAGTGGCGGAACAATAGGGTGGCAGGGCTGGCAAAATGCCAGGGGCCCCCGGCCCAAGAGGCCGCGAGCTCAAAAATATTAAAATTAAACTGAGTACAACGTGACGATTTTTACTGATAGGGCCCCATCAAAAGAATTTGCCACGGGCCCCAGATGGTATAGTTACGCCACTGGCTGAGTAAACACAAATAGTACTTCTTCAATCTAGACTCGTATCGGCTATATTATCATACATTGATTTAATTAACTCTAAAGCTATCACCTGCGTGTGGTACAAGCTCTGTTGCATCAGATTTAGGACGTGTTTTTTTAGTACCGTTTCTGTCACATTTGCTTGTCGGAGCGCGGATCTCGAGCCGTTCTTCCAGTGCGTTCTTTTGTGTAGATTCGGTTTAACTGGAGAAGATAAGAAGAAAAACCAAATTGTAATGTATCAACTTACAGGACATTTTCGAACGAACGAAAGTGGTGGGAGAGATTGGTGCTAAATCTAAGCAGATCTGTGTCACCCCTGGTCTCCAACAAAACTACCTAGCATACAAATGTGAGAGTCATATTTTTTTTCCGCTCAGTATATATAATCTAAGCCTAGCATAGACTGGATGCAAACCTCTTCTCGGTGGTGCCTTTACTGCCTTTTGGATTTGTGGCTCTTTTTTATAAACTTCCTTTTTGGGCGGCTCAGGTGCCTTAAAGGCCTGTGGAATAGGATATTTCACAGCTGACTTCTTCTTGGCTTGAGCTTGAGGAATCACAGGTCTCATTGGAGCGGGTTTTGGCGCCATGAATCTGAACTGTGAGTCCATGAAGGGTGGCGGGTCTTCTGGCTCCACTATGGGTAGTTCTTCGCTGATGCTCTCTAAGCCGAAGTCCTGCTTTGTTGGTCTGTTCCCGGAGGCGCTGGTCGCTATCCGAGGAGACTGCGTCATAACGGCTGCCAGTACTATGAAACAAAAGGCTAAAGAGGTGTTCGCGTAAGGGTGCGGCTCCACTGAGGCGGAGACGAGCGGAGCGGAGAGGAGACGTGTGGGGATCGACCAATCATATTACATTCATATTACATGAAATCCACATCTCGTCTCCGATCTGTAATATGATTGGTCGATCCCCACACGTCTCCTCTCCGTTCCGCTCGTCTCCGCCTCAGTGGAGCCGCAGCCTAAATCTATACTGAATTATAATCACAAGGTGACTTCAAATTGGTAATACAGGTGAGTATTATTTTATACAGGAATTATTTGCAGGCTGATTCAGTTGTTAAGCTATATCTACTTATCGTTTATTTTCTAAGAAAGTTGCGGTTACCCCAAATTCAATAGCAATCTGTCATATCGTAGGAACATCCATATTCTGTCATTGCTCTTCAACATTCTTTTCAATCCTTCTGCTCCTATGTATCATTTCGAGCGATTTAGCTACTTAGCTTGAGGAAGATGTGGCTCACACCATCTCCTTAAATATTGTATGTGTGTACTCATATTGTATGTACGTAGTGTGTACCTATGTATGCATGTGTGTAGTGAAATTTAGTAGTTTATTTATGAATGTAAAATTCTTTATTAATAACCAAACTATTAAAAACTAAAGAACAATAAAGAAAACTAAAACTAGGAAAGTTGATTTAAATTAAAGTATGTTAAAAATGATTAAAAACTAACTTAAAAAATGCCCCCCTGTTTCGTGCCTGGTTCAAAAGGTTCCCATTATGCTGGCCGCGTTGCCTCTTTGAATTGCAATGGCAACCCTTTGAACCAGCCACGAACCAGAGCGGGGATCGCAGCCCCTATCTCTCAGTCTGCGGCCCAGCTCCCTAAATAACTCCTTTGCCTTTATGAATTGTTTGTTGTATTTTGAGATGTACGCTCTATTGTGGCTTTCACTATATGGATATTTTAAACTCACTCTTTGTGGGTTCTCGCTTAATCTACTCAAAGGTTAACTGGTAGAGATCCCTTATAGGGATAACTTCGCCTTTGTGCCTATGCATTATATTTAATGTGTTTTGTACAATATGTACAATAAAGCATTTTTTTACTTACCTGCCATAACAATTTTCTTTGACAATTGACAATTATTGGTAATTAAAAATTGTAATAAGGCATTAAAACTGTGTATTGAACGTACTTTTTATTATTTTAGAAGCATAAGACTTAGAACTTAGAAGGTTTTGCGCGAGGGATGCTGTTGGTAAAACATTGATTTGATTACCAATTTGAAGTCAACCTGTATAGGGGATAGGTGGAGACTGGAGAGTGGAGATGCAGGGACGACCTAGACGCGTTCTCGAACGACTTACCAGACAATTATGACTGCAGACACGCTCGAGCTCGAGTCGAGTCGAACTTCTAGAGGAGGGAAGACAGTTTGTCCAACAGTGGGATCTGTTAGGGACTAGTGAAAAAATGCAGGTAGTGCTTCCAACCACTAAACTTTTTACACGACTGTCCCAATACATAAAATGACTTCTAGACTACAAGCCCATGGAAAAAAACCATGTGAAATGAACCAGCGTGAATGAAGCTTAGAAGGCTGTTACTATATCATAAAATGACTCTGAGCGCTAAGCCGTCATTTCTGAGCGGTACATTTATGGAATTTCTCAGGTACAAGTGAGGAATTACGACTAATTATTAATTTACGGCGTTTTTATAGCTTATAGATCATTAAAAATAAATGTCGAAAACCTAGTGCCGCTTTAAAGTGGTGGTGCCGGAAGTTAGTGCAATTTTTTTTTTTAATGTATGAGAAAAAATCAGTACCGCTCAGAAATGACGGCATAGCGCTCAGAGTTATTTTATGATATAGTAACAGCCTTCTAAGCTTCATTCACGCTGGTTCATTTCACATGTTTTTTTTGTTCATGGGCTTGTAGTCTATTCGATATAGCATTTTATCAGAAGCTGAACTGACACTGAATACAGTACATTTAAAAAAAAGTAGTACTTATTTATTAATTTATTATATAATATGTTTTTCCGGACACGTATGACTTAGGGATCCACAAAAAATGCCCCTATCTTTTGTTAAAGGGCCGGCCACGCACTCTTGCCTGTCCTATGTTATGAGTGTCTATGGGCGGCGGTGATTGGAAAGAAATGGGTTTTACTTGCACGTACCTACTTAATGAAAACCAGAACACAGCAAAATCCGAGAAGTAAAGTTACGGCAGGGAATCGAACCCGGATCCCCACTATTCCGTGATACGTACCATAAACCGGGATGACTGATTTACGGGTGACTTTAATCACGTCATTTATTTCTAAATCATATTTTATTTGCTTACTGCGTCCAGTCGATGTCTTCATCAATCGCCTTTGTAACACGCCAAACATTCTCCGCATATGAACAATATCGATTTTACAGCAACTTTAAAAAGATCAAAGTTGCCCCAACATGATCACCCCGGTTAACGGTAGGGGAGACCGAGGCGAGTTGAGACAGAGGTGAGTTGATACAAAGCCTTTTTCTCGGCACCTATGACAGTTAGCGAGGTCATAACTTCACACAAACTGTGGAGTGTAGAAAGAGCAACGAATTAGCGAAGTTACCAGCCCGATAAACTGTCACAGTTCAGAGAAATCGGCTTTGTATCAACTCACCTCTGTCTCAACTCGCCTCGGTCTCCCCTACCTGTCGTATGCTCGTTAAGAATTAAAGATAAAGATATCTCGGCGCGCCTTATAGAGGCCTCCCGTGCCCAGAGGGCTGGCCAATATTTCGCTCAGCGAATAAGCATTGCCATACAACGCGGCAATGCTGCTAGCCTTCTGGGCACCCTCCCCGTTGGCGGCGATTTGGGAGATTTTTTTTATCTTTAATAATAGTTTTAGCTAGGTTTACAGTTATTTTTAAGTTTTGACTGTTCTTTATTGTTTTCTTTTTCTTTTTCAATATACAAAGTGATGTTAAGAAATACATTTCTATCGTAAAAATAAATGCAATTATCGAGATAAATTTGATAGTCTAGTAAAATAGGTATAAACATGCTTACAGAAAACAAATATCAGTGGCTTTAGCATCATAACTGCTGATTTATCGAGTGAGTCTCCCTCAGCAGGCGCAGCCGCCTCCCACGGTCTTTGCGGCTTTCTATTTCGGAGAAAATTAAGAACTGCTTACCACATTACATTATCAAGTATAATTATTTTTCAATTAGGGTTTTCATACGTCGTGAAAATAATATTAGAAATGAAGACATTCGCGCTTGTTTCGATCCAGGCCACACGGGCGTAGGATACACAATTTTTACCCCCGACGGCAAAAGGGGCTGTTATAAATTTGACGTCGTTGTCTCTGTGTGTGTCTGCCTGTGGGATCGTAGCTCTCAAGCGGATGGAGCGATTTCGATGCGGTTTGTTTCATTCGAAAGCCAGTGTCCTTGCGGTGGTTTTTAGTCATGTTTGATAAAAATCGGTCCAGCGATTTGAAGAGTAGCAGCAATTGGTGTAAGTCTCATGATATTATATTTTATTAAATACAAGTACCAAATACAAATATCTAATATTTAGTAAAAGAATCAGTCATTTACCAGCAACCATTCATTTGATGTTTCTACTACCTACACTAAATTCTATTTATTCTAACATGCATAAACTAGAAAATTCTATAGTATTTTTATGTATTCTGTTGTAATTTCTCAATTGCACCACATGTTCTGATCTGCTATGTTCTCCAGTCCATTATGGTTGCCTGGTAGAGATCGCTCTGCAGCGATAAGGCCGCCTATTGCTACCTTTTAATATTCTATACACCTTTTTCTGTTTTGGCTGTTATATGTGGTGTTCAATAAAGAGTTATTTTATTTTATTTATTTGTATTGTACAACTTCAGTTTCAACCCTGATTACCTACAATAGAATATTTTAAGTATCGTGTTAAATTCTCATAAATTACGTAAACACATTGCAATAGGTATATGTTACTTCGCTTAACATACTTACTAGGTACCTATAGTTTGTTTCATTTAAGATGGCGAAAGTGCAATTAACGCGGGATTTTACAACTTCTTTTGTTGCTGAACCCTCCTTGATCTTTGAAATGAAAGATTTAAAATTTTATTTAAAATATGATTATTAATACACAAAAAACAACACTTACACCAAAATCCAACCAGAAGCATTGAAAGTCCAGTAAAGTATAGCCAGGTCGTAAAAAAGAGACTATTTTTGCAAATATAACACATGTACTAAGAGAGCGAAAGCCAGTTAGACACTAACAAAATATTGCACTTAAGCCTAGAAAGTATCCCCTCCTACATTGCTTATTGTTTATTACCTGAACTGGACCCTTTTAAGTATAATAGGTGTATTGTTTTCCAAATACAATTACAGTGCGGCTAACACTCAGGTAAAAATGTCTTACACATACTATTAAAAAATTGTACAAAGTGATATTGACACAGTAGGTATATAATTATTATTATTTTAGAAACGCACATCGTCTAGTGTAACACCGACCAACAACATCAAAACTATCAAGATTGTTTGTTCACGGTATACTTTGGGCCTAACGATAATGGTTTTACAACCCCAGTTGAAGATGACAATTAAACAATAGATGTCGGTTTTAAGTACTTTTCGTCATCTTAAATGAAACAAACTATACTTACTGTGCAAAAAAACGTGTTTTATTTTATAAAAACATAACCGCAAACAAAGTAAAATATATCTACCTAACTACAAAACATTTTGTGTGCGCTATCTACTGATTTGTTTGAATCGGTGCCTATTGGGTTGGCACTGTTATAGTATAGACCACCGCTTAAGCGAGTCCTCGCCTGCGCGGCGCAGGGGAGAGGGGTTGACGGCAAAGGGGACCGAGAGAGGTGCGGGCGGGTACTGCGCCTGCTAGTACGAGAGCCCACGACCAAAATTTTTGTCTCATAGCAATACGGCCAAAACCGCATCAAATCGATAGATACGATTATCCTGAACTCGAAAATACCAATATCAGACATTTTCCGCGTAGCGTTTGATCTGACCGAATTTTCAAAATTGTCAAAGAATTTTACCGAACTGCATCATAGCAATATGTCTGATTTGCAGACTGTAGTTGAATGATAGTTCTGAGATACCGGAAACATATTTTTCAGACGTTAGTGGTGTAGCGCAAACCCGTAAAATCACTTAAAAAAATTAAAAATGAGACAAAAAAAATGTCTCATAGCAATACGTCTGAAAATCTTTTTTATTAGTAAATTTTGGTTATTTGATGCGAACAAAACAATTTTCAGACGGAAATGTGAACGCATTCATTTTTGAGACCGTTTTGAAAATGTTAACAAATTTTACCGATCGGTATCATAGCAATATGTCTGAAAATTGTTGGACATGATAAAATAAGTTGTCCACATGTGCAAAAAATTTATATCAGACAAATTAAGTGTAGCACCTTCTCTATCAGACAACTTTTCGATACTCGGTAAAAATCGTATTGAGGCATCTTGAATTCTCTGTTACAAACCAATTAATACTTTGCGACCCTGAATTTATTAGATGATAATTAACAAAGAATTTACCCGATTCTTGAATATCTATGAAGGCTGTAAATTTAAAAAAACATTTAACAGAGGCGTCGGCCAGGCGACTCCGAAACGTTATTTTCGTTTTTGGGAGTATATGCTACACTTAAAGTGTCTGAAAACAGGTTTTTGGTAATCCTGGCAGCAATACGAAAAGTTAAAAAAAAAAATTATCCGTATTGCTATGATACAGGTCGGCTAAATTTGTTGACATTTTCAAAAATGCGCTCAGGCTATATGCTACGCGCAAAATGTCTGAAAACAAACTTTTTCGTAATACAATTATAAAATCTATGTACATTTTCACTATCAGACGTATTGCTATAATACCGACTGCCTTTTTTTTTTGACACAGCAGAAATGGCCTCCCACGCTGTTGCTACACTTTCGACCGTTACTACACACCTAGTCGGGTTCAGAATCATACAATCTAACGATTTTATAGGGTTTTTGCCGTATTGCTATGAGACATGGTTTTGGTCGTGGGCTCTAGAACTATGCCGCCCGCAACTCTTTCGGCCCCCGCGGTCGTCCCACCCCGCGGACTCATTTAAGCGGTCTTTCTACATATCTGAGGCATTGGCTTCAAACAAATCAGTAGTTTTAGCGCACAAGAAATGTCTGTGTATATTTTTCACTTTCATCTGTCATCCTTTGTTTTCCTACCCTAAGGTACGGTTTTATTTCCAAATTTATATGGGACCACACGCTCGAGATACTATATTAAAATGGACTTTAATCTCTTCATGGCTATAAATGAAAATCACAATAACAACGAAAAAAAATCCGTGTCGTCACAAGCCGAGTGAAGTCACGTCCCCAGAAGGGCTGAGCCGCGGGGTCGCGGGGTCGCGGGGTGGCGGGGGACGCCATCGATCCGACGACCTTGGCCGTGAGCGGGGCCGCGTATTTATACCCCGCGGGGGAGGGGGGGTTACACGCGCAGCGGCCATTTTTGGGAGGCGGTTTAGGAGTAGTTTATATGGTTAGGTTTTAAGTTACGAACTAGATAAAATATTACAAGAGGAAAGTTTTCGGCACGTTTTCAATGATAAAACTGTAGGTAATGTCGTATAAAGAAAGAAAGACAATTCTCTTCTGATAGACACACAAATAGAGCCGTACGCACAATTTTACAAAAATGAAGCAGAAAATACATACATACATAAATCACGTCTTTATCCCTTACGGGGTAGACAAAGCCTAAGGTAACAAGACCTAAAGACCACTTTAGCATGATTGTGGGCGTATGGATAGAAATGGGAATCAAAACAGTGATGAGTGATTTTCGCCCAATCCCTCGATCGGCTTTTACCATCTGCGCGGGAAAAGAAGCAACTGGTACATTCTATTTTTTTTCTTTACTCCCAGACCAGCATGGAAGAAACACAACACAAACATGTAAATAGATCATAGGAGTATTTAATGTGTCTTCGCAAAAGTGTAACGGTCGCTGGCTCAATATTACTACATAATGTACAGTATAAATATACGTTACCAAGAAGTCAAAAACATCTACACACCTTTATGCCACAAACAGGTCGGTGACACATATATTTGACTCAAAAACAAAAATTAAAAAAAAACTAAATTTATTTTTGCAAATTGCTCGCCAAGGGCTCTTTTACATGTCTTTTTTGAAACTAGGTACCAGCGCATTCGGAAATACCATCATTGCCAAGAAGAATGCGCCGCAAGAAACTTGGCAGAAAGTATTTTTTTATAATAAAATTCATTAAGCTACTACAATACTCACCACCACCTGCCCAGATCTGTTCTGTTCTCCAGTCCATTATGGTTGCCTGGTAGAGATCGCTCTGTAGCGATAAGGCCGCCTACCTTGTAATATTCTGTAGGTATACCTTTTTCTGTTTTGGTTGTTATATGTGGTGTTCAATAAAGAGTTATTGTATTGTTGTTGTAATACTTAAATTAAATACATTTTTAAAAGCGATGTATAAGGTCCCCGAGCCTTAAATTATATTAGTCTATAGTAGAGATGTATAGTCTCTACTTAGTCGACATGATGGCTGTATCCATATTTAAGCCATCAACTGTATTTTCTGCTCAGAAGGAAATGGAAGAGAAGCCACTTGAATTTCAACTCTGCCGAGAGAGGAACGTCACGTCCTCTCTAGGGTATTGGTTACAGTAACGTGCAGCTGTCAAGGTTACAGTTCGCAGATGATCGGCTTTAGATTAATAGTACATTACTGTCTAGGCCAGGAAGTAGGCAATTGCTGGCTGAGTATTGGTTTGAACGGACGAGCTTGCGAGTCCGTTTAATAATACGAAGCCAGCAATGCTATTCTGGCCGAGGCAAGTATAGTGCTTTTCTCAAAAATCAAAAATAAAACAACAACAACAATAAATGAAAATAAAATAGTGAAAATTGTTTTGCTTTGCCGCCTTTTTCTATCAATGGCATTTGAAGAGTGTATTTTTCTACCCAGAACACCTAAAGCTATTTCAGACACAGATAAACACGTTGTCGTACTAGTTTTTTTTTTTTAATTTGATGTTTTAAGTCTTGTGCCTTTATTTTATAATGGTGATTTGCATTTTTAAAAAGTTAATAACTAGAGAGTAATGGAATTTGTATGCAACATTACTGTCCAGTTTAGCGCGACAGTAATGTTTTTTTTTTTTAATTTTGGACTGACCGGCAACAATTAACTTCCTGTTCTGATATGTAGTTAACAATAACGACTTTAACGGACATTTTTGAGAAAAAGTCATTGTTACTCAGCATCTTTTTCCCCTTTTTCGCTACTGAGTTTAGTATTTACACACACACACAAATCACGTCTCCATCCCTCACGGGGCAGACAGAGCACAAGGTGACAAGACCTACAGGCCACGCAAGATTATGGGCGTATAGATGGAAAATGGAATCAAAATAATGGGTTGCTAGCATCGCCTATGACATGATTCCTATGATTTTCGTCCATTCCCTCAATGGGTTTTTAACACGCGCGGAAAGAGAAGCAACTGGTACATTCTATGTTTTTTCTTTGCTCCCAGACCAGCATGGAAGATTAGCATGTATCAAGCAGCTAAAGCTATTCCTGAGGGTCACACCAGTGGCGTAACTATAGGGTGGCAGGGGTGGCAAAATGCCAGGGGCCCCTATCTCTACGGGGCCCACAACTGGCTTGGTTTAGAGCACAGAAGGAACGCTGATGCACTTCTTTTTATTGAGGAAGGAGCCCCATCTGACGAATTGGCCACGGGCCCCAGACTTTATAGTTATGCCACTGAGTCACACTCGTTTTGATAATTGAGAAATGCCGAGACCGTGCGGTACCTAAGTATTAAAAATACTGATAAAGGTCACATGGGTTTTAGACCTTCACTATTATTTTAATCCTAATAATATTATTTAGGTACCCTTCCATCCTGATCTGGAAGCGAAGAAAAACGGAATGTACCAGTAGCTTCTCTTCCCGCGCAGATGGTAAACACATTAAGACGTCATGGTAACCATCCAGCATGGAAGAACTTATTCATATCACTTCAAATAATTCGATATCATCGCAAATGTGGAACTACATGAAGGTGGTTTGGGAGTTGTGGGCAGGCCGGGGGTGGGGAGGGTGGGGGTGGGGGCTCACTACTGTCAATGGCGGGGGTCGGGAGCTTAAATAGATTCGCCTGTCGCGAGGCGCCTTTTCCGAATATTTGTCTATGGACATTTAGTTGTGAATTGTTAGTTCCCGAAAAATCGGTTCCAATTGAATTTGTTTTGGGTTTGTTCAGTTGTGATGGAAAAGGCATACTAGCTGTTACGAGAGACATTGTCTGACAAGATTACGTGATTTGCCGGGATAAAAAGTATAGGTATGTGCTGTTCCAAACTAAATCTATCTCTGGCTCCGGGTCAAATTCAATCTAGTGGCCCGATTAATTAAAGCACACCGTATACCTAAGCATGGTATAAATGGATGCGGGTCAGAATACATAAAGTTTAACGTGTATAATGGGTTAAAATACACAATTGTTCAAAATATATAATGGTATTTTCTGTGAAACTATTAGCTAGATGAACTTTTTTGATAGTGTTATCTATAGATTGGTTTAGGTTCGGTTAGGTTTAATTTATAACAATCCTATTAATTTGCCATTTTATGAGAAAATCGCATTACATGTTTAAAACCATTATGTATTTAAGCCCATTATGCATTTCAAACTTTATGTACCTAATTAAATACGTAACCGGTATAAATCTGTGGTGTTGCTATGAAAACTACAGCTCAAATTACATTTTCGACTTAATTAACTGGATTCATTCATCATCATCATCATCAGCTCAGCGTCCACTGTTGACATATTCCTCCCCCATTAGAATAGATATATATTTTTTAGAGCTGTCTTCTAATTTTCTATCTTTACCAATTACCACTTTCGAATGACATTGTCATATACGTACATTCAAAAATCGGACACCTAGGCTTATTACCTAACTCGCTCGCAATCGCCATCGTGTTCATTTTGACAGTTCACGTATGGGCTGACAATTGGCATCGGAATCAGCTAGCTGTCACCTTCGTACAAGAACTGTCGAAATGAACACGATGGCGATTGCGAGTGAGTTAGACAATAAGCCTACTGATCTGTTTAGGCGTTGTGGCGTGAAAGAGTAACAAACATCCGTAGGTACATAAATCCTAACAAACTTTCAAAGTTACTTTATTGTAATTAGTAGTATTCGTTTCTACCCGGCTGGTCCTAGTAAAGAAAAAACATAGAATGTACCAGGTGCTTCTCTTCCCGCGCATGGTAAAAGCCCATCGAGGGAATCATGTTATAGGCGATGCTAGCAACCCATCACTATTTTGATTCCCCTTTCCACCTTTACACCCACAATCATGCTAAACGTGGCCTTTAGGTCTTGTTACCTTAGGCTCTGTGTATCATCTAAGGGAAGACGGGCCCAGCAACGCTGGGTATATCCCGGGAGTCCCACATAACCCTAGGCATCCCCGTGCCTAGGGCATCCATAAAGATTTCCTCTCCGTTGATACCATAAAAATCAACTTGCCACATATGAAAAGTTTTGTTATGTCTACTTAAACTGTCTCCAACTTATTTATCTTATTGGTTGTCTGGAAGAGATCGCTATTAAGCAATAAGACCGCCTATTGTCTACTTTGTTCTTTGTTTCTGTATTGTTTTGTACTGATTTGTGGTGTTCAATAAAGAGTATTTGTATTGTATTGTTTTATTGAGGTTTAAACCTCTTAGGCTCTACTCACCCCATTTGAAATTATCTAAAATCTAAATAGAGATACGCTGTACTTAGCAGCCACCCTTCACCAATCAACGAACGCCAATTAAAACAACTCGGCCATCTTTTCTTTTCGCTGACGTCACTCCCTGTATTACACTCCGGACCCTTGCAATTCTAATAGGTACATTCCTCTTGCGAAATAGGTCGGGGTGTTATTCTGTACGGGGCCCTTACCATGACGTCTGAACGCGATTCAATTCCGATTCAGTTTAGGTTCGCTTGCTATCAAATCCATACTAAATAAATAAATAAATATCTTGGGACAAATTACACCAATTGACCCAGCCCCAAACTAAGCAAACCTTGTACTATGGGTACCAGGCAACAGATAAACATATTTATATAACTAGCTTTTGCCCGCGGCTTCGCACGCGTGAACCATGAGCGTTTCAAAGAAGCAAGCAATCAAGCAAGCGAGCAAGCGAACCTGCAAGCTTTCAAGCAAGCATGCAAGCATGTAAGTATGCAAGCAGGCATGCAAGCAGGCATGCAAGCAGCAGGCATGAAAGCAGGCAAGTAAGCATGCAAGCAAGCATGCAAGCAAGCGTGCAAGCAAGCACTCAGCGAGAATGCATGAACCTGAACATGAAGTAATCAAGCAAGCGAGCAACCAAACCTGCAAGCTTTCAAGCATGCATGCAAGCATGTAAGTATGCAAGCAGGCATGCAAGCAGGCATGCAAACAGGCATGCAAGCGAGCAAGCGAACCTGCAAGCTTTCAAGCAAGCATGCAAGCATGTAAGTATGCAAGCAGGCATGCAAGCAGGCATGCAAGCAGGCATGAAAGCAGGCAAGCAAGCATGCAAGTAAGCATGCAAGCAAGCATGCAAGCAAGCATGCAAGCAAGCGTGCAAGCAAGCACTCAGCGAGAATGCATGAACCTGAACATGAAGCAATCAAGCAAGCGAGCAACCAAACCTGCAAGCTTTCAAGCATATGTATGCTTGAAAGCTTGCATGCAAGCATGTAAGTATGCAAGCAGGCATGCAAGCAGGCATGCAAACAGGCATGCAAACAGGCATGCAAGCAGGCATGCAAGCAGGCATGCAAGCAGGCAAGCAAGCGTGCAAGCAAGCATGCATGCAAGTAAGCAGGCAAGCATGCAAGCAAGCCCCCGCATTGCCCCGCTGCCTTAATTTTTCTGAAACTGTAAATATTGCAGGATTTTTATAAAACAAACCTAACCTAACCTATAGGGCTGTCCTAAAATATACCCTAAATAGCTTTTGCCCGCGACTTCGTACGCGCTAAGGTGTAAAACGAAAAAATAAGTTTTTTCCCGTTCCCATGGAAATTATGGGGAGTGCTTTTGAAGTACACTTAAAGCCTTTAAAGAAA
This sequence comes from Pandemis corylana, assembly GCA_949127965.1. NCBI lineage: Eukaryota > Metazoa > Arthropoda > Insecta > Lepidoptera > Tortricidae > Pandemis > Pandemis corylana. The sequence goes on along the minus strand of OX421865.1, from coordinate 297,127 downwards.
CACACGTTATAAATGTTAAGTCTCTTTCTTCCGCTGTTTCGTCTGGAAACGTAAAATCCCGTTTTTTCTCGTCCCTGTGGGCGTTTCGGAAAATCCTTTCTTAGTGTTCCCCTACACTCCCGAATAAACCTACGTGACAAATTTCAACTTTCCCCCGCTCCCCGAACTGAATATATAAATCCCGTTTTTTTCCTTATCCCGTGGGAATGCAAGCATGTAAGTATGCAAGCAGGCATGCAAGCAGGCATGCAAGCAGGCAAGCAAGCATGCAAGCAAGCGTGCAAGCAAGCACGCAAGCATCCATGCATGCAAGTAAGCACGCAAGCATGCATGCAAGCAAGCATGCAAGCATGCATGAAAGCAAGTATGCAATCAAGCATGCAAAGCAGGGACTCAAGCAAACATGCAAGCAAGCCCCCGCATTGCCCCGCTGCCTTAATTTTTCTGAAACTGAATATTGCAGGATTTTTATAAAACAAACCCAACCTAACCTATAGAGCTGTCCTAAAATATATCCTAAATAGCTTTATCTTTATCGCTATCTCGCAGAAATTACGCAATTTTCCGGAATAAGAAAGAAATAAATTAGCCATGTGTTATTCCAGATTATAATATATCTATGTTCCAAATTTCATCCAGATCTGTCCGGCCGTTCTGGCGTGAAAGAGTAACAAATATCCAAACATCCATACAAACTTTCACATTTATAATATTAGAAGGACATATTTTACTAATATTTTGATTTCTTACCTGCAATCACAAATCTCAACGTAAGAGTAGTAATAGTACCCACTTAGTAGTAATATATTCATCACCATCATCATCATCATATATCCCTCGGGAACCGTTCATTTTTCCGGAATAAAAAGTAGCCTATGTGTTATTCCAGACTATAATCTATCTATGTTCCAAATTTCATCCAGATCTGTCCAGCCGTTCTGGCGTGAAAGAGTAACAAACATTCAAACTCACAAACTTTCACATTTATAATATTAGTAGGATGTAGATAAACACATTTATCTACTTAAATACATACAACATCCATGACTCGGGCACAAACATTCGTATTCATCATACAACTGTCTGCCCCTACCGGGATTCGAACCCAGGACCTCTAGCTTCATAGTCAGGGTCACTAACCACTAGGCTATCCGGTCGTCAAACTATTGAAACTAACTAAAAATGACAGCTTAGACCTGAACTGAGTCGGAATTGAATCGCATTAGACGTCATGGTAAGGCCTCTGATGGAAGCTTAGAATGTCATTCGAGTGTCTTGCTGTCTCGCTTACTCTTATGGGTTTGCTACTTGAATCGGCCGAGTGAGGGACACAAGAGAGGGAGGCAAGACTTCCAAAAGGCTTACGGACTGTTCTTACATATATAATACATAAGCGAGCTATAGTTGCATAGTACTAGTAGGTACATTACTCTTAGTAAGTAAATTGTTTCATTACTTCTGTTGACTCCCACGCTTGTCTGGGAGCAAATAAAAATCATAGAAAACACCAGTTGCTTCTATTCCCGCGCAGATGGTAAAAGTCCACCGGGAATGGGCGAAAATCTTAGGAATCATGATATAGGCGATGCTAGCACCCCACTACTATTTTGAATTCCCTTTCCGCTTATACGCCTTTAATCATGCTAAACGCGGCCTCAAGGGTTTTTTAGGCCCTGTCTACCACGTAAGAGATAAAGACGTGATATACGTATGTATTATTAAGAAATGTGATAATTATTTTAAAGCACTTCCCTATTTTAAAAGCAGAATGGAAATATCCCAGATGTATCAGATGGCCGTGAATAAAGCTGTTTACAATAAACTCCAACGAATATTTCAATCCACCCTATTCGACACTTATCAACACAGGCTCAAGAATAACCACCCCACATACTTAAAAATACCCTCCTGCCCATTCAGCAGCGATCAGCTGTTGCCAAGGGCGTCCGACCGGTCGCCCGATCGATCGCCCGACCGATCCGCGCACTGCGCATGGCCACCATCACATGAAAGGAATAGTAAACTTTAAGCAGTACCAACAGGGGTTACATTGGTGCGGAGATTCAAAATCGATTCGGTTTGGGTACTAACGAAAATAGACACTAAAATTATGTGCCTGTTTCATTTAGGCAGGCTTAATGACTCAATTTTTATGTGCTCAGTGGCTTTGATACAACAGAGCTGTTTGGGAGCAATTATGGTGAAGTACCTATTGTTTCCCCTTTCCACCTATACGCCACAGTCATGCTAAACGTGGCCTTTAGGTCTTGTTACCTTAGGTTCTGTCTACCCCGTAAGGGATAAAGACGTGATTTATGTATGTACCTATTGTTTTGATAGAAACAGTCAAAAAATCTGAACCACGACTGATTTGCTATGGCAAAACACTGTAACTCGAGTTACAGTGTTTTGTGGTAACATCAATAATAAAGTTTCTACGGCCCCCATCTATACCTATGTCTATATTGACAGTTCACACATTTTGTACAAAAAATATTGAAATCCATCATAGCAATTTGGACTGTATCTACAAAGACTTACTTAATACAAACATAAATAACGTCTTTATCCCTTACGGGGTAGACCGAGCCTAAGCTAACAAGACCTAAAGGCGACGTTTAGCATGATTGTGGGCGTATCTATAGGTGGAAAGGGGAATCAAAATAGTGATGGGTTGTTAGCCGCATCGCCTATAAAATGATTCCTAAGACTTTCGCCCATTCCCTCGATGGGCTTTCACCATCGCAACTCTAATAGATACAGCACTAAGCCAAGTTACAGTGTTTTGTCGTAATAGTCTCACAAGATACATGAAGCGATTGCTAAGATTTTAACGTGTGTCTGTAAACACTAACAGTCCGATTAGGTCTAAGAATTAAGGTAGTTTAGGTTCTTGCAAGTTTGTATGAAAGTGCTTACTTTTTTGTACTTGAGATTTGAAACTGTCCTTCCCAAAGTCCCCTCAAATTTGACTTTGAAAATGTATGACAGAATGTTACTTAAAATCAGATATTTTGTTGCTTGGCTACAATGAATACCACGTCATCTTTAATGTGTCCAAATTTCATTGAAATCGGATAAACCACGGACCAAATTACAAAAAAAAAACTGCTTATTGTGAATTCTGTAAATTACCTATCTGTTTTCAAGATACAGTGTTTTGTTATAGCACGGCAGACGAGCGACTGTGGAATCTTTCCGCAGCAGATGTTTCGTAATCCAAGAAAACTGAAATTGAATGGGAAAACTTTCCACAAAGTTCAGTTCCGTTTCGTGACAGGATTCTGATTAAAAGAAATCTGATGTTTGATAAATGTACTTTTTTCATCGTGTTAGTTACCTGAACTTCATTTACCGTGTATGCATGTGTGGGAAGATCTCTCTCCAGGCTGATGCTATGCCTGCGGACCGAAGTCCGAAAGAGAGTTGTATTTATGCAGCCGCATTGAGAAACTTCGTTAGCGGGATGTAGAACGATGTGGCAGCCGTCATTAGAACTGGCGCTAGCTACTCGCGCGACGTAGTAGTTATGTAGAGGCCAACTAGGTGGCGCTAGGGTCGCTACATATGTAATGTACGCTTACTCCGTCACTATTTTGATTCCCCTTTCCACCTATACACCCACAATCATTCTAAACGTGGCCTTAGGTCTTGTCACCTGCTCGGCTTAGGTTTTATGAACGTGACTAGCTGATTCCAATGCCAATTGTCAGCCCATACATGAACTGTCTGAAAATGAACACGATAGCGATTGCGAGCGAGTTAGATAATAAGCCTACAGGATCCTTAAGCAGTGGCCTATCCCCATTTTCTATGGAGGATTTCGAGTGAGATGTTTGATTTAGTAGTAGGTATAGTTAGGGATGTAAGTTAAGTACCTATAGTTATACTGACAGTGACTCTCCCCACGGCCGCAACCCTGCCACGTGCGTCGCGTGCCGTGACACTGCGCACCGGGTCTTGCTGCGCCACTAATAGATCGCTGGCTTGCCAACTCTGTAACCAACACGTAATATTTCATAGGAAACATCAAGAAAGTTGCGAAACGCTACATAATGTTAAAAGAAAGAAAGAAAAAGTTTATTAAGGACCATTCAAATCCAGAATAGGCGGTTACTGAACCAGTGAGCTATATCTTCGGACCTATCTGCACTTACGATCAGGTGAGATAGAGGTCCATCGCTGGTCAGTTTATAATTAAAAAAATCACAAGTTGTTAAAGAACAAAAAACATATCAAAAGCTAGGTAGGTACTATCAGGACATAAATAATCAAGAAGTAAAAATTCTTAATTCATTTGATAGTACCTATCACGTCCCTGGTGAGTTGTAAATGTTCCACGGGAGTTTGCAATTGTGTCGTACAGACACATCATTCAAACAGATGACGCTTGGCGACAAAAATTCGCATAGTAACAACGTCACGTGAAAGCTAGTAACAGATAGAAAAATTTGGTTTACCCACCTGCTATGGGTGGTGTAGGGGCACGCGTCACGGAATGACGAGGATCCGGGTTCGATTCCCGTCATAAATTCCCGGCCGGAAATTCTTAGGAATCACGTTGTAGGGGACGCGGCTTGCAACTCATTACTATTTTGATTTCCCTTTCCACCTATACGCCTACAATCATGCTAAACGTGGCCTTAAGGTCTTGTTACCCTAAGCTTTGTCGACCCCGTAAGGGATATACACGTGATTTGTGTATGTTTCGTCGATAACGAGCAGAGGCCTTACCATGACGTCTAATGCGATTCAATCCCTATTCAGTTTAGGTTCGCTCGCTGTCAGATCCATACTAAAAATGACAGCTAAAACCTGAACTGAGTCGGAATTTAATCGCACTAAGACGTCGTGGTAGGGAGCGGATCAGAATACATAAAGTTTAAAATGTATAATGGGTTAAAATACATAATGGTTCAAAATATATAACGCAATTTTCTGTAAAACTATTAGCTAAATGAACTTTTTTGATATCGTAATCTATAATTGGTTTAGGTTAGGTTAGGTTTGTTTTATAACAATCCTGTTAATTTGTAACTTTCTGAGAAAATCGCATTATATATTATAAACCATTATGTATTTTAACCCATTATACATTTAAAACTTTATGTATTTTAATACGTACCCGTCGTGGTAAGGCCCTAGGAATAAGCAGGGAAGTCTTAATATACTATTTTTAGGTATTATTAAAGGTCAATAAAAGTTGCTGCAATAATCGTTGATACTAACGACACGACCTTAACCTTTGAAGCGCTTAAACAAAAGTGTAAATGTAAAAGGTGACATCACCGCGGCCCTGAACCCGAGTCGAGAGGAACCCTGCCAGCGCCGCGGCGCGCCACCAGAGCGATTTGGCAACGCCTGGGGGTACGTGTAGCAAACTATCTTAACTGAGTACACTTCAACAACGAACATTAGCTACAGGGGGGGGGGGGGGGCATGACGTCTTAATGCTATACAATTCCGATGCAGTTTAGGTTGGCTCGCTGTCTACTGGTGTCGCTGGCTGCTGTTTAGCGCTGGCTGTTAGGCCAGTATTATGCGTGACAATTCGACACCTACGCATAAGGTCGTATCCCTAAATCGACGATTTTTCAGGAGAGCGATTATAAGAATTTTTCATGTATTTTTTCAAGTTGAAAAATGTCCAAAGTTTAAAATAGTATTATATCTGTCCGCAGCGGGTTAATTAACACGAAGTAATTTTGTTTATTAAAATTAATATCATAATTTCAAAATTATGGCAAAAAAACCAAAAGTTACGACTTTGTGCTCGTTTTCAAAACGTCGTATAAGAAAGTTACAACCTTTTGCGATTGATCACGTCCATTGCATAAAGTCGTATGTTATAAATACGACTATATAACGACTAGGACTATAAATGGATATACCTTCTCACTAAAGCAACGCATGTAGTCGTAAGTACGAGTTACGACCCATGATTATAAAAAAAAACTGCAACAAAAAGTTGTAACTGTTCTACGACTATTGTTTACGCATAAAGTCGTAACTTTAAAGTTAAGACTATTTGCGTGGGGTGTAATGAAGACTAAATGGAGTGGCGAAAATCGTCGAATGTTGTGATGCAACGATTTGCGTGGAAAAGTTCAAATGATACGACTATTAGCAATCACAAAATTCCATAATTATCAAAAATATTTAAATTTGAATTTTAAGAAGTTATAGCTTGGATTAATGGCTTTATGACGATTGAAAAATCTCATTTTTCATAAAAAACGGGTTACGACCTTTTGCGTCGGAGGTATCGCATGTATGTTCTTGTTTTTTCTTTTCTGTCATATCCATACTAAAAATGACAGCTAAAACCTGAACTGAGTCGGGATTGAATCGCATTAAGACGCCAAGGTAAGGCCCCATTAACACCTGTAGACCCCTCTACGGGGGTCGGAATATTTCTGCGGGTTGTATTATAGTTTGACTAATGTTTGACTTTCTTCCATGCTGGTCTGGGAGTTCGTTTTAGGATCCGTCCGAGGGGAAGAGCAGTGCTTGGTCCGGTGCACCCTGGGCATCGGTTAATAATTTCCTGGCAGATTCTGAGGGACATCATTACTTAGGCTTTTGACCGTGTTCTACCGTTTATCTTATCTTAGTCTAGGGGTCCCTACGGATACACTTCGACCCATTCGTGGATCTTTTGTGTAAAAACGCTCTACCGTACAACGTTGGCGACATTTTGAATACTGTATTTATTATTTTGACATTGGCGAAATCATCGCATCGATCGATGGGGACATATTAAAAAGAAGAAGATTAAGACGTCATGGTATGCCCCAGTTCTTAGTTGGAAGGCGATAATTCTTTTTCTGAGCTCGATTTTTCTGGAACAACACTAACTAAATTGAAAGTCGAACTGGAGCCTAGAACGTAATTTGGTCTCGGTGGCTTGTACGTTACCATCTATTTACGTGCAGGCGGAGCGCCGCGCCGAGCTCGCGTGTAAGCCCTGCATAAATTATGTCAAGACTTAATACCACTGAATTTAATATGACACGAAATGCTCCAGTGCGTAGTTTTTCAAGCAATCCTCAGTGAGTGTGATGTTCTTGAGAAAGCTGCTGCGATGCAGTCAGTGCTTTTGAGTGCATTTACTTGCGACTAGCATTGACAATTTGACACCAATTAACCTACTAGCAAATTAAGCAAAGCTTGTTATTGTATGGATACTAGACAACTCTATGAAGAGATTGATGAATGTGGATGAAGCGAAAGAGATGTCGGGATCGTAGGTATTAGAACTAAACAATCTGCCTACCGTGGGAAAGAGGCGTGACGGTATTTACGGACACCGGCTAAACATACATACATATAATGTCATCATTGTCCTTTACGAGGTAGATAGAGCCTAGGGTAACAATGAGCTAAAGACCACGTTTAGCGTGATTGTGGGCGTAAATGTGGAAAGGCGAATCAAAATAGTGATGATAAATATAAACTTTGGAAATCGTATTTCGGAGTACTGTTCCAGGATCTCAAGCTTCACAGTCAGGTTCCCTAAACAAAAGGCATAAGGTTTTCTGAAATGATCGAGTTGGAAATGTTGACAGTGTCCCCGCAGCGCTACCTCGCTACACTACAAACACTGTAATGGATTACTTCTAACCTCGATCAGATGGATGGGTTCCTGTTGTTATCGCCACCGATGACCGACAGGCGGTAAGCGCATCGCAGTGACAGTAACAAACGACAAACGGAACGCAAACCGCGAACTGGCCTTACACCGAAATTCGATTTTCGAAGTTTGTGTCGTGCTCGTTCGCACTAACAGTTATTAATTTTAGAGTGAAAGAGATAGTGTGACACGAGCAGCCCTGATGAAAATACTGTGGACGCCACGCCTGAGATCTGGCCGGCGTCCATCTCATTACGGCTCTCTTTAAACGATAGTTTAGTAAATATTTATGTGTTCATTCTCATTAACTTTTCGGATTTTTGCCAATATTTCATGATGAGATGCTTCAAGAATTTATACAGTCGCCTACATCCTTAACTGAGTAATAATAGTTAACGACTGTACTAAGTGACGTATCATTTCTTCTTTATAAAATTATTAAGTCGCCCTAAATATTCATCTATTCAAGTTGTTAACTACTTGTTTCTTAAAAAAGACCGAAATTTCCACCAACTTGGGATATTCATGTTATACATACATAGGGGTAGGGAGAGATACTTTATTCCACTTGCTACGATCCATACCTCTTTCGCTGCATCCACGTTCATCAATCTCTTCATACATGCTCGCCGGTTTCGGGTACTCCTGCCTGACCTTTTTCAAAACGTCCTATTTGGTCCAGGAACATTCGTCTAGGCCTTCCCCTCTTAACGCAACCATTCCCACTCCCAACCAACCACCAACCAACTGAGCATACTTTTTTATCCTAGTTACTATATCTTTCACACCAGGATGTTCCTTTTCACACTATTCCTTATTCTGCCTTTCAGTGTCATCTTTTCCGTACCTACCTATCATGATATCATGCTCTTTAATTTCTTGACCAGCCTCAATTTGACTTTCTATTTGTTTTGACTTTACCATTTCACTAAGAAGCGTATCATTATCAAGAATCTGACATTGGCAAAACAACGTCCGTCACGTGTAGCGACGACAATTTAAAAACACCTTATCTTATTTCGGTCTTTACCTCAAATAACGACGGCATTAAAATAAAATGTAAACACATTTAAAACTGCAGCTTAAAAACGCCACTAACGTGAAAAACAATTTATTTTTATGTGTAATTTATTAAAGAATCCGTGGATTAAAGGGCGTCGGAGCCATTCGTCTGCGCGCGCGCACGTTAGCGTGCCGCGCTGGCATGTTGATGTCCCGACGTTACAACTAAATCCGAGTCCCGTATATCGCTGTAAATATCTTAATCTGTAGCTTCAATTTACGTACAAAGTGTTTTGTAAACAACTGTGTTGACTTGGCGACACACCCCTAGTCTGCCGCATAGAAGCAATCGATATTACTTGGCACGATGAATTGATTATTATACTTTTAACAGAGTTTGAACCACGCAGGATGACAAGCGTACATTGTGGTCTAAGATGAAGCAAGCAAATGAGGATTTCCCAAGTTTTGGAGACAGACACATTGTAAGTATTGTAACGTTCAGGAAACACACACGAAGGTAAGGAATTCCAATCCCTAAGGGTGCGGCTCCACTGAGGCGGAGACGAGCGGAGCGGAGAGGAGACGTGTGGGGATCGACCAATCATATTACATTCATATTACATGAAATCCACATCTCGTCTCCGATCTGTAATATGATTGGTCGATCCCCACACGTCTCCTCTCCGCTCCGCTCGTCTCCGCCTCAGTGGAGCCGCAGCCTAACTGTCTGAACACTATATATAACAATAGATATTTAACAACTTTTTGGAAGAACAACATCTACATGCCCATTTACATGTAAACCCCATCGAGGGAATGGACGAAAATAGGAATCATGTTATAGGCGATGCGGCTAGCAACCCATCACTATTTTGATTCCCCTTTCCACCTATATGCCCACAATCATGCTAAACGTGGCCTTTTAAGTCTTTTTACTTTAGGCTCTGTCTACCCCGTAAGGGATAAAGACGTGATTTATGTATGTGTATGTATGTATGTAACATCTACATACAACCAAGGGCCTTACCATGACGTCTTAATGCGATTCAATTCGGAACCAAAGTTGGATCGCTCGCTGTCAGATCCATACTAGAAGTGTCAAAATAACTAAAACGTAAAATTGAATCGGAATTGAATGGTAAGGCCTTGTACTAAAATAAAAAACCGGCATACAACCTATAAGGGTTAATAATTCAAGAAACGGGGTCTGCCAATGGATAGACTATAGCTAGGTACCTATGGTCGATCGCAACGTGTTGGGAATGCTCGTGTCTAAGAGCGGAACGTTACTCCAGTTCTATAATTTTGAAAATAAAATAACTCTACTCAAAGTTAGCCGAGGCGCTGCCTGGACGCGTCGTAAACCCAACAACTCGCGGCGACGACAAACGCCGCAGATTGCACTCCTAATTCCTTTTTAACGAGTATTTGCCACTCATTTGAATAATGGCGGATACGTGTGCGGTTCGAAGGACCAGCATGTGCTCGAAGGACCAATGTTTGTGCCTATAAATTATGTGCGAAGGTATTGTGAAAGGACGCACCGACATTAGCAGCGCAATACATTATCGTTACTGTTGTAAACGATTTAGGTAATGCATGTTTGTACTTCCATGCTGGTCTGGGAGCAAAGAAAAAACATACAATGTACCAACTAGGTAAAAGCCCATCGAGGGAACGGGCGAAACTTTTAGGAATCATGTCGTAGGCGATGCGGCTAGCAACCCATCACTATTTCGATTCCCCTTTCCATCTATTATACGCCCACAATCACGCTAAACGTGGCCTTCAGGTCTTGTTGCCTTAGGTGCTATCTACCCCGAAAGGGATAAAAACGTGATTTATGTATGTACAAGCTTTTGCCCGCGACTTCGTACGTGTAGACAGTAACTCAAGTAATACCTGTGCTGTCAGTCACTCTGAATCGAACATATAAATCCCATTTATTCCCTATCCCGTGGGAATTTCAAAAAATCCCTTCTTATTTCTCCTCTGGGATACTCAAGATATACGTCTGCCAAATTTCAAGTTCCTAGGTCCAGTGGTTTAGGCTGTGCGTTGTCTGTCAGTCAGTCAGTCACAATACTATTTTATAGGTATAGATGTGTGACAGATGGCATCAAGACGTATGCTCTGCATTTCACACGTGTGTTGATAAGTGACTTCTCACCGAAATGTGATCTATTTGGTAACAGTAGGATCTCTTCTTGAATAACCTGAAATCAATTGATAGGACTTTGTGTAACTGCGCCAGTGCACTTGCCAGTTGGCTCCATTCAGCGTGTATTACCGTCGCTTGCATCACTGTTTTGATGCAAGACAAAGTAGTCCATGTACGCAATGGGATAGGGTTAAATTTGCGACAGCGCGCTGGTAATAGCGAGTGCAGACGCGGGAAGAGTTGTAGAATTGTTTTATGTTACAGGTTGCCGTTTGGAGCTTTTTGATCATGTCTTCCCGATCTTGTCTTGATATTCTTTGTTTCCTAAAAGTTTGGGGATTGTAACTAAATGAACTTCAGCAACACTACGGCGTTATGGAATTGGCAAGTAGTTTAACCATGGGTAAGAAATACTAAAACAGTTTTTAAAGAAATGTTTCATTAAAGCTATTAAAGTAGAGAACGAAGATTTAAAATAAAGTAATACATTTTATTTGACCTAATTATGTATTCTTGAGAATCACTGAATAAAATGCAATTTTCTAATAATGAAAGTGCAACCGTCTTTTTCTTCTTTAAGTATAATCTTCATGAATAGAAACAGATACTTGCTGTTCTGTTCTTCGCAATCACAAATATGTGACGTGGAGTGGAGTCTAATGAAGACCTACAAGCTTTGAGATCAGTAAGTAATTTAAAAAATAATGAAAATGCTGGAATTGCAATACTTTACGACCTGATTCAGCAGGACTACCAAGCCAAAACCGTGTGACTATGCCTGTATAATTATAATTCACGGCTTTTATAGGAGTAGGGAAAGCATTTTCCTAATTCTAATTTCAGAGATGCTCAATACTCTTCGTAAAGGTAAGTAAAAAACAGCTGTTCAGAAAATTCCTCAAAACAAAAATTCAGTACGTACGTTTTAATAACATTATCAAGTGAGAATTGTAATTAAAATGCTCGTCTTCATCAAGTATTGTAAGTAATTATCCTCTTCTTAGAGGAAAATTCTTCACCTGGCTCTGTTTAATTTACCAAGGTGCATAGAAACTTTCTGATGGTAGTTTTTCTAGCTTATGACACTTTTGCCCCAAGTATGTCTATACTTCTATCATTGCCTTAGGTGTGTCAACCCCTTAACCGTACCGCAGACAGGACGGCGCGCGTGCTGCCTGCGTCTGCGCATCTGTCTCTGTCTTACACAGATCGATACAATTGCCTACATTAACGTGACAGCAGTTATTTCCTTCTTTTTTGATATTTAACCGAAATATGTTCACAATATTTCGTCAGTAGGATCTACATTGACCAATTCCAAGTTTAGTATTAATTACGATGGACTTTGGCAATGGCATTTTCTTTGTTTGAAGACATTAATCAAAAGCCAGCCTCGCAGACAGAAAGGGGAGGCATTTGCTCAACAGTGGAGGACCAAATAAGCTATTAAAAAAAGGGCATTCAAAGTTTCGGAGATGTCTCCAGCCCGCCGCCATGTTGTGGGACGAGACCCCTTTTCCTTACGCCATGCCGCCTGTCAGCAGCTCGGCCCGCGCTGGCGGGCGGCTAACGAGCCCCAAATAAACCGTGAGTTAGTGTCGAACTTAATTCCGCTTTATTGCGGATAACGCTATCTAATCTCCTCATCCTAATTTAGAGCGTAGTATATCCCGCGTGCGCTCCTGAAATTAAGGCTGAAATTTGCATAATAATGCCTCCGCACCCGGCCTTAAGTAACTTCCACAAACCCATTAGAAGTGAGAACTAAATTTGGCCCTTCATTAACACCGAAGGCCGGTTTTCCATTACCCACTCGAGCCAATTCCGCGAAAAACTTGTTAAAGAATAGACTGGAGAGTTTATTACGGGGGGCGATATTTGATGCCTTCGCGTTTTACTGGAGGGCGCGTGATTTGGACAAATTGTTTCATCGGGATTGGATCGCAGGCTGTCTTTTTGATTAAATTGAAAACGTTAAACGCGACGCCGATATTTGTTGAGGCGCGGGCTGCGTGCCAGGGTCCTGCTATTATATCATATCTGCTGTCCCTGGCCGGCGACCAGGCGGCCGGTGCGATGCAACAACGCGGCGAACTTATCATACCAATTCCCGGGTTGTCTGAGACAGCAAATTTGTTGCCGCATTTGTTTTAAAACCAGTCTCGCAGCCTCTTTTCTGGAACGTGGCACACTGTATTTATTGAACCAAGAGCTTCGTTGTGGCTCGTGTACCAAAGGGAATAAAATACCCTGCCAGCCTGTCACCAAAATCGTACGATACTTCACATACTCGTCTTGATAATCTGTAGTATAAGTAACAATTCCGTAAAAAAAGGCGTGGTAGCCCACTGGTTTGATTTATGGCCTCTCGAGCAGATGGTCGTGGGTTCGATTCGATCGAACAACGTGAGAGAACACACACCTGCGAAGTAATTCAATGGTGTGTGAAGTTCCCAATCCGCACTGGACCCGCTTGGGAACGCCCAGCCCTTTCATAGTGAGAGAAGACCTGTGCTCAGCAGTGGGAGTATGTACGTTAGAGATGTTGATCATTCGTCTGTTAGATTCTCGATTAAATCTGCATTATGTTTTAGTGACACTCGTTGCAGGAAATTGCCATTAACACAACATTGCATAGCAACCGAGCAGCTAAAGCCAATACCTAAATACCCCCGCGTCCATGTGGCCGGTTCACTTAGTAATTGGACGCGTGCCTTTTGCGTCAGCCGTGCCGAGGTGTCTGCGAGACACGGCTTTTGGACCGCGTTCAACCCCCGCTCTATCTCATAAACTCCAACCAATACATAACCCAAGGGAGTTGGACTAAAGTCGGTTGTTGAAAGGTACGTCCGCCCGTAAATAACGGATGACGCAAGCAGCAATTTAAGGATGGCACAGAAATTCAATACGCCAACATCAGAGCGCTGGCAATTTGTCTGAAAGCGTTGTCACCGACACTGACGGCTGGCTCCGAGACATGGGGGCACGTGGCTGTGTTTCCCCGGGGACAAGCCGAGGTTGGGAATCCAGGACGTTCCCGCTTGGCCGCTGGGTAGTGTTCGACCGACAGAGTGATTTAAGAAGTGGGTTTATATGAATTCTACGCAAAGTCGCGGGTAGAAGCTATTTCGTTCATAATAAACCTGCATCTACTTCCTGAGTAGTTACTATGAACTTCAAAAGTTGTTTATGCTAGTCGGCACTGTGCGTTCTTAATTATAATTAAGCGAGATTATCGTAACAATTCCAGTTCCTCGATATCTCGTTTGATGTAATTAAATCAAGCAGTTGTTTAAATAATAAAGGAACGGAGTCGAGTTGGCATGAAAGGTCGTCGACCCGCGGTATCGGGGCGATAACACACGCTGACCCACTTTACTAAATTACGGCGCAAAACAGAATCTAATATTTAATAACATAGGTACCTACAATAATATTATAAATGCGAAAGTAACTCTGTCTGTTATTACGCTTTCGAGCCTAAACCACTGAACTGATTGTAATCAAAGGTACGGTGATAGTTTCAGTCCCAGGGAAGGGCATAGAATAGTTTTTATCCTGGAAAATTGCATAGTTCCCGTGGGATAGCGATAAACGATTTCTGCGCTAGTAAGGGTTGAATACTGCTTCCAGTTCTAATTAACATCTTTTTGTACGTGTTCTAAGCAAGTAAACAGTTCTTTCTTCTTTCTTTCATATAAATATAACATTTATTCGTTTGGTTACGATAACGATTACGTCCTTTATTTCCTACTAGTTTTTGCCGGCGACTTCGTCCGCGCAGAACTAAATATAGCCTATGTTCATCAGGGATAATGTAGGATTCTAACGGAGAAAGAATTTTTCAAATCGGTCCAGTAGTTGCGGAGCCTATTCAATGCGAAAAATCTAAATTTCCCTTTTATAATATTAAGTGTGGACTAAATCCTAACTACAATACAATGAAATTTCTATACAACACCGAAAATTAGAACATACATACATACATAAATACATAAATCACGTCTTGATCCCTTACGGGGGCCACGTTTAGCATGATTGTGTTTGTATAGGTGGAAAGGAGGAATCAAAATAGTGATGGGTTGGTTGCCGCATCGCAAATTAAAACACCATAGAAAAATCCGAAAAGTAGAGCTATGGCCGGGAATCGAACCTGGATCCTCGTCATTCCGTGACGCGTGCTATACCGCTACACCCATAGCAGGTGGGTAAGCCTTCTAACTTTTCTATCTGCTACTAGCTGTCACGTGACCTTGTTACTATGCAATTTTTTGTCGCCAAGCATTATCTGTTTGAATGGCAAGCTTTACTTTTTGGATTTTTCTGTTCTAATTTTTCAGTGTCGCTTAGAAATTTAATTTCTAATGGTAAAACCGTAAAAGTACACATTAAAAATCAAGAGTAAAAAAATCTTGATTCATTTGGTAGCAGTGCTTGCACTGCTGTGTTCCGGTGTGGAGAGTAAGACAGCCGGGGAAATTACGGGCACAAGAGGCATTCATCTTAGTCCTCTAGGTTGGCAACGCATCTGCAATCCCTCCGGGGTTGCGGGTGTCTATGGGCAGTGGTGATCACTTACCATCAGGTGACCCACTTGCTCGTTTGCCTTCCTATTCACATAAAAAAAAAAAAACCTATCATTTGAAAAACAGCGCCTTGTCTCGTCCCTGGTGAGCAGTAGATGCTCCACGGGAGTTTGTAATTGCGTCGTACAGACACATCATTCAAACATGATGCTTGGCGATAAAAAATAGCATAGTAACAAGGTCACATGACAGCTAGTAACAGATAGAAAAATTCGAACGCTTACCCACCTGCTATGGGTGGTGTAGGGGTATAGCACGCGACGCGGAACGACAAGGGTCAGGGTTCGATTTTTCTGTTCTAATTTTCAGTGTCGTTTAGAAACTTAAAGGTAACAAACACAAATATAAAAAACGCTTTAAGTAAATATGTTCAGGCTTAACTGTGTTGCTGCGGACCATTGACTTACTTACGGACCCCTAGAAGTGCATGGACACCAATTAAAGAAACTCAGCCCTAATCCGTCGATGGCCTTCAATTTCAGCATCCGCACGCATCGTGGCCAGCGAACACAAATTATTGCCCGTTACTTATTAACCAACCTACCGAAGCGGAATATTCTGCGTTATTTGGCTTTCTTCTGCCTTGAGATACCGTGCTTCCGCTCACCGCTCCGCCGACGGTAGCTTCCTGGATCTACTATCCTTCGCCTGCCCGCCTCGTTTCGCTCTACCGAGCCGCAGAATTCAATGGTTCGAAGTACTTTATTGACGATCCAGTTTATTTTATTGCGATTTTATTATAAAAGGTTTCTTGTAGCGTTTTATTACAGATTCCCGGTTACCTCCAAAATTTGGACGGAAAGGAGAAAAAATTCTGCACATTAAAAACGATGGTGGGTATTTAGTTTAATAGTCGGTAAGAAATCATAATTTAATGTCTATTTTTCCTGTTCAGTCTTCACTTTTCAATCAGCCGATGTCATAAATAAAAAGAATGCCAGTTCACTACACTCGCAGCATAGTATCCAAAAATATTACAGCTAATACGTCCAAAAGGTTAGGTAAGCCTAAGTTTACTCAAGTGATCCGGGCTTAGGCGTGAGCCGGCGAGATTGCCGGCTGTGGGCCGGACCCGGCACGGACCGCCCTAAGCCACGCTGTCCAGGGCAATTCCCTCCTAAGGATTTTGTACAATTCTGTTAGTATATTTTTCTCTGATTGATTCGAGAAGAGTGAAATAGCCCCAAGTTACTCTAATCAAATTTTTGTTTTAGAGGATACCTACGACTACGTGTTACTTGCGTATTACTTTTACCTATATCTACCTGTATTGGGTAGGATTTTTTCCCAATTATACGCCAGAAAAATTGCGTATTAGATCGCTATTATCGCTCATCCTTGCATGGCCGTGCACACTAGCAAGGCAACCAGCGGTGTAGTTGTAGCTTAGTTAACATCACCTTGTCAAGTAGGCACAGTCGACATCAAAGACATCTTTACACTTGAATGCCTTGTCGCTCCAAGCACATTGACAACTCCATATAAAAGTTAAAACATGAAGTCACAACGACAAGGCACTAACGTGTAGAGATATCTTTGACGACGATTGTACCTATATTCAAAATGATCAAAACCGAATGCGAACTAGGGTCAACTTCAGGTTTAAAGACAATACGATTTCACATTTATCACCAAATGCTTGAAGGAAGGTATCCTTATGCTGCTCCCGCAAAGTCATCTACGTACACTTTTGAGAAATCTGAGAAACTCTGTGCAGGAATGTATGTATACCGTGTCACCTTAGGAACAAGCAACAATCAACGTCCTCTCATCACACCAGCAATCTTCATTAGCCCAGCACTGACGCACACACGCCGTATGTACACGGAAGGGGGATTATGATTTATCTAACGACTTGTTTGTTCGTCGCTCTCGTACATCACCCGTACTCTCATTAATCAATATGTTTCTTAAAAGCTTCGGAATATATATATTGCGATTGCTATTTCAGTGGCTAGTGATGACTGATGATCGGTGCTTACAGATGTTAGCAAACATCGAGATTTTAATATCGATGATAGGCATTTGAGCACTGGTTTGACATCCATTAGAGCAATGATTTCATATTAGCTTATTTCTTTGTATTCCCACATGTCACTGACGTCTTGAAATGAATAAAAAATACTAGTAAACATAAACATTTCACTAAATATAGCAAGTCTGCAATCTATGATCTACGACCTGTCGATTTGAACGATTGATTATTACGTAAAAAAACACTGACGGATGTTTTCGAATTAAACGCGATGTCGCATCGAACTTCGATTGTCGTTATCGATAAAACTACCAATGCCAACAAACTTCGCGTAAAAGCGATGTTTTTTCAATCCCTACCAGTGACATAATTCAGGCACGGTGATGAACGGCCACCTTGATCTTGATCTGCGCGGTCAAGTGCGTGCGGCGCGGGCGCCGGCTGCCAACACAGAAACACGCAAGCCGGGGAAACTGCGCACGCGGCGGCCGGGGTGCTGATCAAAGTCAAAGTCAAGGACGACTCCCTTTATTAATCATTGGTTATTTAGAGAAATGGTCGGCGATGATATTTTATGTGAATTTCGTTTTTAACATCTATGACATTCGTTTTGGTTGACGACAGGTATATCGGGGCGATAGGAAAAAAATGGGGCTACTTTACGGTAGGTATATATATCAAATTTCCATAAAATTCAAATAGCCAATACGAGGTGGTATTTTGAATTTTCGGTGATACGGAGATGGACGAAGACATTCGATTGGGATGATAGATGAGGATGGAAGTGAGTGACATCATACTCCGACAGTTCAAAGCAATCCCTGACTACGGTATTTAATTGTTGCATTTACCGCATTGTCGCCGAGGTCTACAGAACTAAATGTGAAGTCAGTTGCATGTGAAGACATTGGAAGTACATGAAACTTCAGATAACTACAAGAATTTTGTACTTACTCATTTGCTAGTTAAGTAATTAGTTGAATGTGTAGTTACAAGTGAGTTAATAAAAACCTGTTCAAAATGACCGCTGTTTAGACAGCTTCAGTTAAGCTTAACCATTAGTCATATGACGTTTTTGCCAAACCCAAATAGGTAGCAATGAGCTTAAGCGTAGTATTTTTAAACATGTAGCACTGTATGTGAGTCCAACAGCCCAACCCCTGCCGTTTGCAGAGATGAGGGGCGACACCAATTTAAAAATTTAACCACATGTAGCGCTAAACACACCAGTTTAAAACAGCGGAGGGGCAGAAAGTCACACGTACGGCATCATTTATATCCGAAGGGATAGCGACATAAAACCGAAAACCACTGACAATAAAATACGACACGCTTGGCAATCATTCGAAGATACGGTACTAATAAAAAACTTTGTTATGAATTAACTTCAAACGCAGCCTTTCAGCGCCACCTATAAATCTCTTTGCCATAGATTTATACTGATCCACCGGCTGGGCGTCGCGCCAACAGTCGCACGCGCAATACCCATCACCTCAACACCTCACAACTCTCTTTCTGACACCTCATCACCAAACAAACAAGACCTTTCTTCAGCCTCCCCAAAACCCTCCTAGTTAGCATCTTAAGGGCGTCACAAAGAGCAGGGAAGACCTTTATAAAGTGGTCACAGTCAATTCCCAAATTTTTATTAATCCTGTGCCAAATGGACTTGTCAAATTAGTATCTCCGGATTAATCAAAGCGCTTCCTTGTGCGTGCTAACATTTGTTTTCATTTCCCCGACACCGGTATGACGTGAAGAACATTCTTAGTTCGGATTGCGTTAATCACGAAACAAATCTCGACTTAACGCGCGACTTTGAATCTACATTATAATTATTACATGTTAGTTGTAAACGATTCCTGGTTATTTACTGTTACCTGCAGGATGAAAACCACGATTATCTTTCCCGAGCTTCCAATACGATTCTCATATTCGCTTGTATCAAGATCACGGGGTACCACTGCATCGAAATATTGGAAACTTGTTACAAGAAATCGCGATCTAAGTGCCAAATAAAATAAGACTTGTATTAGATACAGTGTTGCCAAGCTCACATATAAAATTGCTGGTTGTAACTGATATGTGTTGCTACTTGACCTGGTACAGATGCAAATTGGTCCATAATACAAGGTTGTTTGGATAGACAAATGGGTCACGGACGGGCGCCGCCCGCAGATCTCATACACTTAGTTAGTCCGAGGTTCCTCGCTGATCCTACATACAAATCACTGGTATAAGATATTTGCGTCACGCGCACCCGGGGGCTACTCCGGCATTCGAAATTCTTAACACACCGTCCCTTGCACTCTCATAATAAAGACTATTAGTGTAAGCGGGAAGGCACGAAATGAACTGCGAACTTTTAGCTTCAGAATAGACTTGAAGGAGCGATGAAGTTGGAGGAATGGAGGAGTGCTAATCTATATTAGGAAGTTCTGCCAGCGAAACTGTTTCGCTTTGTGGTCTCAACTCTCAAACTAAGTCAGAAAGGAATGTCACTAGAATGAGATATCTGAAACATTAGAGAATGTAAAGTTATGAGCGGATGATAAAGATGCCAAGATTGGGTAGCCATCTAAACCTCACCCCATCCGCAGACCCCAACGGCAGACTTAGTAGGCTTATTGTCTAACTCGTTCGCAATCGCCATCGTGTTAATTTTGACGGTTCGTGTTTAGCCTGACAATTGGCATCGGAATCGGCTAGCTGTCACATTCATACAGGAACTGTCAAAATGAACACGATGGCGATTGCGAGCGAGTTAGACAATAAGCCTACAGAACAGTAAGGCATGCCGAGTTGGGAACTGGGGCCATTTTGTGACAATTTACTCGTAAGCTGGTTTTCGTTTTTACTACTTTTTATATTTGTTGCAAATAAATAAAAATAAATAAATAAATATCTTATGACAAATTACACCAATTGAACCAGCCCCAAACTAAGCAAAGCTTGTACTATGTGCACCAGGCAACGGATAAATATACTTATATTATTATAATGTAGATAAATACATACAACATCTATGACTCGGGCACAAGCATTCGTATTCATCATACAACTGTCTGCCCCTACCGGGATTCGAACTCAGGATCTCTAGCTTCATAGTCAGCGTTACTTACCTCTAGACTATCCGGTTGTAAAAATTAACTTTTTCTTTCTTTTTTTCTAAGCTTATCCCGAAAAGTACAACCGTGCTATGCTAGGTATAAGTGCATGTATCTCTGGTGGTCGCCAGCCTCTCCGGCACTCCCGAAAACAGATTAAGCGCAAATATTGCGAAACATTAGGCAGCCTCCCTTCGCCGTCATTTAATCAGTGCATTTCATAAATTGAATTATCGCAGGGTCGTGTCGTGATATACAGCCAATGTCCCCCCCCCCCCCCCCCCCCCCCGCGCGGCCAATATTGCAAACGGGCGATTCAATTTGCCCCGTTCTTGTTAAACGGTGCGAGTTAACAATAGCTTTTCATTTTGATAAATAATTATGATTTAACGTTGTTTTGAGTTACGTTTCGAATGATTTAGCGTGCGAGCTCGGAGTTAAAAGGGTATATATCATAGAGCAAAACAGCTTAATAGAGTGGAAACGTCACACAATTCGTGTGAAATAACTCTCTCTCACTCTGATTGGCCACGCCGAAGCTGAAAAGGGTAAATAAAGATGAGCAAGCAGCTATTACGATCGATGTGAATAGTTAATGTTTAGTCGTTGTGCGGCACAAATGAATAAAACTCGATTAATTTTATAGACAGAGTCTAAGGTAACAAGACCTAAAGGCCAAGACCTAAAGAAGAATCAAAATAGTGATGGGTTGTTAGCCGCATCGCCTATGACATGATCCCTAAGATTTTCGCCCACTCCGTCGATAGGTTTTTACCATCTGCGCAGGAAGAGAAGCAACTGGTACATTCTATGTTTTTATTAACTCCCAGACCAGCATGGAAGAATTTTAATAAAAACAAAAAGTGGCTGGATCCATGTAGAAGATAAAGGAAAAACAATCGCGAGCAATTTGCGTTAGTATGGTGTATATGTCGAAAGAGACATATGTGATGCCACAATTTGGAAGGCCTTAACCACTCTAATTGTTTATTTCTATGTATTATAGAGCGGAGCATTGTTTCAGTGACAAAGTTGGCACCAGGATCGAGGCCTTAATTATCACCATCATTAAAAAAGCATTAGGAGAGTGTGTCAAGAGCTACGCGACTTCAGTTCCAATGTCGATAACCTTCGGACTGCAAGAGGCGCGCCAGCCAACAAAGTTGTCATCGCGACAAGCGCGGAAGATGCCCAGGACTTAGTGATTGCCCTGGCGATCGGTATTGAGTAATGAGTCGTCACAGGGCGAGCCCCCCTCCCCCGCTCTGGATCATTAGCGGCGCGGACGCATCGCCCACGACACTAGCGGGTAACCATCATCTAAGTTTAATAACTAGAAATCTTTTAACTGTGAACCAATCCAGATACAATCTGGGGCTCTTCAAGGCTAGAGTGAATAGGCTGTTACTGAACCAGTGAGTTACACCTTTGGCCTCATCTGCACCTTCCACCAAGTGAGATAGAGGCCAATCACTGGTCAGTTCGTAGTAAAAAAAAAAAAAACCTACAGTTCTTCTGGAGAGATTAGTGTAAAGTTAGGTGATGATTCCACAGCAACTACCGGGAAATTTTTCTTAATGGTTTTTTATTTATTTCTACCACGTGCTTCGACATTGTAGATAAATAAAAAGTACACTTCCTGTGATACTTGAGCTCATCAAACCTTGCTAGTCTAATTTCAAGTCCTACTCGTAGGAATGCATGTTTCACTAAAGTCGTTTCAGAAAATACACTTTTTAGCCATAGATAGTTACCATGCTGCTCACCTTAGGGGCTATATTGGCGGTTTTAAATAATGCTGTAACCGCTAAGTCCCTAAAGCGAGCAGATATTAAATTAATGACGCTGACGGTTCATGGGAAACCGAATAATTTGCGAGGGGCTTCTGTCAGAGCGTGGACATAATAAAAATTTGAGGATATATTTATCTCCATCGATACTCTTATTCCACCGATGTCGAGGTTGAAGAAGACACTATTTGCTTTTAGTCAGCAGGGAATGGACGAAAATCTTAGGAATCATGTTATAGGCCTTGCTGCTAGCCACCCGTCACTATTTTGATTCTCCTTTCCAACTATACATACCCCCACTTTATGCTAACTAAATGTGTCTTTTAGGTACCTTAGGCTCTGTTGCCCCGTGAGGGATAGAGACATGATTTATGTGTTTATAATTGTACGCTAGTAGAGCGAGCGGAGTAAGTCGGCGGGTCTGCGGCGGCGCTGGCGGCGCGCCACGCCGCCGCGCCGCCCTGTCTCCGGCGCGCGCGCATCGCCGCAATTAGCCACCGTAATCGGCGCAATCAGAAGATAGTACTGTAAACTGGGCTTGCGCATGTGCGGGCTAGATAAATTGGACTTCGATTTAGCTGCTAATCCAGGGTTAAGTCGTGTCAAAATATACAGAACTGAGAAGAAAAAAACTGTCAAGCCTAGGTGTCGGGTTTGGGTAAAAGTATTAGGTTTTATAACTCTACATAGGTGCAAGCGCATCTATTTACGCTGGTATTGGCTACTGCTTTATGTAGAACTGGCTGGTCCAAGATGGTTTCGAAAAAAAATGAAAATGAAAATGGTGCTTAATGTTGGTGGCTTGGTGTTGTAATATTCTGTATACCTTTTTTCTGTTTTGGTTGTTATATGTGGTGTTCAATAAAGAGTTATTGTATTGTATTGTATTGTATTGTGCTTTCATTGTAGGTAAGTACCGAATAATGTTTGAATCGGCTGGGATTTAAAAAACTCTGTACTACTTGGCCAATCGATGCATACATACAAAATATTTATATTATTTAGACCACGTTTGGGAAAGCGTAGCGTGGGACGCCCTGCGACGCGTTGGACGGATGACCTTAGGAGGACAGCTGGCAGTGGCTGGATGAGGGAAGCCCAGGATCGCGAAATTTGGCGCAATATGAAGAAGGCCTACGTCCAGAAGTGGACGGACAATGGCTGTAGATAGATAGATAGATACAAAATATATATAGAAAGCACCAAGCTAAAACGAACTAGCTGTTGCCCGCAACTTCGTCTGCGTATAATTCGTTTATCGCTATCCCGCAGGAATTCCGCAAATTTCGTCCAGATCTGTTCAGCCATTCTGGCGTGAAAGAGTAATAAAGATCCATCCATCCATAGATCCATACTTACAAACTTTGGCGTTTATAATATTAGTAGGATTTTATACCTATAGCTTTCGGAAACGTAATCGGTTAGCAGAAGCTAAATTAAAACTACAGTAACCGGTGGCCTTGAAATAAAACTCGTTTTAGCGTTTGTAACAAGATGAAACTGTTAAAATATCGTGAATAACCTGACGATGTTCCTTAGAATTGTTTGGGGCCCGGCGTGTTCTCTGGAAGAGACGGCCGGGCTGCCGCGTCCAATTAGTGGAGATCAAAGTCAGGGTGACGCGCGACGCGCGACGCACTCCCGCGCATTACATCAGGTGCTGTCACTCCACACTAACAAACACATCTGTTTGAGAAACAGTTTTAGAAGTTTGAAACAAAAGAAATGTCAGCGGTCCAGTCTTCACCCGAAATTCATTTAGTCTATAAAATTTTGATTTTTCCGAGAACTAATGGGCAGGCAAGGTGTTCGTTCTTTTGTTTGTGTTCTGAGAAATATTTTGGAATATTTCAGAACCTGATTGGGTTAATCAGATTGAACGCATCTGTTAAGGTTTATTTATCGTAATAAATGATTTTGAATTCAGACGTCATGCACTTCAAGCATCGACAAACGCATGGAATTGGTTACGTTACTATAAAAAAATCAAGAATTTTACTTTTCAATTTTTGTATTCATTTTTACGGTTCTACATACATACACAAAATCACGTCTATATTTCTTACGAGGTAGACAGAGCCTGAGGTAACAAGACCTAAAGGCTACGTTTAGCATGATTGTAGGCGTAGGTGGAAATAGGAATCAAAATAGTGATGCTAGCCGCATCGCCTATAACATGATTCGAATTTCGCCCATTCTCTCGATAGGCTTGTATCATCTGCGCGGGACGAGAAGCAACTGGTACATTCCATGATTTCCTTTGCTCCCAGACCAGCATGGAAGTAGGAAGAAGTTTACGGTTCTTTCCTTAGAAATTATATTTGTATAATATGGCCGGGAATTAGTGGCGTAACTATAACGTCTGTGGCCCGTGGCAAATTCGTCAGATGGGGCTCATTCCTCAATATAAAGAAGTGCATCAGCGTCCCTTCTGTGCTCTAAACCAAGCCAGTTCGGGGCCCCGTAGAGCTAGGGACCCCTGGCATTTCGCCACCCCTGCCACCCTATGGTTACGCCACTGCCGGGAATCGAACCCGCAGCTGCCCAATTTCACCAACGTGATAATGGTCGGTGACAAGTGACATTTCTGTTGACATTACAAACTCGACGAAAAACTCGCCCGTTGGTTTCATAATGACCACGCATTGCAATTCGAGTTGTCACTTGTCGAATTGTTAAAATAAGGGCCAGTTTGAGTGGTGTAAGGGTAAAAACACGCATCAAGGAATGATGAGCATCCAGGTTCGAATCCCGGCAGATTTACTTTCGGATTTTTCTGATTGAGTCTGCGTTTAATCGCTCTGTTACAAACAAGTAAAACGTCTCGAATAATTCCTGATCAGAACTCTGCAGTATTGTGTGCAAGCTTTGTCGTTGTCATAACTTTATTGTTGGGAGCATTTGCGTCAGCAGTTGGCAGCCTCGCCTGCCTGCTTGTAAAAAAACTGCTAGATAAATGGAACTAGTATTTCGCGTATCATGTCCATCAACAGCTAGTGGATGCTAATTATTCCGCGCCTTAGTGTTAGGCCAATGTCAAACGCGTACCCGTAATATTTATTTATAGAAACTTTCTAGACTAGGTCATCGTTCGATTTAACGAGTTTCTTCCAGCGCATTGTTCTTGGCAATGATGGTCTTTCCGAATGCGCTGGTAGTTTCAAAAAACGACATGCAAAACAGCCCTTGGCGGCCTACTTGCAAAATAAAGTTTTGCCTAACTAACTAACTGTACGCAGCTGTTCTTCGACCTTTGCCCTTTCGCGGATCGCCAGCAAGAGCAACCCACCTGTCATGATCGTACCGCCACAAATAGCGACTGCTGTCAGAGTTGCTGAAACGGCGTATGAGCCATGTCCACCCAGTGCACATACACCGTTCCAGATATTAGGTGTGCGCAGCTAAGTGGCGGCTAGCGTGCTAGTAATGACTGCTAACGCGTTTCTGGCATATTTGATTGAAAACCGTCAATACCTCGGACGTATGAATGTATTTTTGATGGAAAAATCATTTGAGCTGTTTACACGCAGGGCTCCGGCTTGCTCATGGTAAATAGCGGCTGCGTGACAGCGGCCGTTGTTATTGTGCTAAGGGTGGGGGGTTTCAGGGTTCTTATGTTTACACATATACACGTGTCTCATCTATTTCAGTACCTATTTTTTCATGCTTTATTAAAGTTTGCGGACGGCAGGACCTGGTGCAAGGCCCGTCCGAATCGCTACCAGTCTTCCTCGCTGTGTTGCGGTGTGGAGAGTAAGACAGACAGAGAAATTACTGGCACATGATGTATTCCATCTTAGTACTCTAGACCGGCAAAGCATCTGCAATCCCCTAGAGTTACAGGTGTCTATGGGTGTTGATGCTTCCTCGCCATCAGATGACTTGCTCGTCTGCGCTCCTCGTCGCATAAAAATGCAGCTTCGTTTTGTTCTGTCGTTTAAAAGCTCCACAATAATCATTTTGAAATACTGGAGCTCGTTTCCGAGCCATTTGACAGTGACGTACCACTCCATTCAAACGATAACCTGTTTCACGACACCCTACGCTTCCAAATCATAAATCGACAACGAGCAATCCAAATCGTCCGAAACAAGATATATGTTCGCAATAATCCCCGATCGCTTCGGAGCGTCAACTTTTATGATGGACGTCCGTCCGTTAATGTCGGACAGAGAGAGGCAAGCGCCCCGTGTCTGTGTGTCATCGAGATAAATTACGCCGGGCGGAAATGGGCGGCGTAACGAATGGCGCCGGCGTAACTCATCGGACCCCGGAGGTGCGTATCTGCAAGGTCCGCGGAAATCTCGCGTTAATGATAACGAGTAATGGCGCTTTTATTGCCATCTTTGGACACTGTTTCCTACCTACTGCTATTTTTGGAGAGAACCAACGCTTGTTTCGTGAAACGCGTTTGGTCCATTGGTTTTGGGGATGTAAACAGAAAAAGGGTACGCTTTGCGAGGGCTCTGTGAAAATACTGGTTTAAGGTATAACTTAATGCGTCGAGTAATAAAGACAATATGGGTTTACTTATTTGCCAGTACGAGTAACGTGGTGATTTAGTCAAGACCAAAAAGGAGAAGTAAACTAGGAGTGAACGGCTTAGAGATTAGCCATGGCTTTTTCATATTTACCCTGTTACTGACAGTAAATCTTAGAGTTGGCTTAAAAATGCAACATTAAAAAGCTCAGCCATCTAATCTATTCTTGTAAGGTTTAATGTCCCTTTCGCCGGCACGATTAATACCCCCATATCTGTCGCGGTAACCGCGGCGCGAGTTATGCCCCGCCCGTGACCATAACGACGTCTTTATTTAAAGCAGGGCGTTATTTGCGATTGTTACGTGTATTTAGACGCTTAATAGCCCTAAAACCACCCTCCCCCCTCCGCCGCCTCTGCCCGCAGCCCTCTGTCCTCGAGTCGCTTTCAGAGGAATTCAAATCACACCATCCGGCTTGCGCTATGGAAAAAATGGAATATAAGTGTTACGAGTTTTATCACGGCGAGGGTTCCCTGCGTCGGCCTTGTGTTAATGATGTTGGAGTCCCTAATTTACGAAATTGTTACTTTGGATTCGATGAAGGTTGTTTGGATTTAATTGGAGCTGATTCCCAACATGGTGTTGACGTAGAGGTTTGCAGGTTCACGTTGGTGGCTTGTTTTTCAAAACTCAGTTTAGTTTGGAAATAAAGAAGTAAAGGAGTAGATACTGCTAACACGCAAGCGCGGCTAAGCACTACACTGTAACTGTGTAGTCATAGATAAGGCATAAAACAAGGATGTACTTAATATGAAAGTCTTGAGCGCAGTGTCTAATGGTATGATGGATCGACAATATTATTGGATCACCTCACATAGATCACGACTTCGCAATGCCCTATTGCATTGTAAGATTATAAACTACTACATATTAGTGGCAAGCACGTTGCTGTGTACGAAATGCAGAATTTTGTTTTCTAGACGATATCTTGAAATTTTATAGTAATTCTTCAGATTTTGCGGGTGGTAGGACATTGTGAGAGGTTATCTCGCTCCCTTCCACCGTCTTACTCGCTAATCCTGTCATCAAGCAGCAATACTTGCGCTGCTGTGCTCGAGCATGAAGAGAAAACCAACTGTATGAAATTACTGGAACATCAGGTATTTTATTTTATCCCTCCAGGCCAGTCGCATCTGCAAAGCTCCGGTGATGCGAGAGAAATGGTAATCACTTACCATCAACCCCTTACTTGTTGTATATAATACTAGCGATTCCCCACAAACTGTGCAGGATTAAAACATAAACAAACCCCCATTCCGCCAGAAGAGCAGAACTCCAAAAAATGCGAATAAAATAATGGCTTCTGGGCATTAACTGTAATTGTTTCGTAAATGCTCCGCGAGAGGCCGTTACTCGCGCGCCATTACCCCGCAAATAACGGGGGGCGGAAGGGGGGGAGCGGGATAGTTGCAGGACAACACAGACCTCTGTCACGGAACTGACAAGGAAGACGTGCTTGTAAACGGGGATGTAATGTTTTACTTTGATCGAATGTGACGTTGGTCATTGTCAGTTGCCAGAGCTGACCTCTCTCGCATGTTCGGTGTAGTATTTAGCGTCCGCCATATTGAATTTCATGTTGTCAATGTCGTTTTGCCCTGTGACTGTGCAAATGAACCCTTGCTGGGATCAAACTGTTCATTAACATTTAGAATGGTCGTTTGGGTTTGGCTACGGGTGGGAATATTCATGGTGGTGAAACTTTATATTTTTATTAAAACGCAGTTCTTTCGTTTTGAATATAAATAAGATCGCAAAAAGAAATTTAGACTATGAATATAAATAAATGTGGTCGTACGTTCGTTAATTTTTTCTTAGTCAAATTTTGCTTTGCTTTCTGTCTCCAGTTATAGCAAAACCAAACCTAATTCCCCAGTATTCTCATAACCAATCCTGTTTTGGGTTAGACTTTCCATGTTACTAACTTACTGATATGCTGACTTTAAAAGGATGTTATTTCTCACTTTTTATATTTACAAGCGCAAGGTAATTCCCGAGTATTATTGAGTATCCCGTCTATCTTGGCTGTCTGCTCCACAGCTATTACAGCCACAGCCACCGTATTCGTAGCCTTTTATTCCCAACTTTCCCTTCCAGGTCCCTATTCAACAAGCCTACATTTTGTCAGTGACATCTCTGCAGATATTCGACGCTGTCGCGACTTAATTTAATGACCATTACATCGTGAAGCTTCATTTTTCCCAGTCGACAGCTATTTGCCGAGTTGTGTCGGTATTTCTTGACGAGAGATTCGAAACTGTTTCACTTGAAGGTGAATTTGTGTCGTTGTCTTTACGACCACGTTAACCGTCACCCCTAGACAAAGCAAGGCAGCTCATACTAATAAGTCAGCGTTTGTGTAATTTATGCATACGCACTTATGAGGGGGTAGAGGCGTACAGCCAACCCTGCAGAATAATCTATGGGGTATCAAGATACGTGCATATTTGAACAGCCACTCACAGATTATGAGTTCAAACTACGAGAACACAAAGGAACAGTGAGTGCCAAGTGTTAAGCCAAATTCTAGACGTATTGAGTTAAGCCAAGTTTGCGTCATTCACCGCATAAATATGATTAATGGAGAGCGCGTTTTGATACTTTCTGAATGTTTTTAATTCGAGGTTGTTTTACTGACTTTACTTGCATTATCAACCATCCTACATGCTAAGTAATTAGGGACCGCTGGTGCATTACTTTAAAATAAACTTCAATAAAGTCAATCCGAAGAAGTAAAAGTGGGTGTAATTTGAATTGCGAGATCTGAACCACACATACATACTAAAGTAGTAAATTAATTAAGATTTACGAAAAAGAAGAAGTGTAATTCGCCTTTGTACATAATATATTCAAGGTCTTTTTTTGTGATTTGTCTCTGCTTCTTTATATTTGTACAATAAAGCATTTTACTTACTTACTCACTTACTTACTTAAAAACAAAAGGCTGAATGCCACATTGGTTACGTGCAAGGCTGCACCTTTTTAGAGAGTTTTAACGTTTCTTTAATAGTTTATGGTTTTTTAGATGACTTTGATTATACTGTTGTTTCCAACGAAAACCAGCGCCTGTTATTTTGCTCCCAAATAGGTCAGTACCTAGCAGAACATTTCTCAAAAAATGCCACTTTAAAATATATACACTCCCGAGCAAAAATAATGGGTCACTTTTCATACGAAGTTCTGTGAAAAGCGAACCGTTATCTTTGCTCGTGAGTATATAATTATATACATACATCCATATATTTACATACACATGCCATCACACCTCTTTCCCACAGGGGTAGCCACTTGCTACGATCCTGACACACTTCTTTCGCTTCATCCACATTCATCAATCTCTTCATACATGCTCGTCGGTTTCGGGTACTCCTGACCTGACCTTTTTCCAAAACGTCTTATATTTGGTCTCGGAACGTCCGTAATATAATTGTTTTTTTCCTATTGTGTTACTATTTTCCAATACACTATATACCGTAAGCCGTAGGTAACGAAAAGGGAGAACATAAAAAATGTACCTATGACAATTTCTACACATCTTTTCTCTCCTACAGGGATGGAAAGAGCTCAAGATTCAGAGTTTCTTGCTGTTTCTGAGTGGAAACATGCTATTCGTAGATAATAAAAAATTGAGGGGGTGGCATTTTTTTTAGAAGTGTTCAGTAAGTTTAAGCTCTACTAAAGACATCATTTTAGGCTGAATAGGAATTTCAAGATGGACTACGCCAAACACTTACTAATTTTCTTTCTTAGTCAGTCACATAGCTAAAAGTTGTTCTCAAATCGCAAAAATCTGAACATAAACAGACACTAAAAGCAGTCGCAGATGGGGCAGCCAGGCGGAGTATATTAAAAAGCTAAGCAGACAGTGGACTGGCTCGCCCCGGGGAGTTGTGACGGAACTTAATTAAAACCCGCGAGGGGCAATTGTTCCGCGACACAAAGGTTAGACACGAAGTTACATTAATGCAATTGATTATATTAATTGAGCGATACGACGACGCTTTCCGTGGTAGGTACGTAAACGGATAAGTTCTGAGTGGCGTACCGCGAGGCTGTAGAGTCAATATTTTGCATGCGCGTTGATATCGAGGGGATGACAGATAGACAGGAGATAGATAGATAGCCAACACACACAATCAAAATTACATAAAATATAAACATATCAAGCCAAAACTTAAAACTAGAACATTATCTTTGTTTGTGTGCGCTACAGTAGCACAAAAGGGCCATGGCTCAGTGGTCAACATTGCTCGTAGGAGCCAAACAGTGGTATTCTGCCACAACCCACGGAACAAACAAATGAACACTTATTTAACAGTTACTTAAAATATGAATTTAAAATGGAAGGAGAGAGATGAAGATGGTGTGTATGATTCTTATACATCTGGGCCCCGATTTTTGAAAGCACATGTGTGAAAATAAAACTCGGAAGTGGTGAAAACGAGCAGCCTAAAAGATACGGCGCTCATGAATCTGGTGAACTAGTCAAAAATTTGATTGGAGCTGTAGTTATGAAGATATAAACAGATTTATACCACTTTCGAGTGATGTGCTTTCAAAAATCGGGTCCCAGTTTACGCTTATTTTTGTGCCCTATCTACTGCTAGGGGTATCTACGGTTGTCCCGCGGCGCAGGCGCTGGGCGCTAATTAATTTTCTTTGTTGTACTTGTTTCAGTTTAATTCGTTCGCGTCGGCGAGTTCCAGCCGAAACTTCAGGATCTCTCAACAAGTTATTCGCTGTTGATACACCGTCTCGGACTTACTTGTCTCATAATTACAACAAATTGTCTATAGTTAGATTTATTGCGAATTTCATTTCTGGTTCCTACTTAGAAGTAATTTTTGCACCTACGACAGAAGTCTGTCTGTTACCTCTTCACGCTTCGACAGCCGCTAAACCGATTTAGTTAGAAATTGGTATAGATATTCGGTTTCAGAAAAAAACGAATAATGGCTTTTGATAGAACGTCTGCGAAGACAGCTTAGTGAATGTTAAATGAAAAAGTTACAATTTTGGGAAACATGAATTTAATGAAAAAGCCCGCGGAGGACTGAACGTTGCGTTGTTTGCTCAACACGCGCGCCCGCGGCCGCGGCCTGCCCGCGCCCGGAACCATCGATACGCCGAACTTTGCAACTCGCCCTTTGTTACCTTTTCTGATGAAATTTGTGTTTGCGGGTAGGAGCGGCCGGCCGAGCAGGGCAACGTCGATGTTTAACACTCCGTATATCAAAGAAAAAGAAGCCATTTTTCATAACAATTGTCATAATTCAATCCTGTTCAGTACCTGTTAAGCCAAAGTTCATTGTTGTTAGTTAGACACAAAAAAAGATCGTCGTTTAGGTACTTTTGATGACGTCCTATTGATCGATTAGTGCAGTATCATAGCAGGAGGCAGAAGATTGTTATTGCTTCCCTCGTCCTCAATGATGGCCACCGATATTCTTATGCTTATCACTGAATTAGGCAACTTAAAGTTTGCCTTAAAACTAACCTCTCTAACCTCTTCGATTTTCTTTTGTTTCATTTGTGCCAAGCCCAGTATTAAAAACACGACTCGACTCGGTAACATGGCACACCTACATCACCAAATAATTGCAGATGCCTTGCCGCCTAGTGATGGTAATTTCACCAGCGTCTCACTCTCCTCGCCGGAACGCAGCAGCGTTCACACTGCTTCTTAGCAGCCGGATTAGGGGATTAGAGGTAGCCGGACGGATCTTGCTCTGCTTACCCGCAAACGTAACTTTAGTATTACGGGTATATCGACAACAGCATCGAAATCCTACCCTCGGACATCACTAGTCGCGAGTTGGCCGCAGTTCGTAGTTAATTTGGTTTCGTCAAAGAAACGACAAGTTCGGTGGCTCCGGCGCCCGCGGCGGCGGGACCCCGCCGTGTCGGACAGGACCCTGTTGCCCAAGTTAATGGCACCCCAAGGCTGGACAGGAAGGATTGGATGTTGAAGAATGCGCAGAAATGGGCTGTTTGTTATTCGTGGCCGGAAACATTTTGAAATTCATAATTATTTTTCCATGCTGAGAATTAAGAAAAAAGATTGAATGAACCAGTTGCTTCTCTTCCCGCGCAGGTAAGAATCGAGGCACATCGAGGTGAAAATATGAGGAATCATGTTACAGGCGATGCGGCTAGCAACCCATCAATATTTTGATTCCTTTTTCCAACTATATGCCCACAATCATGCTAAACGTTTAGATCTTGTTAACTTAAGGCTCTGTTTACCCCGTAAGGGATAAAGACGTGTTTTATGTATGTATGTATGTAAGAATATTATTTAGGATAATGTACTATATGTTTTGTAACTACAAAATTTATTTTCGATTATTGTTTTATGCCTACTTTTACATATTTGTCTTGTAGTTTATTTGTGTGTGTGTGTGTGAGGGAGAGGGGAGATAGCTGGCGAGTTTAGCGTTCTCTTTTGTTTTCTACAAGCCGTGCTATTAGGTTTGGCTACGCGTGGCGGTTTAGCAACGTCGCTTATGTGAACCTAAGTGTAAAAATGCGACGTTGCCAAACCTCGTAGCACGGCTTGTAGAAGACAATAGAGAAGGCTGCGGTTTGGCGACTGCTAATGTCCATAGGTATTTTTTTGTCCGTCAAAAATATTTGAATTAATTTATACCAAAAATTCCTCACTATGTGAGTGTGTTTGTTGCAATAGTCTTCTATTTAAAGCACAGACTACTTCGTAGCGAAACCGGCAAAACTGCCGCGCTCTATGCGACTATTCTACAGAAGAATACGAAATTTCAATACCACTAACGCCATCTACCGCGGCGCTTTCGAACTATCAGTTACAATGCGTACGTGACTGCCAGCCATGATTCCCTTTCTGTTGAACTATTTCCCATTTCATTTCTCATTTTATGTTATACTTTTACATTTTTATGAATTAGGTACACACAGAACATTCGCGTCAAACCAGATAGGTAATTGAATTTTGGTGTCGCAACGTTTAATGGCTAACAGTGGTCCTTGGGGGCTACTCCGAAATTGGATTTTCGAAGTTCGTATTCCGTCTCTCTTCCTCCCAAATTAATGACCATTAGTGCGAGCGGAATGGCACAAAACGGACTTCGAAAATCAAATTTAGAAGTAGGCCTGACCAGGTGAGTACGCACTTAACAACACTCACACACTGACATTCTACTATGAGATATTTTATGTTTATCAAAGATAATTATTAATCTTAAATCGCTGACCTCAGATTTCCACATGCCTAACTTGTCTGAACATGTAATGGGCAACAATACTATACTATAAGAACTTAGTAACCATATTCATTGTAAATAAATAAACATTTCATATTTAATTTCATTCCATCGAGAGTAAATGTTCGTTTCGTACTCAGTGAACCTCGGAAAGTTAATTTATCTCGCGTATTAATATGTATGAGGCTTATCCAAGAATATATATTCAAGGTATAGTTGGATGTTTATTTCTTCGGCAGCGTTTGCATACGAATGAAGATCTAATGTCCTACAAACATCTCAGCCCTGCTCGTACAATCAGAGATGGTTGGTTTCCCTGATGGAATCAAGGCAAATAGCTAGGTACATAAATTCACATAACTGATCCTACTTCCTACTAATATTATAAATGCGAAAGTTTGTGAGTGAGTGTGTATGTTTGTTCCTTCTTCACGCTGAAACGACTCAATGGATTTGGATCAAATTTGGAACGGAGATAGCTGGTACCCTAGTTTAAAACATAGGCTACTTTTTATCCTCATAAATTGCATAGTTCCCGCGGGATAGCGATTAACGTGTCAAAGGTGCTTAGAGTCTCAGCGTTAATACTTATTGCAGAGTATACTATCAACATCAGTTCTTAAGTCTAATTCTACGCGGACGAAGTCGCGGGCAGAAGCTAGTATAAAATAAAATTAGGAAACAGATAAGTTCGTGTACAGAGCGCCAGACTAAGTCGCACAATACGATTAAACGCGTTCGCAAACGTCTCAATTAGGTACTATGTCAAAATTGGTAGCGCCACTAGAGGCACGTAGGCACAGGCGCAGGGGTAGGTGGTCTGTGCACGTAGGTAACGACAACACATTCAATTCATGGCATTTATTTTTACTGCGACGCGAATGCGTTTGAGGCTTTTAAACGCTTAGTTAATCACTTCATACTGAATACACGATACATTTAATTCGGCTAAGATTAGTGTATAAATAAAGAGCATGGTTATTAAACACTAGCTAAAGCCATATCTGTGGTCCGGTGACAGAATGTTTGTCGCAGAAGTAAGATAAATGCAGCCCGAGCGAAAGTTCCTCAACTAAGTCATCGTTTCTATCTTGCTCAAACTTTTGACATGATACCGGGAACACATTAATTATGCGACAAAAGCCCAGCTGCAGGCATTCGGCGGATAACCACTTGAAGTACTTCCACGTTACGTTGTTTATGGAGCGGAAGGCAATTTGGGAGTTTACTTAGCGAAGGGTACGGCCGTCGCGTCGCACTCGACAGCCCTCGTCTTGCCCGTGGTGTAGTCTCCGACGAAAATTAATAAACAGGCGCACGGAAGCCGGCACGCGAGGAGTCCATTCCATCGAAGCATCAGCTGGAACCCGCCGCCACCGTAAACACCAGCGAGTGATGCCGCCGACTTCTATTTGCATGCTGCTAGAGAATAATCCCCGCGACTTACGAGCGCGAGGTGCCTAGTGATTTTGTTTTGGCTATATTTCTGCCATTTTATCGGCTCGCTTTTCCTCATTGATATGCGAGTTCAGAAGAAATTCGTGCGTGAATATTCTAGGTAATTACGTCAAAAAACCTTTTACCTTGTTCATGCGAATAATTTTAATAAATTTGTGACGGTTGACTTTCTTTCCGTGCTTATTTGCTCCAGTCTCGCAAAGGCATTATTAATGAGTTCTGATATTTACTTTTTGTTTCAACATTATTAATGGTGCCGTCATCTCGAGCAAGAAAAAGTTTCTAACTGTAGAAATCTGATATTTTTCCCGGAAAAATCTTGGAAGAGAGGAACGAGCTTGAAGCCTGCCTTTGCCTTATTGGAACCCCGGCGGGTTCAGCGCTTTGAAGAATGTTTAGTACCAAGAATAAAGTATGCTTTCAACTATTACAATATTACGCATTATTTAAAGTACTGAAGGGTGTTTCCCCTTCTCTGGCTGGCTATATTGCAGGGGCCGCCAACTTGATCAGACCCAAGATCTCCTGTTTACTAACGAAACCCTGTGCTACATACTTCATGAAACCTTAAATCAGCAGTTGGTGATTACGTTGCGCAGTCTGGTCTACGTATTTATATTTTTTGCCTTGCCACGATCGACTGGACTAACAGTCGCGATCGACCGGTCGATCGCGATCGACCTGTTGGCCACCCCTGCTATATTGTAATCAATTTTCGTGACTGAGGAAGCTCCAGGTGTGTACAAATGGCAAAAAAGTTTCATACTGCGTAAAGTCAACGTTACATAGATTTGTGCGTATGTGGCAACTGATTTAAGGTTTAATAACATGCCATAAATGTTGTAAACACGCCGCATGAATGTTATTGCTAGGCGGCGGTAAGTTTCCATGTTTAGCTAGCCCATTGTTGCCTTTGTGAGCAACTGGACGCGTATTGTGCAGGCCGGGCTGTCAGCCGACGCCGTGTTTGGTAAACAACTATTGTCGCGAGCGAGCAATTACGAGGAGGGATGACAGAAGGGTTGAATAGGCGGCTCGGGAGGAAACGTAGGTTGATGGCAGAGGAACGCCAATTAAATCAATCATGCTCAAATAAAGGGACATAATATTGTCGCACCAACTTGCCATATCCCGTGTCAGTTGCTTTAAAACCATTCGCTACTGATGATCCACTGATCATTCTTAGTTTCAATATCTTTATGCCAGCGTGGTAGTCTTGCGCCTTACGCATTTTTTGTAATTTTGAATACAAGTTTGTGAAATGTAATGAACTCATGCACGATTATAACTTAAATACGGATATAAAGACGGATTGTCGACAGTACATACAGCCTCTAAATTCCCTAACAAGATGCAGACGTCCACGACGCTCAGGCTATAATTGCGGCAAATAAAGCGTTTCCATAAAACTCGCAAAATAAAATTGTCGGCCGTAAAGGTTTTAGCGCCGAAACAAACGCAAGTCGTGCGTCAAGCGGACAGGCGCATGCGCGAGCCAGTTATATTTTTAAACCTTTGCACAGTGAAATTGACTTGACTTCTTTCCCTTTGTGTCCGAGCTGCATCTCAATACCAACCTTAGCCCACCTCGATTGAACGCACAATGGAGCTGTTCTCTTTTATTTGTAAGTGGAGAGTGCACCACTGCATAACAGCGCCTACTGTTTCCATGCTACGGTGGAATATGGCTTAGCCGGTAATAATCGCTGTGTGTGGAGAAAGTTGTCCGCTAGCCTTTGTTCGGCGTCGAACCGGCGACCCGCGATGAGCGATATGCGACATGACGCTGCCCCGCGCCCGCAAGACACGGAACTCGCAGACACGGCCTGCCAGGCCACGAAACCTTTTTTTTATGCGACAAAGAAGACAAACAAGTGGGTCACAGTTGGTAAGTGACCCACGACCGAATGACACCCGCAATACTAGTGGTTGAACGCGTTGCCAGCCTACAGGACTAAGATAAAATACCTTATGTGTCAGCAATTTCACCTATCTTACCCTCCACGCTGGAACACAGCAGCGCAAACTGCTGGCGGCGTGATTAGTGAGTAAGATGGAGGTAGCGATCCGAACGGACCTTACACAGTCTACCTTTAAACTACCGCTAAGCTGGCTTTTATAAGGTCGAACATAATTCCTGTATCTTTTCCTAGCTACGTATGATTTGCCAGTCAATTTTGTCAGAAAGTTCATGCTGCAGCATTATTGTATTCTTTTCAAATTTAAGCGGCTTTTTCAATCCGCGTCCATTTGAAGTCACGCAGCGTTCTGTAGGTACATAAAAACACACCATATCATTACAGCTTGTAGGTACCTTTACATTGGCCCATAACCATAATGATGATGAGGGAGATTGGTCGCGGGTCATCACGCTTCATGGCTTCATTTCGGCTGTTAGCATAAAAACAGGCATGACTCCTTGTTCGGCGATGCACTAAAATTTTATGCCGCCATCTTATGAGCATTACACGACTAAATGGCCGGCGTGATGCTCTCGCATGCACGTCAGCTTCTGAGGTGGGAGTATCACGATAGCCTGCTGTGCTCGATTACATGACCGTGATGATAACAGTTATTATAGTTGTAATGTGCTGTTGGGATCGGGGTCCCAATCAGTGTCATTCCCAGTAATGAGCGGGCGCACTCATAAATGGTCATTAAACAAATGACAGCTGATTCCGCGGAAAAAGTCCGTGCCGCACAGAGTTAACCCGGACCTATTGATTCCTTTCTATCGTTTAAAGGTTTGGTTCGATAAAGTCATTCAGACATCAAGGATGTGGGTCAGTGTCACAAAGGAACTTAAGAGGAACAGACCTTTATTTTAAACAGATGGACACAATTTGGACACGATATGCGATGCAATGGTGGGAGCGCGGGTAGAGGGCTCATGAGGCACCGACGTTAAATAGAATGTATTCTTTGAGAAGTAGCGTGGTGATACAAAACGTTCCACAGTATTTTTTTAATAACGGCCGATGTTTCAAACGCATGCTTACGGAACTTTGTATACCGGTTACTGTTCAGTGGTAACCCATTAATTGTTACATAATTAATGGCCTTTTCGTCAGTTTTTGCGCAGAGGTCATCGGACAGGATGCTGGCGCCGTTGTGCGCGGGCGCATCTGCTCGGCTTTTTGCGGCGGCTCAGGACGTTGCGGTTTGCAATCGCACGTTGCCGAGGAAATTGGATTTTTTTTCCCCTCTTTTAGGGTATCCCACGGGAAGTATCATGTAGATGCTCTAGAAAGTTGCTTGTTCCATCCGCCTGCTGAGAAATTTCTCTTCAAAACTGTGGTAATTTTTTTATAGATTTGCCTCACAATAAAATAAGAAAGGCGCAACTCGGGCCAGCACCTGGCCTTATACTCGGAAGTTGCAAATTCGAACTTCGTATAGAGGTCTTCCGCTTACACTTATAATTAGAGAGACAGGGATGATATTATGATACAAACTTCTAATTTCAAATTTCAGAGTAGCCCCTGCTGCGAGTGCAAGTACAGTCAGCCTACGAAATGTTATTTTTATTTTTTTGTAAATTGTATCTTTATATTTGTACAATAAAGCATTTACTTACTTACTTACTTACTTACAAAATGTTCAGCCATTTAGCCTTTTGCCACTTTGATTGCACATACCAAATGCCAATTTTTTTATATGAAATGATGGTATTCTAAGTACAGCATTCATTACATTTTATAATATACTAGCTTCTGCCCGCGACTTCGTCTGGGTAGAATTATACATAAAAACCTTCCTCTTGAATCACTCTATCTATTAAAAAAAATTACCGCATCAAAATCCATTGTGTAGTTTTTTGAAGATATAAGCATACATAGGGACAAAGGGACATAGGGACATAGGGATAGAGAAAGCGACTTTGTTTTATACTATGTAGTGAAGAGCCGACTGTACAAGCCTTTTTTTTATATGAATAGGAAGGCAAACGAGCAAGTGGGTCACCTGATGGTAAGTGATCACCACTGCCCATAGACACCCGCAACCCCGGAGGGATTGCAGATGCGTTGCCAACCTAGAAAACTAAGATGAAATGCCTCTTGTGCCTGTGTCAGTGCTGGCTTCCAGTCCACCCTAATCCTTGCATTTCGTACAGCTTTAAGTAGCAGAATCCAGGATTTCCAGTCGATAGATACTATATGGTTTCAATACGTAAGGTTTTCTTTTGTGTCAAAACACAAGCACGTTGTTTCTAAGAAAGTGGAGCAGCAGCCGTGTCACTCGGTGGTAACGGCGCCGGCGCCGCCGCCAGCCCGCGCATGCGCGTGAGTCGACGCACTCACGCCACGCACGATTTGTTCAACATTTACGATCGCAGCAATGGCGGTCAATTCAATCACCACAAATACATCCTACTTCCTGATCCTACTTCTGTTTTATACTGTTACATCAGTCTGTATGTTTGTTAATCTTTCACGTTCTTACGAGTAAAGTTTGTGAGTTTTGAGGTTGTACCCCCGTACTCTGGATATACTGAACCGATTTTGAAAATTATTTTACCAATAGTAAGCCACATTGTGAGTGTTATGGGCTATGCTAAATTCTACGCGGACGAAGTCGCGGGAAACAGCTAGTAATTAATATAATGACACACATCCGCGAATTATTTAAAACTGTTACTCCCAAACCGCCGCCACCGGTTCTCGTCTCCAAAAATAACATATCCGTTTCAACACAAGGGAGAACTTCTTGTTCCGTTTTCAAAACACTTAACCAATTAAGCAGCCGCGCCCTATATTAAGATACATCAACCTCCCATAAAAGCCTTAATTACATCTCTCAATTAACCTCGTCAGAACGCATCAACATCCGCGTGTTCTACCTCGACGACATAATTGCTCCATTAGCAAAAACAACTCGCAGGTGACGCGAGGGGGCGCCACTGCGGGCCCAGGAGTTACAATGCGCCGAAACGATGGCTGCCATACAAATTATTCCAAAATCCCTACTTGGATATATTTACTAGACCACGCTGGTCTAGAAGCAAAGAAAAAAATTTGACTGTACCAGTTACTCCTTAGGAATCATATTATAGGCGATGCGGTTAGCAACCCATCACTACTTCGATTCCCCTTTCCACCTATACGCCCACAATCATGCTTAATGTGGCTTTTAGGTCTTGTTACCTTAGGTTCGGTCTACCTCGAAAGGGATACAGACGTGATTCACATTGGTCTCCATCAACATTCTAAACGGAATACGTTGGCAGCTGGCAAAAATTTATATTTGTTGACTGCAGGTATACTTACATTGTGATCCGTCCTACATGTGAACCAAATTTCAAGTCAATCGGACCAACCGTTGAAGAGTTCCCTCCTGCAGACACGGGCCTGACCGGCCCATCAGAATTCTACTACCAGATTATTGTATTGCCATCCGATTTCTACAAGTTTGCAGAATTTCAGCTCAATTGGTTGAAGGTATCAGCTTCAAAATTGAGTTGCAAGATTACACCCGGACAAACATACTTACTTATGCATACGTTGCATGTTAATAAAAAATAATGAGTGTATAGTTTCACCCAATAATTCAGAAGCCCAAGGTTACCGTGCACAGCATCCCTCGCACATTTTCACGTTTCTAAATTCAAGTGCCTGCTTAAGAACCCCCTCACATAATTTGTGCGACACAGCTGCGGCGGGGACGGCGGAGCTTCAATGACGTCTCCGGCGCCTCTCAAGCACTTCGATGGTTACATTGGTTCATTACTCATATTGACATAAGCGTTGTATCATTTACATACATAGGTACACACACTTATTACGTTTTTATCCGGGACAGAGAAGAGCCTAAAGTAACAAGACCTAAAGGCCACGTTTAGCATGATTGTGGGCGTATAGGTGGAAAGGGGAAACAACAGGTACTTCACCATAATTGCTTCCAAACAGCTCTGTTGTATCAAATCCACTAGCACATAAAAATTGAGTCATTAAGCCTGCCTAAATGAAACAGGTACATAATTTTAGTGTCTATTTTCGTCATAATAGTAATGGATTGCTAGCTGCATCGCCTATAACATGATTCCTAAGATTTTCACCCATTCCCTCGATGGGCTTCCACCATCTGCGCGGGAAGAGAAGCAACTGGTACATTTTATGTTTTTCCTTTGCTCCCAGACCAGCATGGGTTTTATCGCGCAGACAATAAGATCGTCTAGTACTCTTTCCTAGATCCCGTAGTGAAGCAATATAAGCATTTACCGGGACAAAGTGGCTCTGATTTTTCTGTCACAATTCAATATTTGTGACAAAAATGCTTCAATTACCCGGCATCCGGTGGCTCCCAATATCCTTTGAACTTCCATTTCCACTCAAAATTCACGGAAAAAACTCTTTGTCGTCATGCCAGTTACTTAGCCCATCTGAGAGATGAGTCGATCACATTTTTTATCTTCAAGAAACACTCTTAAGCTTCATTTTCATTCGACGAACGATCGAATACAGCGTCTTCTCGGGATAGAAATCTGTGAATGTGCCTTAAATTATCCGTAGAAGGTTTATTTTGCCTCGGAACTGCTCTCCAGCTGCTTAATGTTAATATTCCGTTTGAGTGGAGTACATTTATAGAATCTGAAGGTTGATAATTCGTCAGTAAATTGAAGCGTTGCTCGAAGTTTGTATCGAGAGCGACACGGTTTCAGCTACATGGGAACCAGCTTTTGTTAGAAATAACTTCCAAACTACACGCGACTTCGAGGCTATAAAAAAAAATATTTAGAACTTGTTCACTCTAATTTTAAGCTTAGTTAATTGTTGAAATGTTTAATATTAAACATTTCATTGTATACTTGCTAGTTACCAGTTTGAATCAAATATAACGCGGCCCAGCATTTTATTTCCGCTTCATTTTGTTACGAATATCTTTCAAATAAAAGTCTTTCTCCCGATAAACGCGCTCAAGGCAGGTTCTGTTTTTAAATTCGTTAAATACGGTTCAAAGGATAACATTCATTGAACTAGATCCCTCGGCGGATCCCGGCGCTACTCCAGAAAAACAATAAAGCAGTCCCTTCCTCATTACCATCGGTAATGAACGAAACAAAAACAATTCCGCGCGCAGTTCCGATTCGGAGAAGGCGTTGAATCGGCGATAATTTCAAATTCTCTTGGAAGGATAACGAGGAAATATTAATTATCCAAGGGAGGGAGGGGGAGAGTTATGACCCGGCGAGGCCCTGACCCGGCCCGGGCTGGCGTGGGCGTACACTTTACGCACTGCCTTGTGGAGGACGAACTGAGTAGTTTTATATTGTAATCGTTATTGTAGTACTTAGAATGCTCAGAAATACAATTGTGCTGTAGTTTTAGATGCACCAACGTTCTGGCCATGCTCCTAAATATAAAAAAACGCATTTAGA
Organism: Pandemis corylana; assembly: GCA_949127965.1. Lineage (NCBI taxonomy): Eukaryota > Metazoa > Arthropoda > Insecta > Lepidoptera > Tortricidae > Pandemis > Pandemis corylana. The sequence continues at coordinate 254,258 of OX421865.1, read as the reverse complement.
CCGTAAGCTTCAGCGATGTGAAAATTATAGTAAATATCAGCATACTTTTGTACAAACGCACCAGCCGGTCACCGGAAATACTGAAAGGCTCCAGTCTACTGGCACATGAGGCATTTTATCTTAGCCGTCTAGCCACTGATAGAATGTGCCAGTAATTTCTCCGGCAATCTTACTCTTCACGCCAGCACACAGCAGCGAGTCTACTTCGCTACAGGATTGGCAAGTAAGGTGATGGGTCTGATTTGGACGGACACAACTAGTACAAGTCCATGGTGGTCTAGAAGCAAAGAAACATAGAATGTACCAGTTGCTTCTCCTCCCACGCAGATGGTAAAAGCCCATCGAGGAAATGGGCGAAAATCGTAGGAATCTTGTAATAGGCAATGCGACTAGCAGCCCATCACTATTTTGATTCGATTTGTTTTTTTGCCATTTATACGCCCACAATCTTGCTAAACGTGGTCTGTAGGTCTTGCCACCTTAGGCTCTGTCTACGCCGTAAGGGATATAGACGTGATTTGTGTGTGTGTGTGTGTGTGTGTGTGTGTGTGTATATGTAGTACAAGTAACAAAAAAATCATGAACATCGTCGCTTTTTTATTCATAGTACTATCCAGAGGGAGCAGTTTGTTTGGTTCTGTAGTCGAGTCGCTCCCTCGTGGCTTCCTTCACCGCGTTCTGCTGGATCTAATAAGTGGGTTTACTCAATGTTCAAGAAACAATATGGCGCTGATGCTTAGCTTATCTTTTCAATTTACTAACTCTCTCCCTGTTTCCTTTTCCCTTTTGTCAGTCATTTCGCTCCCCGAGCGTAATCTCGGCGCACCAAAAATATCGCCACATTGCCGCACCGTAAAGGACATAATTTATAATACGCGTCACATTTTCCAAAAGCACTCGGATAATAAAGTGCACGACATTCCTAACTTTAGCTCGACGCCTTAAGTCGGGTTATCGTGAAGCACAACAAGCTATAGATTATAAAAATTGGTTAAGCAAAATGCCCATAACGGCCCCGTCAAGCAGACTTAAATCGGTGCGTACATTAACCAATGCCGTCTGAGCCTATAGCACCACTCAACTTGATACTCATTACAGCTCAACTTATAATGGTTCCTTCAAATCAAGCCAGTGTAAGTGTGGCTCTGGTTTCATCGTCCCTCGGTGGTATCGTGTTTCTGGTGACATTGGTTTTGGTATTTGTTGTGTTATCGGCTGCAGCGTGCAGTTACGCCGGCGGGGTATCGCGAGCATTAACCTCAGCTTCAGATAAGCCTCAACCGACTGCACCTAACGGGGGGTAATGGTTTCGCTGGTAATTTCGCTCGATTTCATTACCGCCGTTCTGTTTTTCATACAGCTCATGGAATCACGTGCTCGGTACTCGACAAAGGCATGGCAATGCAGTTTCCAACACAAGAGTAAATAAGCGGGTTTAACGTTGAATGGGAGATGTATTTAGCTTCGGAACTAGAGAGCGGTGTCACTGCGACTACAAAGGCTATTGTGCTGGCCGGCGCGCCTGCTGCCGGCGAACCTCCGGGCACCGGAATATACAATAAGCACTACTTTAACAGCAATAAGTATGGGTAGTATGATAAGTAAGTATTAGCAAGATTTTCGGGTAATTGCATACTTTCTGCACTCCACTGTTGTACCCCGCAGGGATATGCGTTTTTAACTGATTAAGATGAAGGAGATTCTCAACACAGAATGTAGGTAAGTACTCGTACTACTTCTCTTCAAAAGCCCATCGAGGGCGAAAATCTTAGGAGCCCAAGGTAACAAGACCTAAAAGGTCCCGTTTAGCGTGATAGTGGGCGTGTAGGTGGAATCAAAAATGATTCCTAAGATGAAGATAGATAGATAGATAGATAAAAACTTTATTCTTTACAAAACAAAACATGACTCATATGACAAGAAAAAGGGAAAGAGGATTACAAAGGTGACAAACTTAAAATAACAATCAAAACAAAAATAAAAAGTTACACTAAATACAAAATAAAAAATAAAAACACATTTGTAACAGGGAGCCATGTGATGAGTAAAGAATGGGCGCTGACTCAGCGTAATGCTGCGACAAAGCCACAGCGCTGGTATTCTGCCAGTACCCATCCCTCGATGGGCTTTTACCATGTGCGCGAGAGAAGCAACCGATACCTACATTCTACGTTTTTCTTTGTTCCCAGACCAGCATGGAATATGAAGTTCACATAAATCCTAGTAATATTATAAACGCGAAAGTTTGTAAGTATGGATGGATGTTTTTTACTCTTTGCCGCCAGAACGGCTGGACAGATCTGGATGAAATTTAGAACATAGTCAGATTACAGTCCACATATACGGAATAACACATAGGCTACTTTTTATCCCGGAAAATTGCGTAATTCCTGCGGGATATCGGTAAACAAAGTCTATGCAGGCAAAGTTGCGGGCAACAGCTAGTTACTAATATTTGCTCGGAGCCCCCCCCCCCCCCCCCCCCCCCGTCACGCAACAAATGTCCCGCGCATCCAAACGTCTCTCACTCAATTTACTTCACAACACGTCACTCCGTATGCATATTACAAGCATCTCTACGAGCCCCCTGCTGACTCATTATGCGCCTTTTGCCGTCGGCATAGGGGCTGTGGGGCCGGTAACTCGATCGGGTAACAGCGTGCCGTAATGAAGTTAGGAAAACGGGGGCGGGCAATTGGTTCGGGGACATTTTGCCAGTTTATGGGGTCTATAAGTTTACAGTTAAAAAGCGGACGCTGTGTTCTCTAAACGAACATGGTAGTACGTGAAGCACTCGCTGCGCTCGGTTGACAATCGTAACTTGATCGCTTCGCTAATAGAAATTGTACGGCGCCAGGTGTCTTGGCGTTGGTCGTGATGAAACAAAAGTGTATTCATTCACATAAATTACGACAGTAATCCTATCTTTTACTGTTGCAACTTCGGAAGTTTGTGAATATGCAGTTTGTCACTCTTTTATATCAAGACGGCTGAACAGACCGGGATGAAATTTGGTAAAGATGTAGATTATAGCTCGGAATAGGCTATGTCTATTTTTAATCTCGGTAAATGAGGTGATTCCCGCGGGATAATTAAGTAAACTTATAAAATGACGAACAGAATTACTCTAAATTTGCACTAATTCACAGATTTCTGGCTAGAAAGCGCAATTATTCTTAAATCGACGCTATTCTGTATGAATCACAACATTATTAAATTCTCTACAAACACAAGTAAACACCATTCGTCTTTGGCTCGGAAAGTTTTAAATTTAATAAAGCATTGTATCCGGTGGAATTGCGCGGCTGCGGATAGCGGCGATATTAATGACAGGCAAATTTAATAACCGCCTGACAAATGTGGCGCGGCGCGGGCGCATCCGCGCGGCTCGCCCGGCCGCCCGCTCGCCCGGCGCGCCGCGGGCAAGTCGCTGGACCAAGCGCTGCTGGTGCGCGCCAGCTTCCCTGGCGGCTCTGGTGAGACAGTGGCTGCTTCACTGGTAGGAGTGGTAGGTCTCGGAAACTTCAAATGCTAAAATTTACCGACGTGGATGAGTTTCTACTGCAAATCGAAATGATAACTTTCTGTACAAAGCCAGTCAACGAAGGAGAGGTTGTTCACCGAGCTGGTTCGTCGTTTTGACCGATTGGTTGATTGTTTTGTAGATTCTCTTTTAATATTACAATTTTATTGTTTATATTTGTATTATGTTAGCATAATTAAATTACATAGGAAGTACACGGAAGCGTGCCAGTGGCAACTGATTGTCCGTGTTTGTACGTAGTCACAATCTTCAGTAGGTAATAGTTCTCACTACTATATATCTAAATATCAGATCTTACAGTCTCAAATTCGAATCATTCCGTCCTGCTCCCACTAATACTGTTCAATGTTAGAGTGAGAAGGTCGGTACGATACGAACTTCAAATGTCGGGCTCGGGAGAGTCGAGAGCGCTCGCCCGCTGCAACGCGCGCCGGCGAGCGAGCGACGAGCGCACGCCGAATGAAAACGAAACAACCTCGTAAATAACTTCTCCACCGCAGATTAAACCGAAACTCTAATAAGTACATAAGTACTAAATAAAACGCTAAGGGCCGGCGCCGGCTTAGGACTCCGTTTACCCCATTTCCAAGCATCTTGCTCAGTTTAGTGTCAAATAGTTTAATCTCTAAATACATAGTTTGTAGTTAAATTTTACTAAATATTCATCGGCCATCTTTGTGATTTGGCTGCCTTTCCCTCCTTCCTTTTTCATCATCTTTTACTTTTCTTTCCTATTAGCCGTTTTGTCTTTTTTTGCGGGTTGTAGGACTTCGAGCATAATGTGGTTAAAAATTGTCATTAAAAAAAGCTGGCTATGTAACTCTTTAATTCTACGTAGAACGACTGGAAACAAAGGCAATTGTAATACACAGCCGCAAAGCGTTGTAGTGATTGATTCAAATAGTGTCGTTACGGTAGACGAAGTCACACTATAAGTCAGGCTTTGCGTTGGCAGCTCTGAGCACAAACGCAGACAACTAGTCTAATAGTTTCGGAAAATATCATAGACTAAATAAATAGCAATTTGATAATTGCGTAACTGGACAGCAAGCTATGTTCTTCGTTTCAAATTAATTACAGACATGTCATGTCGTCAACATAAATCAGCCAAGAATGATCAAAACAAGCTGCGTGGCGGACAGGCGCGGTGACGCGCGCGGCCATCTTGCCAAAATTAACGGCGGCTCGATAGACAAAAGCGCTTCATTATAATCCAAAAGGTTAATGACGCGGCTCTGAGTGTGGTTTAATGAGAGCACGTAAGCCTGGCTAATAAAAAAGACGGTCGCTGAACGAATTACTAGGAATGAGAAGAGGAAGTTTCATTCTGTAAATATAACGTGGTAGTAAAAAATAAGTAATTTAGAAAGAAAGAAGAAAAAAACAAAAGTATGCAAGCAAAAGCTTGCGTCTGCGCAGCGCTGGTTTTCACCCCCCCCCCCCCCCCCCCGCACTCCGTCCCGCTTTAACAAACAGCGGGTAGACTTACTAACTACATACTTGCGTTGCTAGCATGCTAATTCTCAGAGAGCATAGTGTTGCTTGCGAATCTACCAGCTTTTCCATTTATAGTTCTTTTCAACCCCAAAATATTGCTATAGAGCGACCGCTTAAAATGAGTCCTCGCCCGCGCGGCTGCGGCTGGTCTATAGTTAAGTAAAGTTGAGAAATAGTAGCTTAAACGCTGTCTTAAAAATCACCAATCTGTAAAAGTTTTTCAGAACAGTTGATGTTCAAAGTGAACGACGTCAAAGGAGTGACTTAATTTTTTAATCAACCTGGTGAAATATCCTGGAACAATTTTAAGAAACCTTGTTTAGTAAAACTTCGTATGTATTTACTTAACCAATGGAAATAGTGATGCGATGATTCTTCCGTATCAATCTCCGTATACTTAAATATGGCATGTCTCTTACTCTCTATCTTAAACGCTTGATGAACTTGTGACAATTTGTATTCGTTCATATCATTATCTGTCAATTTTCGATTTGGTTTAGCTGGCTTCGCATCACTAGCATTGCGCAAACAGGACATACAATAAATAAAGCGTAGGTAAGTTTAGTTAATATTTAATAGTATCGGCTATACGTACAGTTAACAATGCTAAAATAGTAACACGTATCCAAATATAATTCGGCATTGCATTCCATTTTTACTTACATAAATTATCGTAATTCCGTTTAAATATCGGTGGACCCATCTCTTAACGTTGGTACAATTAAATGCGAACCGATGCGAGAGTGGGCAGCGCTCTCCGTTGCCATCTTCGAGCTCCGGAACCCAGCACTGCGACGTGCGGCTAAGATAGCAAACTACCACAATATTTTCCCAAGAAACTCATCACAATTACTATTTCAAGAGTTTTTCTATCAAATTGTCCATTGCAGCATTACGGCAAGGGGTCGGCTTCCTTTGGCCACCCGCTTCTCTCCACCAGACCCTTCATCTCGTACTTATGCACGACTGCGAAGATCTCCGCCTTCGCCAGGCTCAAGGGCAGCGGAGCCAGTGCCTTCAGGGCCGGCGACAGGCCCGCCAGGAACGCGTCCACCGCGTGCGTCGCCGCGGGATGCACAGGGAACGACGCCGCTGAACACACCGACTCCCCCTTCTCAAGGTATTCGTAACCCACCAAAGTTTCTTGCTGTTCCACGTCGCCGTTTTCCACTTTGATAGGAGCATAGCCTATTGGTTCAAGCGTGTCATTAATTTCTTCGGTTAATTTGTCTTGATCATGATCACTGGTTTTATCACCACCGAAGTCTTCTTCGATGTATTCGACAGTTTCTTCTTCGGCCTCCGCCTTGAGCTCGTTGACATCTTTGCCCTTGAAGAACTTGTCCATGAAGCGGAGCATGGGCGTGTATTTGTAGCTGTGCGCATGCGCGGGGCGGCCGGCCGCGCGGCGCATCAGCGACTTGCGGTAGTTGTCGCGAATGTTGTTCCACCGAGCCTTGCACGCCGCCGCTGAAACATTAAGCTAGTTAAAAAGGTGTTACAAACAGTAGTGTTGTATTTTGAGTCGTTGGCTCATCGTCTCTAATATCGCCAACAGTTGACTCTAATTGAAAGCGAGACAGCGAGCCAAACTGGTATTCCAGCGATCAATCTTTGACTCGCCGTCTGGCCCTTTAGTTAGTTGGTAGTTTTTCTTTTTATGTTTCCAGCAGAGTGGGGTATGTTTGTAAACAGCGACGCCCGCGCCGCGTCCTCGGGCGGCTGTTATGGCTGCGGCGTGTTTACCAACAGCGTTAGTCATCTGTGGACTCGATACGTTACCATGCGCTCACATGAACTAAGTACTACGAGACAGATAAACTACCTAACTAATGTGATATTTTGTGAATGTTGTGTAGAGGACTAATTGAAACTGAAGTTGAGATCTGACGGCTGTCATTTCTACAGAATAACAGAACTTCATAAATTTAGGCTATGTTGAGTATCGAAATGATAACTGTTAATTCGGAATCTACTCGTAACTTTATCAGCAAGCCTAACAATCTCGTGACAGTAGCACAGTTGCTTAAAAGCAGTGGATAACGTACAACTAGCTCTGAGCTCGTCCCCGATCCTCTTCCAGGCGGCGATCTTCGCGCTGTTGTCGGTGTACTTGGGGTGCGCGTTGTCGTAGAGCAGGCGGCGCGCGCGCACCGCGGCGATCAGCTGGGCGTCCATGTCCGCGCGCAGCCGCGACGACGAGAACACGGCCACGCTCCCGCAGCGGCGCAACCCGCGACACGACATCGCGTCAACAGAAGGTTTTGTAGTTTGTTGACGAGAAGAGTAGTGGCCGTTTATAGCATAGGTTTGAGGAGCTTCTACCGACCAAATGTGTCGTCTCTTAAAGGTAGGCACGCTGGTTTCGTTGCTACAGTTTATTATTCGTTTTTAAAGTGACGCATCGGACGTCAGTCCTGTCGCATCTGTAAGTGTGCGCTAACAGTATTTTTTTTGTCGAAAAAACGTCTTAAATTCTTTTGAAGTGTCGTTTTGTTACCGCCTTGCCCATAGTAAATGAGACGTTTACACGAACGCGTTCGAGGCGTTTTGTTCAATCAAAACTTACACTAAAAACAGGCTCTAAACTTGGAGAGAGTATCAGATACGCCTCTGAAAACACACAACATACGACAGTGAAATATTGTCAGATTTTTGACAAGCTAGACTGTTTTGAACGCCGGATGTCAGCGGCCGTCAGTTTATCTGTCCGTATCGCGCTCGAGACTCGTCCGTGGAGCACGGAGGCGCGCCGGGCACTGACGCCTGCCTGACGGACGTGACACGTGACGCCTGACGCGCGGCGGAGGGGGCTCCGGTTCCGTAACCGACGCGGCGGAACGTCGTAGAGGCCGTGAGGCTTATCAGTTACATTTTCGCTCACCGTTCGGCGTTCCTACTCGTATAACGTACTGTGTACAGGATAAAAGGAACGACTTAGAGTCTAGGTCCTAGAGTCATAGACTATGCGACACGAAGGGATATATCTATCTCTATACATCACTACATAGTATAAAACAAAGTCGCTTTCTCTGTCCCTATGTCCCCATATCCCTACGAAATGAAATGAAATGAAATGAACGTCCCTATGTATGCTTATATCTTCAAAACTACAAAACGGATTTTGATGCGGTTTTTTTTAATAGATAGAGTGATTCAAGAGGAAGGTTTTTATGTATAATTCTACGCAGACGAAGTCGCGGGCAGAAGCTAGTACATAATAAAATGCTTTGTCCTGAATGACGGACTGACTGACTGACGGATCAACGCACAGCCTAAACCGCTGATCGTAGAGACCTGAAACTTGGAGTTTATGTTCTTTATATGATGTAGGCACACGATAAGAAAGGATTTTCCGAAATTCTACCCCTAAGGGGGTGAAAAAAGGGGGCAAAGTTTGTATGGCATGATTCCTTGGTCCGATATACTTTAAATTTTGCATAAACATTCTTTAACAGAATTGCTGGAACTGACGGGGTTTAAGAGGGATAGAAAGTTGTTTTGGGGGAGATTTGCTTCGACGTTTATGCTATCAACAATATATACTCCTTATAGACTATAGTGCTTTTGATTAAAATTACATTTTATTTTGACACCGTCATGTTTGAAAATTCAATCCCATTTTATTTGAAAAAGGTTGAACTCACATAAAAGCCTACAAGGCAAATACTCTTTAAAGTCACCGTATTATTAATACCGCATTTTAAACTTTACACAGGTCGTGCGATTTTTTGAAATTCCCTCGGGATAGGGAATAAATGGGGTTTATTCGGAAAGACCATCATTGCCAAGAAGAATGCGCCGCAAGAAACTTGGCAGAAAGTCATTTTTTTCAAAATAAAACATTAAGGTCTCCGTAGCCTTAACTTATATTAGTCTATATACCTAGTCAGGGTTGATAAAAATCATGATTATTATGAAAAAAGCATAATAATCCGATTAATTTGATTTAAATCGGATTTATTTGATTAAAATCAGATTTTTTTTGATTTTTTGATTTTCTTGTCTTTTTTTATTAATTAAATAGCCAGTTCAGTTATATAATAAAACGAAAACAACGTATTTTAACTAATTTTTTTAAAATCAATAATTTTAAAAGTTTTAAAACAGTAGTTTTGAAAAATAAAATAACAAGTTCTTAAAGTCAAATTTATAGACTAAAAAACGAACATATAAATCTATTCCTATTGAGAAAAAGAATTGAGAAGAGAAAAAGAAAAAAAAGGAAGGTAAGTTACCCGCGCTCGCGGCAGTCGCGGCATCGCTGACGCTGCTGTCGTCTTCTGCGCTTGCGTTACGATTGCGCTCCGTCACACATGTTTCCAAATGCTGCTTCATTCTTGCTACTAAGCCCATTAACTCCTTATTACAGCGTTTACACACCGCTTTGTTAAACTTGCCGGAAGCGGACTTTTTTTCATCGAAATAAACCCACACAGCATCTTTTTTTCTTCCAGACATCTTTTTGTTGTATTCACTCTTTCACTAGTCAATTACGAATGCCCGGGCGAAAAGCGAAATGCGTCTCGTGTTTCAGTTTCGGGGAATCCTGGAACCGTTTTGGTACCATGCGTCACGTACTATAGTTTCGGGGTTTCCCCGAAACTGTTACGCTATGACTCGCTTGCACATGTGTGCGTGCCGTAGTGGTCCGGGGAATTTCCTAAACAATTTTGGGCCGATTTGGCTGTAGTAAAAATTGAATGATTAAAATCAATGATTTTTTTGAAAAAATCCCTTGATTAAAATCACGATTTAAATCACTGATTTAAATCATGTCCACCCTGTCTATATAGAGCTGTATAAAGTCTACTAGTCATACATTATAGTTGGTAGTTTTATGTAATTATTCGCTTCTCCATTGGCAGCGGCGTCGCGCGGTCTCGCCGTGGTCTGCCGCCGGGTGTCACCTTGCACCGCCCCCTCCCCCCTCACGTGCATGCTGCACCTGCACCGCGGTCGCCCGGCGCCCGGGAGGTCAGGGCTGTGCCGTCCCGAGCAGAACGCAGCGGTGCACCCAGCTGTTCAGGGTTAGCTGTCTAACACACATTATGTAGTTATACTCAGCGCATGGGCGTACCCAGGTTCTGGGCCAGGGGGGGGCTAATCAGATTTTTTATAAGCTAGGTGCTTAAAAAAAATTAAATTAAAATAGATATATTTTATATAAATTCTTTAATTAGTAGGGACGTCAACATTATCCAGGGGGGGGCAGCTGCCCCCCCCTGCCCCACCCTGCGTACGCCCATAGCGTGTATATGTGGCGATTCACCGGCTAGCATTTCAACTCGACTAAGGGCCGATTTTTCAATCGTCAGATAAGCCCTATTCGACGGACAACTCTATGGGTGTCTGTCAGTTAAGTGCTTATCTGAGGATTGAAAAATCGGCCCTAATACAATTTGAAAGAAAAGAAAGAAAGAGAAACATTTATTTACACACATAAAATAAGGAGAAATACAATATACTAAGGATTTCAATAGAACCTTGTACCTGACGCCATTTTACGCGTAACTTCTTATATTTAACTAGCTTCTGCCCGCGACTTCGTCTGCGTAGAATTATACATAAAAACCTTCCTCTTGAATCACTCTATCTATTAAAAAAAACCGCATCAAAATCCGTTGTGTAGTTTTGAAGATATAAGCATACATAGGGATATAGGGACAGAGAAAGCGACTTTGTTTTATACTATGTACCTAGTGATAGTGATTTGCAGCATTTAATTTTTCGTGTAGTATTTTGCCCGAAACGCATATCGCCGCGATCGTTCTTCTTCTTTTTTTAATATAGCCCCTTCGATTGATGCGACGATTTCGCCAATGTCAAAGTAATAAATACAATATTCAAAAATGTTGGCAACCAACGTTGTATGGTAGAACGCGGTCAAAAGCACCCCCCCCCCCCCTCCCCTCCCGTCGGGCTCTTAGTCAGCGGATAATAATATCCCTCAGAATCTGCCATGAATTCATTAACTGATGCTCAGGGTGCACCGGACCAAGCACTGCTCTTCCCCTCGGACGGATCCAAAAACTAACCGCAGTTCTTGACCACACGCGGAGGTAGCCCGACTCGCGATCGTTGTTTATTTGGAATTTGACGAATTATTTACCTAAGGTTTGGCCTAAAATTTTGTCATACGAGATGAAAATGCGAGTTAAACTAATAGCGACAAAAAACATGATTAACACACAACGCGATAATTAAATATTATATACAAGGAATTCGTGCTTTTGAGTTAACATACATACATACATATATCACGTCTTTATCCCTTAGGGGGTAGACAGAGCCTAAGGTAAGACCTAGGCCATGTTTAGCATGATTGTGGGCGTATACATAGATGGAAAGGGGAATCAAAATAGTGACTTCCCTCGATGGGCTTTTACCATCTGCGCGGGATGAGAAGCAACTGGTAAATTTTATGTTATTACATATAATAATGTGGACTTGACAACTTAAAATTGAATTAGGTAAGTACATTTCAACAACGAAGGTTTTGGGTTTTATATAGCGTTTCAAGCTCCTTTTTCTACTTTAATGTCTTTCATTTAATTTCGCGTCACAGCCTCTCTTCTAAGTCGAAAACTTTTATAATTTAGATAATGGCAACATCTTTGCCCGCTGCAGCGCTGAAATCGGCCGACAAATCGCACAGCTCCGTTACAAATGGCGGAGCTATTCCACGCGAGCACTTATACACCCACCGAACTCACAAAACTCGGCATCGACTTTAATCATCGTCTTTAATTTTACGTCAATTTTAATGATTGTAAAATCTTCGGCAGTTGAGGGCGCTGCGACGCACGCGCCGCGGTCGTTACGCCGTCGTTACGCAGTCGTTACGCGGCGTCCGCGTAACGGCCGCCGCACGACCGGGACGTAAACGAGTAAAACAGAAATTACGCGTTTACGGGACAATTAAACGTGACTGCGAGACATGCTGCGGCCGCCTGTCACACCGTGAGGCAGAGCCCAAAGTGTAGGGGCTGGACTGGCCAAATGCCACGGCCCCTAGCTCTACGGGGTCCCGAACTGGCTTGGCCTAAAGCACGAAAGGGACACAGCTACTTTTTTTTTATTGAGGAAAGACTGATGAATTTGCCACGGTCCCAAAACGCTATAGTTACGCCACGGCCTCACGGCCGTATACACGGCAGTATACATACATACATAAATCATGTCTTTATCCCTTACGGGGTAGACAGAGCCTAAGGTGGCAAACCTAGGCCATGATAAACAAGATTGTGGGCGTATAAATGGCAAAAAATGGATTCAACATAGTGATGGGCTGCCGCATCGCCTATATCATGATTGCTATAATTTTTGCCCAGCCCCTCGATGGGCTTATACCATCTGCGCGGGAAGAGAAGCAGCTGGTACATTCTATGATTTTTCTTTGCTCCCAGACCAGCATGGAAGTACACATTACCGTGAGAGTATACATTACACATAAAAGTACCCACTCCATAAGGTTGGTTTGGTAAGTAATCCAATTCCAAGGTAGCCAGCAAAATTCTGTGCAAACATCTTTACAGGACTGCATGGAGGAAAAAATGATTTATTTTTACAGTATCACCTACTTTGAGTCAGGTGAAGTAACACCAAGATCACAAAGTATGAAGTTAATTTGCGCCTCTGTCCGTAGCGTGTCCTTTTTTGATTGTATGTACCTTCGTCGAAACCGATGAGGACATATACATTATAACGTTTTCACAAAAAATGGCGAGGTAGTCTATTGGGTTGATCATATGTCGTCTTCGGCAGAGCATCGTGGGTTGGAACCCGGACTAAGTTTTTCTGAATTTATGTGCGATTCATTCCAAACTCACGAGTTTTACGAAGAAAAATACCTTTCGGTAACTCCGCACACCTGCAACAAGAAACGCTGTTTTGACAAAGATGATTAGGTACTTATAAAACGATGACTAAGAGCTACACGCAGCTTCCCATCACGCTGCTCGCTTTATGCAAGTTACTGTCGAAGTGAAGGCATTGAGCCTGTTCGCGCCGGTGTGACTGCAAGCTCATTCCGATGCGCTGCGACGGCGACTGCTGATCGCGTTAACCATCCAACACGACTCGCCGGAACGTGCCGTGAAACAAAATCTACTTTGCGCCATGCCGGTCTCATTAAATACTTGAGGGCACCTAATACTCCGGAAATATGTGACCTTTATATCCTCAAACTTTGGGCATTGTACGATTTACGAAAGCAAGAACAAGCCAACGTGCAGAGTGCGCGCCTGCCAACAGCATCCTGAGAGTGACAGCGAGCAGGCTGGACAGTCGCTATGAACAGCACTGGGCTAATCTGCAGCGCTCCTTGACTATCTATGAATTAACTAACGCAGTGCATAAGGGGTAATACTAACCCAATATGGATTTAAATGTTATCCGAAATATAAGTTTTTTTTTTATAAGTAGGTATAGGTAATATCCGGCCATAGCTATACTTTTCGGATTCTATGTGTTTTAATTTTCACTGACGTTTAGAAAATTTATAGGTAATATATTTATTTGAAAAAATCTTTCTGCCACTTGGCACCAAAGCTCAAACTCAAACATTTATTTGCTTTGATACAAGATCAAACCCTGTGAGGGCACTGCAAATATTACATTTTATATTTATTTTTATTTTATTTTATTAACTACTTACAACTAAACTAGGTAGGTACTATGTACTATCTCTAGACTCAATTAGATATGGGATCAAAATAAACTAAACATTCAAACAGTTTAAATAAACTATTGGTAATTGTTACGAGCGGATTCTTCTTACCAATGATGACCATTTCGGCAATCTGACAGCACTGGTGAGTAGTATAAAAAAAACACGTGGCAGCCTTGGGCAATCTAGCTAAAATAAACTTCTCATTTGCCTGTTTCGGTGAGATAACACCTGACCCAGCTAGTAAATAACTGTACACGTAAGCAACAGCCAGGGACGTAACCGATATGAAATGTCACCCCCAAAACAACCAACATTTTCGCTGTACAAAGAGCCTCATATCCACGCACACGTCCTCGCCAACCACCACGTAAAGGCACTCGCCCCACCGCCGGCGATAAACCAGAAGCTAGTGGAGATAGAAAGTAGAAACGCGCGGCCAGGTGTGTAGTTTCGATAGTTTCGTTGGGCTGCAAGAGCGAGTGTGCGAGTGCGATGGGTGTTTACTCGCACGTAGAGCAGAATTGAATGCAGGGGCCTTACTATGACGCCTTAATGCGATTCAACTAGGACTTAGTTCGGGTTTTAGCTGTAATTTTTAGTACGGATCTGACAGCGAGCGAATCTGAATTCAATCGGAATTCAATCGCATTAAGACGTCATGGTAACCCCCCAGGTTGGTCTCTCGGCGGTCTGACTCTAACCGGGTGTCTCAGCGAGTATCGGTTACCGAGACTTTTGAAAAGTCAGTATTTGAATAAAATATAGCCATTCCCTCCCTCTTATCCCTTCGCAAAGAGCATGAAATGGCAGCTCCGACTGATAGCAACAGAAAACTGATGAAAACGGCCTTTCATAGTCCTGTTTCCTCTTTCAAAACTGAAGCGTTTTTTTTTCAGGTAAAATTAAATATAAGAAATCCTTTAGCTTTCCTTCTGTTTGTTTTGTTAATTTAGTTCTTCATTTTGTAATTATGGCATGTGATTTTCGAAGGGCAGATGTAGGTATAAATCACGTGGTAAAAAGTATTAGTTCTAACGTGGTTATCTAGACAGGATACAGGGGAATACGTTTGCCTTTGGTCTCTTTAAAGCACTTATGCACATGGGATACTATACATATTATTATACATTTCGTTAGCGAGAACATAGTCGATAGCTAATCGTTTTCTCGTTTGCAGTGGGACTGGTTCCTAACAGCGTCGCCTGTTTTATGTTGGCGAGATGACGCCGTTCACCCGCCTTGTTTTAACCTGCCTGTTTCCGTAAAGGGTAACTTCCTGCAGTTTTAAAACACACTTGAATGACGGAGCGTGAGGGTTGCCAGCCTGCGGTTAGCACTAGGACTGATAGTGTGAATCGCATCTGATTACATGAAGCATGACCTACAAAAACTGTATATAATATTGAGGCGTTACCTTGCATAACCTAGGATTTTGATGTATATTTGACAGAATACCTGTGAAGTTTATGTCAAAATCGGCGGTTATGGTAAATGTCACTGTTAAAGAAGTTGGTGCAACTCACGTTTAATACATACATACATACACAAATAACTTTTTTATTCCTTACGTAAAGGCAGAGCCTAAGGTAACAAGACCTAAAGGCCACGTTTAGCATGATTGTGGGCGTATATGTGGAAAGGTTAATCAAAATAGTGACGGAATTTTCGCCCATTCCCTAGATGGACTTTTACCGGCTGCGCGGGAAGAGAAGCAACTGGTACATTCTGTGTTTTCCCTTTACTCCCAGACCAGCATAGAAGGGACAGCGCGTGTAATAATAATTGGTTCAAATTTTATTGAACGACCCAAACCGATGAATACATAGTAGTCGTCGCCCTACGAAAAAAAAGTAATTCTGTTAAATCCTTCGCTTGGGAGGGAGTTAAGTATGGTGTCATATTTTTTCTGCGGTGTGGGATATCAAATCAAAGAGCTTGAGCCAATTCTAAAAATATAACACACTGTGTCGCTAAATATGAAGTTAACGATTCCCACTCTCGCTAAATCCCGTGTCCGCTTTTCCGCTGCCAATGGTCACCCCAGGCGTGACGTGTAACGTGTGACACCCCCGGGGCCCTCATAAGGGACCCGTCAGCAGCCGATAACAATAGATTACGTTAAGCGGGCGAGAATGGCCGGCGCGCAAACACCCCGCTTTCCTGCCGCACCAGGCTTTTATAGGCTCTCCTGGGATTGCAGGCTTAAAAACACGACTCTTAACAAATTCGAGAATATCCATGTTAAAAATACACGTCTTTATCCCTTACGGGGTAGACAGAGCCTAAGATAACAAGATCCAAAGACCACGTTTAGCATTATTGTGGGCGTATCTATGAAAAGGGGAATCGAAATAGTGACGGGTTGCTAGCCACATCGCCTTTAACATGATTTCTAAGATTTTCGTCCCTTCCCTCCATGGGCTTTTAATATCTGGGCGAGAAGAGAAGCAACTGGTACATTCTATGTTTTTTCTTTGGTCCCAGGCCAGCATGGAAGTATGGTTGAGTACTGATGAACGGTTGTAATTTTAAAATAACGGCCGGCCCGTTATGTAAATAGTTGAGAACAACAAGGAAACTGGCTTTCGAATGAAAAAACCGCATTGAAATCGGTCCTTCCGTGTAAGAACTGAGACACCACAGACAGACACACAAACAGACAGTGACGTCAAACCTATAGCACCCCTTTTTTTGCTTCGGGGGTTAAAAATACAAAGCTATTTGTAACTAGATGAGTTGTCACTCGATAATTATTACACATAAACGGATAACTCACGTATAAAAAGTCGAGTGATGCTCGACATGTTTCGGACTATTTCGTAGTCCTTCTTCCTGGAGCGCTCGCCCCGGCGGCAGCGAAACGAACACTGCGCAAACGGTGCAAACGGTGAGTGTGAGCGAACCTTTACGGAGTGACGTGATCAGTGTTGTGTGCTGCCCTACATTTGACAGTAATAAAAATGACGATGAAAACGAGGGTAGTTGTGCGCCGCTGTCAGTTGCGTCGAGCAGCCGCGCGAACAGAGCGTTGGCGCGCAGTGTTCGTTTCGCTGCCGCCGGGGCGAGCGCTCCAGGAAGAAGGACTACGAAATAGTCCGAAACATGTCGAGCATCACTCGACTTTTTATACGTGAGTTATCCGTTTATGTGTAATAATGATTAAGTCTCACGGTAGTTTCATGTTGAAAGTTGTCACTCGATATTTGAATAACACGTTGGATTCGCCCGAATAAACCCCAGCTGCTTATGAATACCCCGCGATAATCCCTAACTCCGACCGAATTGGAATGCACGCGCGGATAGCGCGCTGAATGGGCCCTCCAAGGACCCTCCCGCACACGTCTCATGCAAAATCACTCTCCTCGTTTGGAGAGCCATCGGAATCGCCTCTATTTGATCGAGACCCACGCACACTATTACTTAGTCCCAACCTTCAACCTCCAATCGAATCACAAC
Source organism: Pandemis corylana (assembly GCA_949127965.1). Lineage (NCBI taxonomy): Eukaryota > Metazoa > Arthropoda > Insecta > Lepidoptera > Tortricidae > Pandemis > Pandemis corylana. Next base: position 237,087 of record OX421865.1, on the reverse strand, counting down.
TATATCCTAAAGAGTGAGGGTACGGTTTGACGCGGGGCGAGCCTGCGGGGTCGGTCCCAGCGGGCCGGGGCCTCTTTGGACAGGCCTGATGACGTCACCTCTCTATTTATTCGCGTCCAAAGGAGCCCTGTTACTCCCTTATCCCTTGCATATTGACACACTTAGATACAGGTCAAATCTCCAGGCGACGTCGTTAGTTCGTACGTTTGCTTAGTTCGGTAGCTATACGCGGCTTTGCCAAAGTAAATGTTATACTGCTTGTAGAGTTGGGATTTTGGATTTATACAAACGTTGAGTAATGAAGGTTTTTAAAGTCGAGTGCCTCGTTTATCGCAATTGGTCTTAGTTTGGTAGGAAGTCGTCTACATAAACGCATACAAACGGTGTTTGCTAGGTTTCCCAAGTTTTCTCCCTTGTTGTATTGGGCTGGTTAACGAAATAATGAAACAATAAAAAATTTATAAGTATGAAGTATATATAGGTGACAAACTTAAGTAAATTACCTGTTATATGAAGTAGTGTAATAAATATGGGACTTGTGTCTATTCGCACACATTACTCACACATACAATTGCTTATTTACTTAAGTTTTCCACCTATAATTACGTTACGTATTTATTGTAACAGTATCGTTCAATTTATAGCAAAAAAATTCTTAGAACTATTAAAACAGTCTCACTTAGAAAATTTTAATCTTAGATGCTGTGTTCCGCTTTAAAATCTGTTTGAAATTTGTATGTCACAACGCACATGTCTACGGTAACCTTTATAAATGTCAACGAAATGGAGAAATTATATTTTTACAGAGTGTAGTCATATCACGGAGCTTCAATATAACTATTTATACCAACTACTTGACATGATCTGAATATCGCAGTGATACTTAACCAAAAGCTCAGTGTCGACCTTGCTTCGACCGCGTAGAACAGAAACCACAATCGTCGCACGACCTTCAATGTTCCTAAAAGCAGTTCATGAGTTTCGTCAACATGTTTTCAGGTCGAACGACTACAATAGCCCCGTCAACCCGCGCCGGCACCGCCGCAGACTAAACAGCCGCCCGCCACTCACTGTCGGCGCAAGAGACGGCTTCGGTCAACAGCCAACTCAGACAATGGCAACTCCTAAATACAGTTGGTATATTGCAGCATTTCTAGTAAACGACAGGATTTACCATTCCACTAGTAGGTACATACAACGTCGATAATCAATCCGAGATACTTCAGCAGATGGTTCTGTTACTTTGATTTGATTGTGCTGTACAGTTTATCAGGATTTTCTTCGTACATTGATCGATGGTCAAAGTATACGGCGTCAAAAGTGACTTAAATTTAAATCATAAATTACTATGAAAAAGGTAAACATGAGTGTCCAAGCTACGACCCAACGACCTGCTAAATACTATAGAACAATTTTAAGTCCCCTATTACTCTGTATTTCACAAAAGGAAGTGTTGGTAACTTTCAAATAGACCCCCGATGTGTGTATTTCATTTGCAGTATTGACAGAGGCATCCCGCGGGAGGGGCGCGGTTTGCTGAAGAGGGATCACGGCTCAAGAGGACGTCCTCTCATCTCCCGCGCTGCCGTGCCACTCGATAGTTCCCATCTTATTCTAAATCACAAGGCTAAAACATTTTAACACATTGTTTAACACGCTGCAATTGGCTTCTGTAGACGGAATGTTTAGTCTTACTCTTTCTACTACACCTAAGCCTCTTACGTCATCAAATCTTAAAATGTAACGAACATTACGAGTATTCTGGTTCTAACTTAACGGCAACGCTATCTAGTATATCGTCTATAGATTCCATGGCTTTCCTTTTGAACCTTCTGACTTGGCTCGCGGTCATCTGGTTCAAATCGGGAAGCAAGCTCAGCAGGAACATCCTGTTGGCGTCCTCGCGCGGGTCCTTCACTTCCCGGGTTCTGTCGTCTGCTAGAGCGTCTTGTTCGTCTTCTGGTCTTCTGACGTTCTTCCAGTAGTTGGAGGGTTGGGGGGAGGGGAGTGCTGGTTGGGAGGCAGGGGATGTGCTGGGCGATGGGCGCTCGGTTGTGACCGTGGTGGCGAATAAGGTGTCTTCGTGGTCGCTGTCGGTGTCTGGCTGGTGCCTGGCGGCGCGCTGGGCGGCGCCCGCGCCCCGGGTCAGCGTCTTGATGAAGGGCAGCGCGAACTGCATGGACTCGGCCAAGTAGTACGGCTTGTTGGTCTTGTTGCCGGCGCCCGGCTTCAGGTGCCGCACGAACACCGCGCGGAGGTTCTTCCAGCGCTCTTTGCATTCGGTACCTGGAAACGCATAAAAGTGACTTTACTAAGCTAGTTATGTTTATAGCCTGGAGAGACGGGGAAAAAACCTACTGGAGCCATTTCATCACAAAAGTAACGAGGCTCTTCTCTTCCCCTTGAAGTTGTATGAAAACTGACCCGCAATATTTGCTACTTAGAGCAGGGTGTTAAAGGTAAAATAAAAGGGTAAATATTTAATATGGACCTCCGCTAAATAACGCCTGATTCAATATTATAGGATGGCCACAAATAGATAGATGGTAATAGATGGTAAAAACCCATCGAGGGTTTGGGCGAAAACCATAGGAATCATGTTATAGGCGATGAGGCTAGCAACCCATCACTATTTTGATTCCATTGTTTGCCAATAACCTTGCTAATCGTGGCCTAGGTCTTACCACCTTAGGCTCTGCCTACCCCGTAAGGAATAAAGACGTGATTTGTGTATGTATGTATGTATGTGTATGTTACGGTGTTCCAAATCAGTTTTGTATGGCGTAGAAGTAATTATTGCCGTTTTACCCCTTCTGTATTGCTTTCTCGGTTGGTTCGCCTCAGTAGAAACCGCTGGAATTGGGATAATGTCACGGGGAGAGGTATTCTGGAAATGAGACGTAAGATTGCGGCAAGCTGCTCGAAGAGAATTACCTTCAGCGTCATATGAACACGAAGCCACAGGTGACGACATAACTTGCATCTCAATTTCTGTGTCTAACTGCTGGAGGGCTGGCGGAGTCGTCGCACCATGAGAGTTAGTAAGATTCGGCGTTAACATTTGCGGTGGAGTAACAGGAAGTAAGGTATTAGTAACAGGAGCTTGCAAAGGAGTGGATGGAGGATTTCTTTCAGACGCGGACTGAGACTCTCTTTCACTAGCCTGTACACACCGGGCTTGATTTGCTGGACGATCTTCTGTAACAATATTTGGTTCTGTCGAAATGGCTGAGGTTAGATCAACGTCATTTAGTGTTGCTGAAGTACTGTTATTAAATGGCCTGTTGGTAGTTTCAGCAGGAAGAAAGTCAACATCGGTAAAGTTGTCCTGATTGTAGGGCCATATACCACATTTCTTAAAGCCATTCAATGCGGTGGTCTTTGTAGCTGCTTGTAAATATGCTTGTCCAAATATCTCGCTTATTTGAAACATAGTCAGTACGCGTCCTGGGTGAGATCGCAGCCAATTAGTAGCAGCATGGTCATAATAAGTACTCAGGGGTCTCATGAATGCTACGTCCAAAGGTTGTAGCCTGTGTGTGCAGTGTGGCGGAAAACACAGAATAATAACTCCATTCTGTCGAGCCAGGTCGATCACATCTATATTTTGTGTATGGCTTACATGCCCATCCAGCAGCAGCAACACGTTTTTGTCAGGAGCAGCTCCTGAAAATTTAATAAATTGCCTAAACCATGACGTAAATATCTCAGTATTTATCCAGCCTCGTTGATTACATTCCGCTGTCGTTCCTGGTGGGGCATGATCTAATAATTCAGGCTTCATTCTTTGCCTAGGAAAAATCATGAGTGGAGGCATGTATGTTCCAGCCGCATTAAAACAAATTTCTACTGTGACGGTCTGCCCTCTTTCAGCGGACGACAAGGAACCAACTTGTTTTCTTCCCTTCTGTGCTAGTACTTTACTTTTGGTCTTGGAAACAACTGAAATGCCTGTTTCATCGCAGTTGAATATTCTGTCCGGGGTTAGTTTATGTTTATCATATATCTCGCCAAGTAACTGATAGAATTTTCCAACAGCAACTCTGTTGAATCCCATCGCTCGAGCTGCCGAAGTAGCTTCAGGTTGACGAATTCTTATATCTGGGTGACGAAGCAAGAAACTGTTGAGCCAAGTCATACCGGCCATTTTTTTTTCCGTATTAAAGTGCTGATGCTTATTATTCTTCACCGCTAAATCGTATGCCATGCGTCGGAGATCCAATGTTGTTAACCCGAAAAGACGTTCTTCCATATGTTTGAAATATGAAACGATCTCAACTTCTTCTTCCTCACTGAACACCTTCTTAATGGGCCCTAATGGTCCTCCGAATGTTACTTCGCTCCCTTTTTTTACTTTATTTACGTATCGCTCTAACGTAGTCTGGGGTACGCCATAAGTTGCGGCAGCCTTTCTAAATCCTACTTTTTTACCTAAAATTGCCTCCACTGCCAGTTTCATTGCATCACTTGACCACTCACCCCTTTTAGTTTTTCTTTTATAAGTTCGAACCATCCTAATTACCTGAAACGAGCCACAAACAAAAATACAATTACCCAAAAAGGATTCACAAGCATAAAACATCGTAAAGTTATATGAGGCAAGATGGGGTACTATCCCATCATGCCCCAAAACTTTTGCCCCGTCTTGTCTCGAACACCCATTTTGCAAAAACATAATATTAATAAAACATTCGTCAATATTCAAGTGCCAAGCGTCACATAAAACGATGCTCAATAATATCTTAAATACGATTCTAAAACACCAATAAGCACAAACTAATACTTACAATTTTATGAGTATAAATCCAGCCTTGAAAAATTAGATCGCGACCACTGCAAAACACGTTTCAACCTGTAGCTCCGACACGGGTGCACTCTCGCCTGCTGTTGACACCGGACTAATGGCGGCTTGCAAATGGCGTCCTGTCGGCGGTTGTGGTTTGTTTGTGTGGTTTCTGGTTTGGCGTATGTGTGCGTGGCCCCGTCTTACCCCGTGTCCCCGTCTTATACACAGTTCCCCTACTAGGACTCCTCCGTCTGTCTGTCACCAGGTTGTGTCCCAGGAACCGTGGTAGCCAGTCAATATATATTTTTTTGTTTCCTAATGGTGTTAAAGGTTTGTTATCCTTCATTTTCATTCGGTTCTTGACGGCGTGACAGAAAAAGAATAGCTCCGTCCCAGTCCCTAAATAGAGACGGTATTACATCAAGGTTTATTTTAGGTACCTATACAAAGTTTAAAGTAAGACATTTTGCAACATGTCGCCCATTGTAGCTTGTATTGCTACGGCTTACGTCAACGGAAAAAGTTGCTCAACATGCGGCTGATAACTTTGAGAACGTCATAAAAGTTATTTATAACGTTATTGAGTTGTGTCAACAATACACCAGACCCTACAGTTTCGCCATGTCAGTGGAAGAATGAAGTTTTTTATGGTGCTTCCCTGACTTCTATACAGGTATGTAAAGCGGGGAAGATTTGTTTTCTCGGCCTACCCACAGACCCCACAGAAGAATAGGATGTTTGTAGTTAGATAATTATTTCAAAAATACCTCCGGCAGACTTTCGAAATAACAAATTGATTCAGGGATTCGTTTGCATATTTAAAGCACTTTTTGTTAGTGTTAGTATTTAAGGCTAGGGGCTGTTTCACCACTCTCTTTTAAGCTCCAATTATCTTAAGTTTAGACGTCTCTGTCTGCTTCGTAGTAATAAATAGAGACGGAATCATAGATAACTGACACTTACGTAACTGGAACTTAAAAGAGAGTGGTGAAACAGGCACTTGTTTGGTGTATATCTACGCTTACAAAAATGGCAGTAGTAGGTATGCATAATATTATAAAAACAAGAGGAAACTGTCACAGCCATGTTCCTATTTGTATACGGGTGTGTGCGGGTGTGTGCAGATTAATAAATAAATAAATAAAATAAGAATTGTTTATTCCGGACAACGGCGTTCGGTCCATATTTTGTTAGTTAAAATCGAATATTAAGTATTTTATGTGAGTATGTCATATTACAATAAGGGCAAAATAACATTGGCTATAAAATATACGAGATAGATTAATAATAATAAGATGTACAACCAATATAATTTAATTAAAAAAAAAACTAATAATCATGATATACCTAATGTCACATTATCCATCCACACCTTTTGTTTATAAACAAAAATAATGTATCCGGGTGAGGCACTCCAGCTCCCTGTCTCTGTGAGGATATGTACCATCATTAAATGATGAACGACTTCACTACGTTTATTTAAACAGAGCTTAATAAATATATGATATAACTATCTAAATAAACTAGCAATCTTTAATGACTCTACCAACAGTGTGGATCCCAGCATCGCTGCTGCCTGCACGCGACCCCTTTCCCGACTGCGCGCACCCAATTGACATGATAATGCCGAACGAGTCATCAATCAATCCAGCCTGGGAGCCGCTCCCGAATTCGATTCGAAATACGTATATACTGTCCCTGTTGCTCTCAAATTAATGACTATTAGTATAACCGGAACGGCACCAAACGAATTTAGAAAATCAAATTCCGGAGTATCCTGACGTAATATACGTCAACAGTGGCCTATGTAAAAGTCAAGTAATGTAATACGAGACGTAGTTACCTGTCAACAAACCGTTTGAAAAAAACTTAAAATGGATGCTGGCACGGAACGGATCGAGCGACGGCGAGTCGAGCTGAGACCGAGCATCTGCGAGGATGCTACGCAAAAAATATTCCTAGGAATTACCGCAATACAGCGGTTTCTGTAAGTACTTGGTTATACCTCAGGTTGTAATTGTAAGATACGTACTTGAGATAAAATACCGGCCAATTGCGATTCAGACTCGCGCACCTAGGGTTCTGTGCAAATACAAATTCAGCAAGTAAATATAAAATACAGTGTTAGCAGAACCCTACTTCTAAGCAAAATATATACATTCGGACATAACAAAAAATAGATTTTACTATTTGTTGTTATAGCAGCAACCGGAATACATCATCTGTAAAAATTTCAACTATCTAGCCATCACCGTTCATGAGATAGCCTGGTGACAGAGACAGACAGTGGGTCCCGTTTGTACCCTTTGTACGCCAGCCTAAGAGTGAATTGCTTGTGGGAACTAAACTATTTTGTCTCGCAAATGGGTGGTGTTACCTGACAAATTAACAACCTTCCCGATGTCATGCCAAGCCTTTTCGGTGATGTCCTTCCGCGAGTACTGCGGCAGGTTGTAGTTGTACAGGCAGGGGTACTTGCCCACCTCCGCCACCAGCTTCAGGTTGAATATTTGCTCCGCCATTTTGTAATCGACGCGCGTCGCGTCTGCGGCGGGTCGCGGGCGACTGGCGCGGCCCGCGGGCCCGCGTCGCCGACTGGTTGCTAACCAGTTGTGTCCATGTGGTGTGTAGCCACGCCGCGACTTGCGTGCATGTGTGCGCGCCCGCTACGCTGACACGACCGAACAAGGTCACAATTTAAGTCACGAACAAATACGCGACGCGAGTGAATGAGAATGAATTAGAAGTCCATTGCTTTAAGAACTAGCTTGTTCCGTGAAACGCGAACACATCGTAATCTGGATGAAACGCCTCAAGGTTCACCTTTGACCTGTCAATGCAAAGACGTCATAGGTAGGTACACGTTTTTTTGCGCAATTTTTTTAACAAATTGCGCTGGCGACGCGTGAGCAACTTGTACTAATTCCCCTTAAATCTGGGAAACTGGATCGTAATTACTCCTAATCCTAAGTCTGAGCAATAGGACCGAGGTTACCCCGAAAACTGGGGAAATAGATTGTGATTACCCATAGATCTTGGGATCGGAGCCGTGATTACGCCGAAATTTGGGGAAATTGTACAGTGATTACCGCGAAAACTGAGCCTCAAAATCTGGGTCTGGCATAAAATTACCCCTAAATCTGGTAGCCTGCATGGAAGAAGCTATAGGTACTTAGTATTAATTACCAAGTTGGTCGCGTCAAGTCGCTATTCGCGGGTAACGGCGAATGTTATCGCGCTATAGCTTTATCGCTGGTGAATCATAAACCGCACATGTGGCCAGTGAGAAAATGCGCATGCGCAGACGCCGACAATGTGAGCGCACAGCACTGTGAAAACGAACGTAACACTTTTAGATAAGCGCGTCAACTCCTCTGTAGTTAATGTTCACTTTATAACATTTCTTCCACGCTGGTCTGGGAGCAAAGGAAAGACATAGAATGACCAGTTGCTTCTCTACCCGCGCGTATGGCATTGAGGGATTGGGCGAAAGTCATAGGAATCGTGTTATAGGCGATGCGGCTAGCAACCCATCACTATTTTGATTCCATTTTTCCACCTATAGGCACGCCCACAATCTTGCTAAACGTGGCCTGTAGGTCTTGTTACCTTAGGCTCTGTCTACCCCGTAAGGGATAAAGACGTGATTTGTGTGTGTGTGTGTTATAACATTTAATATATATATATATATATATATATATAACTATTCCAGAGCTGAAGGTGCAAAACCTACCATTTCGCTACAAGAGACAGTAAAATTTCTGATATTACTCCAAAAAAAAATATTTTTCGACTAGTTGATTGCCGTATAAACCAAGTCGCCTTTTCAGGAGAGCCAAAAAACTAAAGAAAAATTTACAAAAATGGTAACTCCGATTACGATAAATTGAGCCCCAAGGCAGCGATGTCTCTTTTAAAATTCACCACAATATCTGACCACTATCGAATGGTATTTCCATTGAACTATAATTTTTACGTTACATTGTACGATGATTACGAACTACAGTCCTATTACCTACTCCTACTTATATGCCTTCAAAAAAAGCAGTCTCCATTTCTTTAGGATTTTATGAAACAGACAACGCATTTTTTTATAAATATCATGGGGACAAATTAACACCAATTGACATATACCTACCAAACTACCTAAGCAAAGCTTTTAGACACAACATACAACATTTGGCACAAAACTTTGTTTTGTATCTCAGAAATGTACCAAAGTCTTATTTTATTCGGACAGAAACTAAACCTTCCCAAACGAAATGTAAATATGCATGCAATATTAATAAGTTTGCCTAGTGCAGCGCTCTCGCCGCTCGCCGAGTGCGCGTCGCAGCGACAAAGGCCATTCAATCATGGGATCCGCAGCTTACGGGGCGCGCGCCCCATCGCCCCATCACCCCATCACCCCATGAAGCCGCTCGTAGGTCCTCGTGTGTTATCGACGCTTTCTGTTTCCCAAAATAGAAGCTTAAAAATACATCCGAGCCCCACGGCCCGCGATTTACATTCGCAAATGACTCGGAAATTAAATAACGGAGGGAAACAGGCTGAAACAGCAGGCGAAAATAAAACAAAATTACGAAGGAATCAACCTGTTTTTATTACGTTCATTTCGTAATTAGATGTTTTATTTGAACACCAATTTTCAAATCAAATTACAGGCGCCCATGCCCGCCCGCGCTCCCAAACAAATTAAAAGGTAATCAGGGTTCATTGATTATGATGAATCGGCATGAGTTGATCAATAAAATTAACCTTATTCCTATTTATCTACTACTTAGCTAGTTTAACATACTTTAACTTTCATGTTGGTTTCACTGGTTATTCACAAAGATAACACCTATTTTGTAATTATTTAGGTTAGGAACAGCACGTACTGCACCTGCCTAGTGGCGAGGACCCTTCCACATCTGATCATCAAAAACCTGTTCCAACTAGAGTACTACTTTCCTTTCTGAATCAACGAAACATGACCGAGCATTGCAATGTAATCACCATTCACCCACTTAACAGTTAATTAAAGGATCACAGCCGCACTAATTGTTAGGCAGAATGGAGACGCCGCTGATGACTGGTTTGTGTTCCTCGTCACTGGCGGCGCCCGACAGGTTCACCGGGTCGTCCCCGGAGTAGCTCTGGATGCACTCCGGGATCACCATCGGCATTTCCTCTTCATCCAGCAAATCGTGAAGAAAGTTTAAACATTGCCGCTTGAACATTCTCTGCTTCTTAGCTGGTAGTTCCTGGTAGTCGTTGTATATTCCTTTGAAGAACTGGAAGAAGGAGCAGTTGTCGTCGGGGCCGAAGCCGGAGAGCGCGGAGTGCGAGCTGTCGTCGTTGTGCGGCAGCGGCTCCGGCTTCACCTCCAGCTGGTGGCCCAGCGCCAGCCAGGGGCTGCTCATGAAGGGCTTGATGTCCACGGACTCTGTGCCGCTGCTGCTCTCCATGTCCATAAAAGACTGGCCGTAGGGTTGGTACGGGGATGGCCGCCTGCAACAAATTCATTGGGATGATTGCTGGGTGAGGAAGGTATGTCTAAGATTGGACACGTTGCGCTGGTGATTACCAGCAGGGTAGTTCTGCGGGTAGCAGCTCCATCAATCAATCAATCAACCATTTATTTGCCAAAAAGTAGGATTACACTAGGTGATACATAAAGAAAAGACTCCAATTTTTGCCGTATCAATATTTGTCAGGGTCAGACTCAGACCGAATACAACCACATCTCATTCTATCAGTCTTCCAATCTTCATCAAAGGTTTAGTCTTAGTCAATATTCCATAGAAGATATGTCAACTAATATTTCATAGCTAAGCTATAACGCCAGAGCTCTTTGCAGAAGCAATTGAGATAATGTGTGTTGAGAATCAGCTACCAAGTCTTTAAAGAGTAGATGCAGAGACCGTGACGCAATAGCGTCACAATGTGAGGCGTGATCAGTGGTCGATGCTGGTGCAGGTAACTTACACGTCGGTGGCCATGTGGTCCCGGAGGAAGTGCAGCTCGTCGGCGAGGTACCAGCGCGACACCTGGCGGCCGCGGCCCGTGACGGCGCCGCTCACCTCGTTGCGGAGGTGCCGCGAGTACGAGTTGCGGATGTGGGACCACTTGCGACGCACGTCCGCCACTGTGGGACAGCGAGGAGGTTAAAATACATGCATATATAGATCATATCTTTATCTCTTACGGGGTAGATAGAGCCTAAGGTAACAATGGCACGGTTAGCATGATTGTGGGCGCACAGGTGGAAAGGGGAGTCAAAAATAGTGATGAGTTGCTAAAACATGATTCCTAAGATTTTCGCCCATTCCCTCGATTGACTTTTATCATCTGTGCGGGAAGAGAATCAACTGGTACAGTCTACGTTTTTTCTCTAGCTCCCAGACCAGCATGGAGGATACAAACACCGACATACGCCGATGATGGTTTCTCCAATCTTGGGATTATCTTATTCTACGCCTGCGAACTGGAGGGGTTTCTTTTAAATTAAAGTGTCTTGGAATTCCTTCAATTGTTATACATACATACCATTATATATAGCACGTTTTCTATGTATAACAAGCCGTGTGTTGAGACGGAAGATGTAACAGATACATAACTCTTAAACACGTATCGGATCTAAGCCGTGGCGGGTCGCAGTTTCACCATTCGAACTCGACGGCCGACGCGATACAGTTACAATGGCTACAGCCGGGCATCGAACCCGCGCCAGCTAGCCAGCCGGAAACCACACATTTTAATAAAAACATTGGGTACCTACATTAAAAGTTTTAACAACCCCCCACGAATTAAGGAGTAAGCATACGCAAATAAAAACATAATTTAGTTCTAGGCCAAAACTGCCTTACTTCATTTAGGATATGAGCTGCTACTCTTCAAACCGCTAGACCGATTTTTATCAAACATGGCTAAGAACTACCGCAAGAAAACTGGCTTTCGAATGAAAAAATCTCATCGAAATCGGCCTATCCGATTGAGAGCTACGATGCCACCGACAGACAGGCAGACGTACACACACACACACAGATCGACGCCAAACTTGTTTAACATCTTTTTTTTGGTTAGAAACCAAAAACTATGGGCATTTCGAAAGTGTTCGTCACGCAGCCAAAAACTACTGAGCCTAGTAAGTTAAAGTTTGGACTGATGAAGGTTCCTTTTGAACGCAAACGAATGTATATTCCCATGGGATAATTAACTTTTTTATCCTCGTTTCATTACGTAGGTAAAAGCGAATTTCCCCGCGGGAACTATGTGATTTTCCGGGATAAACACCTATCATAGGGAAGGACTTCCCCGGGGCTGAAACTATTTCTATACCAAATTCCAACTAAATTTGTTCAGCAGTTTAAGGGTAAAAAGGCGACATACAGACATGGTTACCTTCGCATTTATAATATTAAAATAAGGTTAGGTTAGATAACTACAACTATAGCTACAATTTTATTCATTGGACCCAACACAATGCAAAACATAATAAAATAATGATAACAGTGCATAGGTATTGTACCATGGATTACATCTAGTCAAGACAAACAAAGTCAATTTAAAAACCAAGCCGTCCATAACTTGTCTTACTAAGTGTGTACATTTGTATCGGTCATACCTGATACCTGTCTCCTGTCAACGCTGCTCGCCCCATACGAGCGCGGAGTGAGCCATCTTTTAGGCATTACGTACTATGCGGCTAAAACCAAGTCAAGGCGGCGCCGTTAGCCCGGTGGCTCAGTGGTTAGAGATCGGTAACGCGCGAGCGACTCGATTCCCGCCCGACCACTCCAACGACATCATTCCTTTACCTTGTTTACACTAGACAACATTCCGTCCGCTCTGCCTTTTTGTCTATAGCTTTGTCTCGACAGAGTTATTATCAAAATTAAAATTAAAAAAAAAACGACCCAAATAGCTCATTATTATCTCTAAAACAAGTAAAGAGTTGTTCTTACTTCATTATGTTTTCACGTGCCTAGTAACTTGGTTACTTGTCCTTAGTTAAAATGATAAAGCTACTTATCTAATCGCCTCTTAGCACGCATGTGCGAGTGAGAAAGCAATTAGTAAACGGCTGACAGCAAGACTCATACAACTGGAGCCGCGCAGGGCGAGACGCGGCGCGACCGAACAATCCGATACACTATTTTGTACACAAGCTTACTCGAGTGAATGTAAAAACCAAAATCTCTACGCCGCAATGTACGTTGACGATTCATTAAACTCAAGGTACGACTTAACACTATTAGCAAAGGATGTCGTTACCAGTCCAGCCCATGTTGTCGGCGACCTCCTGCCACAGCTTCTTGACCTGCGAGTAGTAGCTGGCGACGGGCATGTTGTTGCGCGCGTACAGCAGCCGGCGCTCGCGCACCAGCGCGATCATGCGGCGGTCGTCGGCCTGGCTGGAGTCCACGAGCCGGCCCACCTCGGGCCCCGCCGCCTCCGCTTCGGCTCGCCGCTTCCCCGTCTTCGCCGCGGGCACCGGCGTCGCCGGCGCGCCGTTCATTCTCCGCAAAACTTTCTCGAATATATTCGTGGCGCAGCACGTCGCTTCGCCGCGGCAGCGCGGAGCGGACACGGCGGCGCGCATAGCGGCAGACACACACGCGCAGCGGGAAGCAAGCGCGCAAACACGGCCGTCTCGCTCGCACCCGCGGCCGCGCGCCCCGCGAGAGCGGCGCGGCGGCGAACACGTGAAAAAGCAAGAGCGCAGACGCCCCGTGTCCGAAGGCGCGTCTTTTTATAAATTCCGCGGCGATCGATGCCGGCCGCCTCGCCCCGCGCCGCCGCGCCGGTTTTTTGCTCCGATATTTCGGTCGGACACTATAACAAACCCGCCACCAACAAAGGCGGTCTTTACAGATAAAATAAAACGTGCCCGGATAGCGAGTTAGTAAGGAACGAAAATTCGTTTATTTTCTCGCTTTTTGATCTTCGAATGTAAGTTACAAAATGATAGCGCTAATAAATAAATAACCTTGACCTAGAAATAAAACAACTGGCAGTAGGAGCCGCTGGAGCTGTGGTAGCGCTCTATGTTCACGGATACGGACAGAAATTGACAAAACTAGTCGTTACGTTAGTAACCTGGTCGACACAATCGAATCGTAGGAAGGTCATTATGTTATCGTTAAGTACCTAAGTAGTTAGTTAGTTAGTTTTTTTTGTAATTCGATATAAATATTTATTAAATGTATGTATAATGTAGTTCAATTAAACGGTTAGTTAGTATTATTATTTCTTAGAAGTTCAGATTCTCCTAATAATGAAATCAATATAAGTACGAATGTTTTGTATTAAGCATGAACATGGAATAACACGATAAGTAAATACAGCTCGCTATTCATAAACTTGAAGAATCACTACACGGAACAGAGCAGAAAGAAAGTGAGCACGTAGCGGAGCTGTTGTTTGTTTATTTGAGCGCGCGTCGATACAGTTCCTTATCGCCGCCATCGCGCAAGGCCGCCGGCCCCGCCTAGCAACGACACCCTGCCCTGGGACGACATGCATCGCCGGCTTACTCCAGCTCTACCATGCGGCCAGCCCTGACCACGCCGCAATGGACAGGATGCTTGCAGTTGGATTTTCAATAAAAGATAGTAAGGAGATAAATAAAGCGTAGGATTTAGAGCAGTTGTTTTTATTGCCGGCCGGCAGCTACGGGGCCGAGTTATTCCATCACCCTCGCGGTATGATGGAAGCTTCTTAGTGTAAACGGCGATTACAATGCCAACGGCGCGCCGCGCCGCTGCAACCAGGAGCGGTTTTTATTAACTTGAGTGCTCAAGAGGTTTCTTATCTCTGTGTTCAATTTAAAAGCCGTAAAACCGAACACGCTTCATCAGCTGAGAGTTACGGCGCTGGAAATCACATTTTTCATGGAGCAATGCAACCTGCGAGGGGTGGAATTAATGTCGCGGCACTTTGAGTGCTTCCCGTCTGTGTTCATGACTATTTAGAAACGATTTAATGAGCTGCGCACGTACTAATTAATCGGGATGAGAAATGGGACGATACTTTTAAAACAATGGGAGACGTTTAACGCCCTTTCTGCCGCTGAGCAGCACCCCGTCCCTCGTCGGGTACCCCCCCCCCCCCTTGCCCTCGCCTGCTAATTGAATACAAACCATTCGCGACGTCCTCTTTCATAAAACTCCTCTCTAGATGCTTTATGGCACTTTTTAAAAACCTCTTATCTTTATGCATAATTTCGAAACTTACGCAATAAATTCGCACTTCCATAAAGGAAGGAAAGTTGGCGAAGGGCCGAGGGCCGGGCGCGCCGGCCGGAATGCACGAATCAGCTTTTTATCGTAAATTGGCATCATTTTTACGAGCGACGCGATCATCCCCCGGATTGGCAAATTTGAATTCGAGACATAACTTTAGAGCTTTACGTGTGCGGGGCGGTGGGGTGGAGGGGGGGGGGGGGGGGGGGCTTGCAAATGACCTGATTTAATTGCCCCCGCTACAGCTGCCGGACCCCGCGTGGATTAACCCGAACTGGATCATTCGCCTGTCATTTTACATAATTCATGCCAATAATCCATGGTCCATAATGTAGGCGTCGTTAAGAAGCAATATGTGTGCCGAAGAATGGATATGGGAGCGGGTATGCGAGCAGTAATGATGCCACCCTGCGAGCCAGCAGCTGGCGCGGCGCGGCTGCCATTGTAGCCCTCAGCTGACTGCCGCACGCGCGCTGCTGCACCCTTTGCCGCGCACGTTGACTACTCCACAATAGACGCCAGCGGGGAAAGCTGATAGAGTTGAATTGCACAATCTGCTGCGGTGCGCTGCGCCCCTTCGCGCACAAAACGTGCAACATTTAGCAATGGGGTCGATATTGACAGCGATAAGTCAAAAAAATCCAATTCACCGACGCCGCGAGGCGTGAATGAAACATATTTACATTGTCCCGACTTCAATTACAAATGAAAAATCATCGGTTCCATCACGGGCGATAGGTCGCGGTCGCGGATTCATAACAAAGCGCGGCGCTGACAAACGAGCGGCGGCGGCTCCCTCGCCCGCCGCCGCGAGGAAATAATTAAACATGCTGTTACGTCGGAATGGGTTACTTTTAATGAATGATAGAATACTTTAGCATTGCGTCACATTACGTTTGTTGTTGCATCTACTACGAGTACACATTTTGTCGAAGCAGCTACAACAGTGATATTAGCCTCTTTATGTCGTTAAGATTATTTCACTTTTCGAAGAACCAACAATGGCGTTGCCGTCTCTGCTTACAGTATGTACACGAAAGGAATAAAAGAAAGTTGCGTGTGACATGTTTACTTAAACCACAACAGCTTTATTATATGGTAGAGACGTAGAGGCTGCATGTTCCGTCGCCGAATAACTTTGTGGATATAAACCCGCTAAATGAGTGGACAAGCATAACACTGTCAACAAAGTGGCAACAATGCGGGCTGCTGTCAGCCGCAGCCGCGGCCGGCGCGGCGCGAGGCCAGGAACATGTGATAGATGGACTCTCGTACATATCTCCCAAATTAACGTCCAACAATCCTTGATTGACGCGAACGTACGATATGGCGTCCTGAAAGGCTTCGTTCGCGAGCTGCTCCGTGCGAGAAGCCGAAACCAATTACCGGGAAGGGCCAATTGATTGCAGCCATTGTTGGGCCCTGACTCGGGTAATGGGTCGCGGGTGACTCGCGCCTCGCACCTGCACGCCGACACTAAATAAGTTCGACTTGTTTACTATTTGCCGAAAGGCCTGACGGAGAAAAATCTTGGCACAAAAATATAAACGAAAACTCGATTCTCGTACGACCAACTTTATTGAAGGTTTTTGGATTGAACAAATAAATCAAGGTGAGCGGATGTTACGCAGAAACTATAACTGGTGGAAGGCGTTGGTTTGATTTCCTCTTGTGATGTAACCGTGTTATAATTTGCACATGGTTTTCTCACTCTTGCTGGTTCTGCACTTACCTATACTGTCGCCAGATGATCCGTACCGTCCAACTTCCGTGTTTTATAAAAATAATTTCGACATGTAAGAACGTCAAGCTAAATTATAAGTTTTATGTGTAATTAATCGTGTATTGCTGTAGTAGCAAGTGAAATACGTGTGTCGGTGTTTGCCCCGGCATGACGCGGCAACACGCGCGGCTCGAGGGCAGAAGCTCCGCGTCATGCTTTCTTGGGGAAGTCAGTAAGTAGGTGCTCACGCTGAAACGTCGTTGTGCCCTCGCTTATCGCCGTTTATTCGAGACGAGGCCTTGGCCACATTAATCAACTTCGACAAGACGAGTCGTTTTAGGGTAGACTAGTTTAAGCTCGCGGTTTTGATTCATTTGGAGAACAGAGGCACAATGGGAATTCACGGGAAAAATCTCTTCCTAGTCATAGTTATTGATTACGTTTACACGCCAGACGATAGCAGTGTTTTGAGGTTTGTTGATACTTACATCCAAATGATAATTGTTCAGTTGAAACCTCGTATTCGTACTGTAGATGTCGCACGAGTGAACGATGCTCGGGCACAGGCTGCAGCCGGCGCTTGCTGTCACTGCAGTTATACGCGATGAGGCGTTGCCAAGTGACTCTAGTCACGTCACAGTGATCCAATTTGTGAAACAAGATGAGGCAAGTGAGGATAGAGACCAAACGCGCAAAAGAAAGTCTTGAGGTGAGAGACCTCGCCACTAGTAAATCTGCAGTCTACATTGTAGTCTTCACTTACCACCAGCTGAGACAAAGGGAGCCGCGTAACAAATTATTTAGTGTACCATCTTACGTCCATAATCAGATTAGCTCCAGTTGTTAATGAGCCCTCCGCGGCGGCGTGGTCGCTGGCTTCGCTCGGTTGCCACGGGGCTACTCTGACTTAGTTTTCGATATTCGTGTCGTATGTACCGTCCTTATTACTCTGAAAGTGATGACTATTCTATTAGTGAGAGGGGGAAGACACGAAACTAGCTTCGAAAATGGAAATTCGGAGTATAAGGCCAGGTCCGGGTGCCGCTGCGGGCGGCGCGGCTAAATCCGGCGCCCGCGCAGGAAGCAGATGCCGGAACGAAATGCGTGTCACCTATCTTGATAGTAGCATATATGTTATCTATATCTCGATGCTGTTAATGTCACGGAAAAAGAAGCTATTCAGTCTTTTATTGTCATTATAACCGACTTCGGAAAAAGGAGGCTCTCTGTTCGGTTGTCTTTTTTTTGCAGTGACGAATTCAACTAATTGCGCTAGGAACCAGTGGCGCGGCGTCCATAGAACTCGATTCCCACCGGCTTGCCTATTTTAAGGCAGTTGGGCACTTTTATTGTGCAGAATTAGAGGAAAAGGCTAGCCAAATGCGCTTCGGCTTGCCTTCTGATATACTTGACGCCACGCCACAGCTAGGAACAGGGACCCCGCTGTAGTTGAATATGCAGTTACAGGGACCGGAATTGTACCTTCACTTGAAGACTGGAGCTTATTCACTAAAATACTAGAGTAGAAGTATAAGACACCAATTATATTATGTATTGTATTTAGGTATTAAGCAGTTTAATGTGAAAGTGTACAACGGAGCAGCACTTTTTGCAAAAAAGCAAAAATTATACAAAACTTTTCCAGTATCAGAAACCGTTGACAAAAAAAATGGGAATGCCCTTGACACCATTTTTGAGGCAGATAAATGACAGGTGGTTAAAACTCAGGTAGAAAATCATAAAGGTCGGCAAATCGATGATGTTTGATTGTTGCCAACCCGGCCCATACCTGTGATCTAAACAAGTAACCTTGCTTTCTTTGTTGCCCGTCTATCCAAGCTTTCTGTCTCCTTGATCAGGCCATTTATTTAAGATACATACACACACACATACATATATCACGTCTTTATCCCTAACGGGGTAGACAGAGCCTTAAGGAAACAAGACCTTAAGGCGACGTTTAGCATGATTGAGGACGTGTAGGGGGAAAGGGAAATCCAAAAAAGTGATGGGTTGCTAGCCGCATCGCCTATAACATGATTCCTAAGACTTTCACCTATTCCCTCGATGGGCTTTTACCATGAGGTAGAGAAGCAACTGGTAAATTCTATGTTTTTTTCTTTACTCCCAGACCAACATGGAAGGATAAGCATTTAAATAATTAGGTACCTACGGTAATCTACATTCACGTCCGATCCGTGAGCTCTTAGAACATCATTTGGGTTTGTCTGGCTGGCTCACTCGCCCGCGCCGATTCAATGGGGGCTATCGCGTGTGGATTTGCCACTAGAGGCGCTGGTGTCGCGCGAGGTCCAATAACATCTACTTTCCACTGGTTTTGGCGGGATTCGTGACATAAATTATAATTTCTATCATTTACCTGTTGAACAATGATCTCCTTCGTGAAAGTATCGCAAGTATGGATTATTTGGCGATGAATGTGAACGCTTTGAAAGCGGTTTTTTTTCAGAACAAAACGGAACTGCACTACATTGCGGCATAGCTACTAGATATGATGATAGTTATTTATTATTAATAAACTTAATGAGATTCAAGATTTAAAACTTTGTTTCGGCGCCGATCTTATAAAGTCGCCTTTGAAAGCTATACCTGTGGACCTTAGTCAACAGTGGCGCCAACTGGTGAGCAAAGAAACGATAGTCCCCATTATAAAACGCATAAACGACATTCTAAGAGTTCACGTACATACGTCGGTCGATCCAAACAACTTATAGGGCCTGTTTCAACACTCTGTTAAGTTCCAGCTATCTTAAGTGTCAGTTATGTATGACCCCGTCTCTATCTATTAATCTTAGGGAAATCTGAGGTCAGCGCTTTAGTCGCTCGGTCGATAATAGTAATTATCCTTGATAGACAACATTTATAAAAGGATGAATGTCAGAATGAATTCAGATGAATGTTTAATTTATATGTCAAATAAATTTTCGTAAGTTAAACTAAAATAAACTAAACTAAACAATACCATCTTGAATATTCCGGATTACTTTTGAGATACAGTGTATAACATTACCTAAAACAAGATAACGCGGCGCAGATAGCGCGCGCTGCCCCGACGCCGGCGCCGGCGCCGCTGATCCCGGGCTCAGCCTCTCCGAGATTAGCCCGATTAGATACGTCGCCTTTGTTTCGTAACTGATTTCAGGGAACAATACGCCATCCCGGCGTGAAAAGATCCAATACCTCTCCGTACTCTCAAAACAAAAGACTATAAGTTCCAGCTTGGCTTTTCTTTAGGTAAAGTAGATGAGTGCTTTACAAAAAAAAGTCCACAAGTACATTTTTTCTAGAATTAAAATATTTTCGGTTTTTCTTATTCAGAATCGTTTACTCTATCGATTCTCATACAAGAAAAAATGTGTCCCAGATTTTACTTTGGATTTTTTTGTCCTGTTCATTACGTTCCATACCTACATCAAAATCCTAAAAAATGAGTAAAATAATGTTTATTTGATTTAAAAAATGGTTAGATCCGAGAGACTGCTAGGTACCTCACCATAAAAGTTAAAAGTAATTATTATCAAATTTCAAGTTAATGACCAAATTCCATAAATTGTGCGGCGCGCTGCCATCAGCCCCACCCCCCACGGTCGTGGTGATTAACTGGATTATGCTAATAACTAATCGTATCATATCCCACACCTGCACTCGATATTACCCACATTACCCAATTTACATACAGACGGCGTAATTTAAGCAACTGTAATATGATTTCATATGCATATTAAATTAAAATATGAAACTGCAATGACAGACGCACCGGGCAGATGCGGTTGGTCCTTTCACTAATAGCCGCGCGTCAAACCCGCGGCCGCCATTTTATTACTTCAAAGGGCGACAGTCGAGAGCAGGTACCTATTTCAAGTTAAAAGTAAAACATCATCCGCTTTCTGCGAACTGTTTACGCGTTAACATGTGTTTCCTGACAGAAAACAGCTGTTGTGTTGCTAGGAGGGATCAGCTGATCCGCCCTGCTTTATTGCAGGATGCTGCGCGGGCGGAAGCGGGGGGAGATTTATGGCCGGGGGTTACCTGAGGGGCTTGTCGAGGCATTCATTGCGCCCGGGATGAGCTCCGGCCATTAGTGATTAACGAACACGCCCGATTTGAGTCAAACGACGTTTAGGAATCCGACGAATGCAGGCGCGAGACCGAATGTCGAGGATGAAGACGCAATCCAGCAAAAATACAGGTTATCATCAAGTTTGCGAGGTTGAGACATGATCCGGAAAACAAATTCGCATCGGAATGACACGGAATGAAATTGTTGTCTTACAAAGTCCCTTTGTGATTTGTACTGCCCCGAAATGCCTGCTGTGAAAACCCTCGTTATCTATAGAAATACTGAGCCAAGATCGCCAGAGCTATGTTACTAGTAGTCTAGTGAATGACAACTGGTTTTCCGCAGGTCAGCGACCGATATCGTGGAAGCAGGTAGGTATTTATAGAGCGCTGCCGGCGCGGGGCGGGGCGGCGGCGGGAGCGCTGAGTGAAACTGCGCAAGTATCCAGTACTTCCTCTTTATTTTCAAACTTTTTCATGCTGTCCATTGTTCGTAAAATAAATGGGCCTAATTAAAAACGGTACACGAAATTATAACTAATTACTTAAATGTTTAAAGACAACGTTTATTACAAAAGTGTGAATACTTACTCGATTAGTAAAACTATAGTTTGAAGGAAACCTCGAGCCGAGGGAGAATTTTGAGATCTTAAATACCAATAAATCCAGTATAAAATAAAATACTTATACTTACTAACTATATTCCTAACAATACTGCTTATTGGTAATCAGAGATATCGTACCCTTACTCGTGACACGAGTCACGGCCATTCCTAATCTATAAACAAGTAGTAGAACAACAACTCCGGGCTTGGCCACCATTGAGTACTTACTCGTACGTATCTTACGTCTAGTGAAACCATATTGTCAAAAATATTTTTGTTTCGCTTATTCTACATTATTGTATTTGACCTAAACAAGCTCTTTTACTTAAAACTATTATGACGTAACCGTGCGCCGGTCGAGCTCTGACAGCAGTCGACGATTCCTCGACGGCCTTTACATAAACATTAGAATGGAGATTAAAGGCTGCTATACAAGGAGACCCGACTAAACTCAGGAGTTTGGCTCTGAACGACTTTTTGGACTATTAAAAATCAAACGTGCGATAGTCGACCCTTCCTGATCTCTTTAGAAACGATCCTCAGCTCACTTGAATTAACATTCTAAGTGCAAGAGTTTCGTTTCCGATACTCTTTATCTTTTTATTGTTACGGCACAGATCAGATCGGAGTATAATAACTAGGGCATCACTTCAGTCTTTAGTTCAGCTGCAGGCCGTAGGCGTACTGCGCGCAGTAGCGCTGGTACTGGCGGTACTGGCGGCGCTGGCGGCGCAGCGCGCGCGCCGCTCAGGAGGCGGGCGCACCGGCGTCGGCGTCGTCGCTGCTGCTCTCGCTGGCCGCTCGCGCCCACAGGCTGGCGTAGTTCTGCTGCTCGGCCAGCAGGGCTTCTTCCCCCGCCATCACGGCCTCGAACAGCGCGCGCTTGACCTTGATCTGCGCGGGGTAGGGGAAGCGCTTGGTGCTCTGGCACATGCTGTTGAAAAAGATGTCGATGGGGTCGGGCGCGGCGGCCGGCGGGGAGCGCCCGCGCCGCGCGTACGCCGCCTCCGTCAGCCGACGCTTGCCCTGCGCCTGCCGGAATTAGTGCGAGTCAATACCTGTCCTAGTATTTCGAAACGAAAACAGAACACATGGAAATCTCCAAAAAGTAAAGCTAAGGCCCGAAATCGAACCGCGTGATGCGAATTTTTTGATCTGTCCAGCTGCCTACAGCTGCTGTCATGTAATTTCTACGCAAATATTGTAACAGCTTCCCAAACACAGACCAGACTATCATATCACATCACGCAAGAAAGTTTGTATTTTATCATGAGCTATTCTAAAATGAAAAAGTGGACTTGCGTCACCACAAGTGGACCTACAATCGTATAGTGTAGCAAGAAGGGGTCATTGCAATTATGTCGCGATCATGTTGACTTTATATTAGGAGTAGGAACAGAGGATATACCTTGCAGAGGTAGTCCAGCTTCCGGTCGATGACGGTGAGCTGCGAGCTCTTGCGCTTGGGCGAGGAGCCGGCGTCGGAGGCGGAATCGTCGCTGGAGCGCTCGGGGCGGGACTCTTCGGCGGCGTCGTGGCCGTTGTGCTCGTCGTGGCCGTTGTCCAGCTCGTGGTCGGGCGGCGGGGGGCCCTCGGCCGGCTTCTTGCGGGCCGACATGTGCGGCTGCAGGAACGCCATGGCCGCCATGTACTTCCACGGGTAGTTCTTGCGCGGCGGCGGCTCGCGCGCCTGCATCTCGCTGGCGCGCTTCAGCGCGTCGCGGTACGAGTCACGGAGTTTCTTCCATTTTAGTTTTACGTCTTTCACTGGAACAACGAAAAAGAAGTTGGAAACTCGGACTGGGAGTCGTGGAACCCAGAGTGCCTAAAATTGTAGTGCTGCAAAAAATGTGCAAGCACCTTTAGGCTTCTCAAAAATGCTACAAGGAGCTTTCCAAGAGCAAGGCCTTACAAGGAGGCAGGTCGCAGGGAATTCATGTTTGTTTCCCGAGCTCAGCAATCACTACACGGACAGAGTTAGTACAGAGAACTACACAGCTGCAACGAACGTGAACAGAATTCAGTATTATTAATGTCGTTTTTTTTTGTTCTCAGTACCTAGCCTAGCTGTAATCTATAAGGACGAGAAGTTATTCAAGTGCCACCACGCCTGTCTGTAGTAGGTAAATGTTGCACTTCTGTGATACTGTAACTCGCACGAAATGTTTTCGGTTTGAATATACTGAACAGTGGACAAACAAAAAAAAAATATAAGCAATACCGCCTTCACCATAAGGGCACACGGGGCCCGTGCCCAGGCAGGGCCCCCATTCTTCAGCCCAAAGGACCGACAATTTCTATAATAAATGGTCATACTTAGTAAAAAAATGTTATTAAAATCCGCTTTTTTTACTTTCCAAAAGGGCCCCAAATTCTTGTGTGCCCAAGGGCCCCAGCCTAGTTTAAGACAGCTCTGTATAGGTGTAAGTAGGGGTAACACCGATACCCCGTGCACAAAACTGAGGGATGAAGTTTTATTATTTTCTACACGCATTGCAGCACAGAACTATTTATAATAATAAGGGAAGAAAAATAACACGCGAGCTAAAAAAGCGCATATGCATCTGCATAATAATAATATGAAAGAAAAAAAGAAAAAAAAACTACGCAACTGTAGTCCAAAAGCTCCCAACTATGGTCCAAATCCCACTCAGATATTTTCGTTCAGGTGTGAAGAACGAAGAAGTTCAATGGTTAAATATTACGTTTATAAACGGAAAGAAAAACTTGGAAAAAACAAAAAAGAATATTAGTATGAAAAGGTACTTATAAAGTCGTCTTGCAGTTATGGAATATGGACCATAGTACTGGACTATATAGTTGAGTAGTTCTACGGTACTTGCAGAGATTGTGATTCAAAAAGGATTCAGTCACTGGATGAATTCTGTAATTTAGCAAAACTTATGAAAGCACAAAAACGTGTGCGTGGTAACGACAGGACAAAAAGTAGCGACATCGATTCTGGAAACATGTGATTGCAATGACATATTCCTGTTAATCATGAACTTATCAGAAAGGGGTGTAACAGGCCCTAAATCCCCCCACTGCCCCTCCCCAGTTCTAGCAACCCTTACGCACTCCTCTTAATTCGCCCATGAGTAAACTTACTAGGTACCTACCTATAGTAAAAACACGATAATGACGAAAACGCAAGAAGTACGATAACTTATCACTTATCAGAATAGATAGTTACATAATTATTGTTTTTGTACTGACTCTGTCCTGCCTGATTGCGACTGCGGCCCAGTGCTCAATATTAAACTAAAAGTAAATAAGGTAAAATTACCAATAATATTAGTAAACAACCATTCATTACTTTTTCCGGCAAAGCACCTACCTACACACAGGAAAAAATAACTTACGACATTTTAAGCGACATAGGTCCAATACCCTTTGTTTTTGCTCGGCAGTTTAATTTTTTCAACCAGATTTTTACCAGAAATATTCTTAACATTATACCACCCTATAAAACAAATACCCTGGTTGAGTACGTGCTTCATGTTCCACAAGTACCCTGCTGCATCCCCGTATGCATGTGTATGTTATTATGTAAATACACAACAACAAAAAATGCATAATTATAAAAATAGCGCCCCTCCCTCCCGCGCTGCATTTGCATACAATGTGCGGCGCGGCGGCGCTCGGGCCCGCTCGGCCGTACTCGGGCGCGCTCGGCTCGGCTCGGGCGGCGGCCGCCGTGTGCGTGCGGCCGCGTCCGCACACACACAGGCGCGCGCACAGCGGGCGCGCCGGCCGGCCGCACTCCGCTCGCGGCGCCGCGGCCCTACCAAGCCCGAGTCGACTTTAAACTTTATACCGCGTAAATAGCACTCACCCGAAGAGAGGTTGGTCTCCTTCATGACCTCGGCCCAGGCGGCGTCCTTGAGCTCCTGGTCGCGGTACTCGATGGCCGTGGTGTTCCACAGGCAGGGGTAGCAGCGCACGGCGGCGATGAGCTGCTCCATGCTGGCGGGGCCGGCCGCGACTGACGGCCCCGGCCCGCGCCGCGCGCCGCCGCCGCCGCGCTCCGCCCGCTACCTTGTTTTATTCGCGCTGGCTCGCTCGGCGCTCGCCGCCGCCGCTCGCTGCGTGCCACTGCCACTGCCACTCCTATTAATTAAACATTGATACAAGTAATCCGATATAAAACACTTATCGGAAGCGATCGCTTGTGTTGTTGTACTATTTACTTATTAATTGCGAGCGAATACGCCGGTTTCGTTAGAATAATGAGCAACAGTACAAACCGTTGCGTAGGTAGCCGTACGCGGCGGAGTTCCTGCTCGAGCGATGATTACAAAGTAATTTCAAACGATTGGCTGCTTGGATGAACTCCGTAAAGAAACTCTGAGACGTTCAATGGAGATATAAATATACCATTCACATGCATGACACGATATTACGTACTTAAGTACCTTATTAAGTATCTTTGAGAGCATAGATAAAGGTACTTTAACGATGAGTACTTCATTAATTCCCGTTCGTCTTTCAATGCAACCTAATTCGAGGCAAGGCTGTGCGGGAATCGAACCCATTACCATCTCATACTCATGCCTTTTTGAGGACAGTCCGAGATAGCTTTCCCAGTTTGTTCATTTTCAAAGCAACAAGATTATTTAAGTCGCATATTTATAAAGAAAGAAAGAAAGAAGACATTTATTCCTTTTAGCAAGACACACAAATATAAGAGAATATACACAATTTTATAGAAAAAATAACACACAGACACAGCCATGAAAAATAGATCATCATTTTTGTGCGTATCTTCGCAAAAGTGCAACGGTCGCTGGCTCAGGTGTTAGACACCTTCAGCACTGATTTTCAGCCAGAACGTCTGTGACTCACGAAATGATACACAGATAAAATATACTATACGCAGTACTATGTACTACTATTTAGCAGACACTAGCAAGTAAGCTAATCGAATACTTCCCGCTGGCGGCTCATCTGAGGGACGTAACATTCAGCCAAATGCCACTAACTAGGAATCACACTAGGAAACACGGCGAAAGTTGAAGCCGATATAGCGACTAAGCCGATATAGTAACTTTCACGACAATCTGCTGACCATGACAAGACCTGCTTGCAAAATTTATGTATGAAATGGACCATTAGGCCATTTTTCTGAAAATAAATCCACTCACCGTTTTTCTCAATTTATACAACTTCGATGGCAGTTCTACTCTGAATCAACAAGCACTATTGGTTTTAGTTATAAGGAAAAAAGAGTCCCAAAGCTTTCATACAATTTTCAAATTTCCATTTTGTTACTCTTATACAAGCATACATACATACATACACATATCACGTCATATCCCTTACGGGGTAGGAAGAGCCCATGGTAACAAAACCTAAAGGCCACGGTTAGCATAATTTTGAGCATATAGGTGGAATGGGGAATCATAATAATGATGGGTTGCTAGCCGCATCGCCTACAACATGATTCCTAAGATTTTAGCCCAATCCCCTCGATGGGCTTTTACTATCTGCGCGGGCAGAGAAGCAACTGGTACATTCAATGTTATTTCTTTGCTCCCAGACCAGTGGAAGTAAGCATACAAGTGTCTATAAAGAAGTAACGGAAAAGGATTGAAAAAAAGGACACTTTTTGTCCTGTACTAAAATCAATAGTGCTCGTGATTCTATAAATAATAATAAATAAATAAATATCTTGGGACAAATTACACCAATTGACCAAGCCCCAAACTAAGCAAAGCTTGTACTATGGGTACCAGGCAACGGATAAACATAGGTACTTACAATAATGTAGATAAATACATACAACATCCATGACTCAAGCACAAACATTCGTATTCATCATACAAACTGTCTGCCCCTACCGGGATTCGAACCCAGGATCTCTAGCTTCATAGTCAGGGTCACTAGCCACTAGGCTATCCGGTCGTCCAAAGCCGAGCAGAGCTGAGCAGAGTGAGTGGATTTATTTTCAGGAAAATTAACCATGACCATTAATTATGTAACGACCAAGACGTCAAAAATATATCTATACACCTTTATGCCACAAACAGTAAGGTCGGTGACACATATAATACAATTTGACATGTTTGGCTGTATCGATATTTATGCCCTTGTACTTACACTACAAGCATACCTACCTACACACAGGTAAACATTCATTCCAAGCTTGTAAAAGTTCTAAAAACCAACGTGTGCGGGCTTGACTGGCTTAGGCCACTCAACTGGTAACTATAAATCTCTGTTCCGATGTCGTTTTCATTAGTGTTATAAAAACTCAAAACCACCCCTTTGCTCTCCCAAATACAGTAAGTACAGTTATGCATGTAGCTGTGGCTCGATGTCGGCGGCGAGCGGCCAGCGGGCCGAGGGTCGCGGCGCCGTTTCATATTTCATCGCCGCAATGGGCCGCGCAATTAATGGGACGTCCCTTTATTTACCTCGCGGACACACATTACGGCGGCTTATTTGCGACGCCATTACACTTAATTTTTTCCCTAAATCACATTCGGGTCGGCCCTGGACGCCGACCCTCGCAACCCTTCACAAATAAGCTGATCAATCTGAACCTTTCCCTGCTCGCGCTATATTTTGCCATAAGCGCGCGTTTTTAGTGCTTCAGTTTATGAGACAGCGGAGATGGGACGACAAATGAGCAGTTTTACTGAGTTACTGAGAAATGAAACGAGGTGCATGGCTCTAATTGAAATAGCAGGCATCCGCGACCCGAGAGCGGGCCCTGGCGTCGCCCTCGCAGATAAGCAAGCAGTAGCGATCCGAAAGGGAGCTCCTCGCATTGAAATTTATTAATATGTTTTTCGGCAACTTTTTCCATTACGTGTCTCGGGCGGAGCGCCGGCGGCCGAATAAAGAGAGTCGCGGCGCTTCCTCAGGAAGTTTCATTTCCGCCGCCACGCACCGCGCTTTTTATGTTTTCTTGCTAGCGCTAAATATTACAGGGCCGCGGCCGCGCGAAATGGCGCGGAAGCTGCTGCGCCCTTCCGCAGGACGCCGTAAGCAGCGAGGCTCCGAGGGGCTATTCGCAGCTGTTTGTTCAGGCGGCGAGTAACGAACATGTTATTTGCACGACGACTCTCCGCGTAATGGACGGCGGAAGCCACAATTACGCCTCCCGAGCAAACACACGCTGACGCGCCACTGTTTGCCGAGCTCTCGCGAATCATTTGTACGCAGCTCCGCCGTAAATCAGATAATGGTTTCGAGGAGAGGCTCTCGGCGCCGGCCGGGGCTCCGGCGCGGGGCGCCGCTCCCTGCTCGCGACACATTTGCCAAATTGCGACAAGCATCTAAGAATCCCCCGTAAATTGATCTAACCCACACCTTATATACTTCTACGTGTATTAGCGGAATTATGTAGAGTCTCGGTACATAATTCAGCTGCCTATTGCGCCAAGTTGCAGGTGTTTCGTTTATAAAATGTAAATATTTTAGTCAGTGTGCGCCCTACAAAAACAAGCTGTCAAAATGTCGTATCAGAGCTAACTTTTTCGCAAATGATCAGGGAAGCCGGTATCCTCCCATTTCCGATTTAATTATTAAAAAATATCAGCGGCTCGACGCGCAGGAGCCGCCGTTTAGGGCTCTCCGGGCGATGCGGGACGACAATTCAATTCAATCCCGGTTAATTAACTCATCGAGGGTTGATTGAGTTTTTCGCGTGTTTGCAGATTGTGTTTGTCGACGACATCACCAGGCGCCGCGGCCCTTCACCTCGTTTACCGACTGTTCCATGAGCGAGGATCGGACGGGCGTGGCTTCCATGGCGACACTTGATCCCTGGGATGACGAAAAAGAGATGGAAATGAAGGAGGCTGACCTGGTTCGAAAAATTGTCCTTCGCATGCTAGGTCTAGATGAATGCAGGCTTCGCTTCATGCTTCTTCCACCCCAGGGGTATTGTTGAAGGGTTTATCACGTTAAATGCCTTAGAAAACGTTGAAATAAGCAGGAGCTCGAGCCAAGACGACTGTCCTTTTTAGGGTTAGGAAATTGGAAGAGAATGGTATAGGAAAGGAGGGAAGATTTTTACAAATAGTGTGGGGATGAATCGATATTCGTCAATCCCAGTACTACTCCTTCGTACTTGCATGTAGACGCAGCCCTAAGAATCCTTACTAGCTCTTCTGTGACTGGTTAATATAATCAACTAATACCACCCTACTGACAGTTGCTCTACTTAGGCAACTGCTGAACATTTGCAGCCCTGAAATGCCGGCTTGCTTGCCTGTCTTTAATCCGCCTGTGTTTTATCTCTTCATTAAGAGTCGGAGTGGTCTCTCCAGCCTGGGCCGCCGTTGTCGCCGGCTGCCGGCGTCCGGCACGGCAGGCGCGGCCGCACATAAATCACGCCGGACGGCGCCGGCTCCATCGCCCTGCAATTAATCACACTCCAGTCGCAGATGCAAACGCGGCGAGCCTCCGTGTCCCCGAGGACCACAGACAGCCCTGCTCCAACGCAAAAGGGATTCCCGATGCGCTGGAACCAAATAAATGACTCTCTTTGAACCGTTTCTTTGTCATTCTACTATCTGTTTTTTACAACTTTATAAGCAATTCGGTAGCTTCCACACTTACCTAGACGTAGTTGTGTTGGTTGAATAGTTTCCTGTAATTCCTACGAGGAAAGTGAAGGCAAAGTGCATGACGAAGAATACTTTGCTAATTCAGATGGGCAGGAGTCGCTAAAGAAGAATCAGAAGCACGCTCGTGATAGAGTTGAATATTATTTATTTAATATTGGTGAGGCGGTATGAAGGGTGGAGGGAGGGGTGATTTGATTACACAAGTGTCCAGTTAATGTGAATTTGTAATCACACATGCCTAGCCCAAGTTAAGATTAGATTTTAAAAGAGTATCTAAGTAAGATTAGTAACTATTGAGAAACATTGCAGTAGAGCACAACCACGGCAATATTGGTATATTTACTTAAGTGTTAAGTTAAGTATGCTGCTTATTATATAGATAACGTAGCGCAATGATCATTGATCAGAAAAGAACAAAAATGATTTTTTTTTAAGTAAGAAATTGAATGTTATGTTAGTAGCAATTGTCACGTCAGCATCATCATCATTGTGTCCTGCAATCAGTGGTGTCCACCTCCACCTGAAGGGCGCGGCGAGGGCGCGGCGCGGCCGGGCGGGGGGAAGGAGCGGCGCATCGATCCGAACAGCTGGCCGCCCCCCGCGCCCCCGCCTGCAGGGCACAGACACCGCCTGCTCGCCGGCTACCATCCTTTAAGCAGGATATCTCGAAAAAAACATGTACCCACCTTCGGGAAACTTTCGAAAACATCACAAAAATGTCTGCTTCATAATAATATAATTGCGGCAGTTTTTACAAGGTATTCAGTGAGTTTACAAGGTATTTTCGAACAAAGAGCCGACCAAGGTGTGTCTGTACCACCAAAAGGTTAGAATGCGACGGGTGACGTGCAGGACGCAAGTGCAAGCGAGATGCAGTTACCGGCGAATGGTGGCCTTGCGCAATCGCTCCAGCTGATTTTGACTGTTGTCAAGCGGGCGCGGGCGTCGGCGGGGGAGGAGGGCGCGGGGCGGCGGGACGGGGAGAGAGATTATAAACAAAGGCTGCACGGAGGTATTATGAATATGCATGGGGTGATATTTGCAGCCCCCCCCTCCCCCGTCGGTGCAGCGGCGTCTGCCGAGGGCGCTTAAAACAAAGGACCCATTCTGCCAGAACCTCCTGAATGTTTGAAGAGCTCTCTTTTGCAACTTTTTTACGACATTTTCTTGATATTTTTAAGTTGTATCCGGGACCAAGCTGGATAATGGATAAGCTGGATAAAATCTAAACAAACCGTTTTTTAACTATAGCACTAAAACTAGGGAAACATCTTAGTGTATTCCGGTTTAATTTTAACATAAAGTACCTAACAATAACAATGTGTATCAATAGGTAGGTATTACTACTTTACGTCTATCGAACAGATTGATTCCTGGCCCATCCTTGAACCTTGTCGCAGTAGATGTCATAGCGATGTTACATTGAATTGGCAAGGACAATCATTTTGACGTTTATTGTGAGAAGAAAACGTCCTACCGTGGGTCCCACACAGCAATCAATTAGTTCGATAGTATGCATACAGTAGTTACAACTCTGTAAGTCTGTAGTGACCGGGTCGGGCGCTCGCTCGCTTGCCGCGCCGCGGTGCACTCGGCACCGGCAGGCGGTATGCAAATGTGCAATATCCGCGTCCGGCGGGCGCCCTCGCCGGAACCCGCTGCTGTTACGCGTTATTACACCAGCGAACCCAAGGCCAAATACGAGATAGGAGGCAGAAGAGGAGAGCCGGAACTAGCACAAATATAGCCAGACGAGCATTTAGCTAGGTATTACCAATAGTGTACCTCACTCACTCACCTAACTCACTGCAGACGAGCGTGATTTTTTGTGTTGTGTTGAGAGCTTGTGAGTCGCATCGGTCGCTTAGTTTTTGCATCAACGTCACACGCTCATCTTAAACACATTATCCTTTAGATACCTGCCAGAACCACTCACTAACTAGCCCCAATTTTTGAAAGCACCATCTAGGTAAAAATACTGAACTAGTTCATACCGTACTACCTACGTACGGCCGACTGCCATCTGTCATGAATTTGAGGAACTTGTCGTACTCCAACCCGACACAAGAAGATACCAACAGGAACATTTTTCTGCTTTGAACCGACAGATGAGGCTCAGGGGCACCAATTGGTCTCGCTCGGTGCCCGTTTTAAGAAATGAAATGACCATCGCGGTCAACACAACACTAACATTTAATAGAAAAAATATTTGGCTCGTTTGCTAGCTCGTTGCTTCGCCCGGCCGGCGAATTGACGTCAACAAAAATACATTTTTGTTTTGATACTCTGTAGTGTAAATGCTGTGTTTTCGCGGTCCGCACAAAATGGGTCGGCGGTCCAAATGCGGCTGCTCTAATTAGTCTGGTTAACATGTACGTTTTTAGGTTAAATTTTTGTATAGTCTCCGAAAATTACGATCAAGGTGTCATTCGATTCGGAATATTATGTAGAAAGTTTAAGAAAAAGATCCAAAAGGGGCCGATAAAAATTGCAATAGTTATAAACAATTAAAAAAAAAAAATAGGGCTTTGGTTTTTTTTTAATATCTCAAAAACTATCAAATATATTCAAAATTTGAAAGAAGATCTGAAAATAAGAGGACATTTCCTAAAAAAAAGTCCTACCTTTCGGAACTGTATCTTTAATATTTATAATTTTTACGGAGCCCTGAAAATAGCGCTAAAAGGCTTCCGCTCGTGATTTGTCACCCGGACACGGTAACAATAAAAATGATTTTAACACATTAAATATGAATATTAAAGAATAAAAAAAAATTAGTACTATTGGGATATATAAATAAACAATAATCCGTCGGCGAAAAATTTTTATCCCCATTTTGCCATTAGTTATGCATTAGTTAATGAAAAACTTTTTCTGAATAGAATGTTAACAGAAAAAACCTGATTATTATTAAACTAATACATAGCCGTTTAAAAAATAATACATAGCCGTTTTTAAAATAAAATTAAGAATATTAAAAAAATAAACTAAGAAAATCCATTTGTTTATAACAAATTATTTATTAAATAAACAAATAAAAAATGAAAAAAAATATTATTTTTTTTCCAGAATCTTTAAGAACGATATAATTTATGATTTTTAGAGAAAAAATGCTTCCTTAATATTTATATTTTGTGGTAAAAAACGATTGTTGCATTTTATAGCAAGAAATAATTTTTTTTAGGAATGATATTTTTTTTTAAAAATCATGATTTATATCGACAAGTAGATAAGGAAAAAAAAATGGTTGATTATCTTATAAACAATGCATTTGTTTATAACAATTATTTAAACAATCGCGGTAAAAAATTAAAAAAATATATTTTCATGTAGCTTTTAACCGTTAGAAATCATAAAATTTAAAATATTTGAAAAAAAATAATTTTTAATTACTTTTATGCAGTTTTTAATTTTTTTATGTTTTCGATTGTTAATAAAAAAGTGGAAAATTAACATTTTTGAATTTTTCCAACGGGGATCTATTTTTATGCCTGTTAAGAATAACTCCACGAAGTGAAAAAAATTCTAGGGTTGTAGTTTAATAATAATCAGGTTTTTTCTGTTAACATTCTATTCAGAAAAAGTTTTTCATTAACTAATGCATAACTAATGGCAAAATGGGGATAAAAATTTTTCGCCGACGGATTATTGTTTATTTATATATCCCAATAGTACTCATTTTTTTTTATTCTTTAATATTCATATTTAATGTGTTAAAATCATTTTTATTGTTACCGTGTCCGGGTGACAAATCACGAGCGGAAGCCTTTTAGCGCTATTTTCAGGGCTCCGTAAAAATTATAAATATTAAAGATACAGTTCCGGAATGTAAGACTTTTTTTTAGAAAATGTCCTCTTATTTTCAGATCTTCTTTCAAATTTTGAATATCTTTGATAGTTTTTGAGATATTCAAAAAAAACCAAAGCCCTATTTTTTTTTTTTTTTAAATTGTTTATAACTTTTGCAATTTTTATCGGCCCCTTTTGGATCTTTTTCTTAAACTTTCTACACAATATTCCGAATCGAATGACACCTTGATCGTAATTTTCGGAGACTATACAAAAATTTAACCTAAAAACGTACATGTTAACCAGACTAAATTACTAAGCATCTCTTTCCTTAATTTAGTTTAATGTAATGGAACTCCTCCATTATAAGTTACAAGTGTCAAAAATCACCCTATCTCCTCGGAGGAATCCCTTTTCCCCATAGAAAAAAGAGATATAGTAGAAGTGGCATGTGAACGAGAGACGCGTGCCACCTATTGGGACCGTGCGCGACGACAGCGCCACGTGATAGGCGGCCATTATGTACAATTTTGTCACCGCTGTCAAACAAGAAGTAAGTAAATATTGTGAAAAATATTAATGAAATCTTGTGTTATTTTACTATATTACACAACTAGCTTTTGCCCGCGGCTTCGCACGCGTGAACCATGAGCATTTCAAAGAAGCTAGCAATTAAGCAACCGAGCAACCAAACCTGCAAGCTTTCAAGCATACATGCAAGTATGCAAGCAGGCATGCAAGCCTTCAAGCATGTAAGTATGCAAGCAGGCATGCAAGCAGGCATGCAAGCAGGCATGCAAGCAGGCATGCAAGCAGGCAAGCAAGCATGCAAGCAAGCGTGCAAGCAAGCATGCATGCAAGTAAGCACCCATGCAAGCAAGCATGCATGCAAGCAGGCAAGCAAGCATGCAAGCAAGTGTGCAAGCAAGCATGCATGCAAGTAAGGACCCATGCAAGCAAGCATGCAAGCATGCATGCAAGCAAGCGTGCAAGCAAGCATGCATGCAAGTAAGCACCCATGCAAGCAAGCATGCATGCAAGCAAGCATGCAAGCAGGCAAGCAAGCATGCAAGCAAGTGTGCAAGCAAGCATGCTTGCAAGTAAGCACCCATGCAAGCAAGCATGCAAGCATGCATGCAAGCAAGCGTGCAAGCAAGCATGCATGCAAGTAAGCACCCATGCAAGCAAGCATGCAAGCATGCATGAAAGCAAGCATGCATGAAAGCAAGCATGCATGAAAGCAAGCATGCATGAAAGCAAGTATGCAATCAAGCATGCAAAGCAAGGACTCAAGCAAGCATGCAAGCCAGCCCCCGCATTGCCCCGCTGCCTTAATTTTTCTGAAACTGTAAATATTGCAGGATTTTTATAAAACAAACCTAACCTAACCTATAGGGCTGTCCTAAAATACATCCTAAATAGCTTTTGCCCGCGACTTCGTACGCGCTAAGATGTAAAATGAAAAAATAAGTTTTTTCCCGTTCCCGTGGAAATTTTGGGGAGTGCTTTCGGAGTACACTTAAAGCCTTTAAAGAAACACACGTTATAAATGTTAAGTATCTTTCTTCCGCTGTTTCGTCTGGAAACGTAAAATCCGGTTTTTTCCCGTCCTTGTGGGCATTTCGGAAAATCCTTTCTTATTGTTCCCCTACGCTCCCGAATAAACCTACGTGACAAATTTCAACTTTCCCCCGCTTTTCGTTTTTCCCGTTTCCGTAAGAATTTCGCCAAATAAAGCATTTCCCGAAATTCTTACGGGAACGAAGAAGAAGAATTTTGGGAAATTATCTCATAATGCTCCCCTACACTCCCCAAGGAACCCACTTGCCAAATTTCAGCTTTCTACGACCAGTAAAACGTAAAATCCTGTTTTTTTCCCGTTCCCGTGGGAATTTTGGAAAGTACTCTCTTAATGCTCCTCTACATTCCCGAAACAACCTACATGCCGAATTTCAGCTTTCTGCAACCAGAAAACGAAAAGTCCCGTTTTTCCCGTTCCCGTGGGAATTTCGGGAAATCTTTTTGTAGCGCTCCCCTACACTCCCCAAGGGAAATTGAAGGCCAAATTTCAATTTTATACGACCAGTAAAACGAAAAATCGATCCCGTAGAACTGAATACATAAATCCCGTTTTTATCCCGTGGGAATTTCCAAAAAGCATTAAAACATTATTTTACTATTATAATCACCTACTTCTATGCCAAATTTGAAGAGTCTAGTAATTATAGTTCATAGGATTTCGTTAAACTGAATATATAAATCCTGTTTTTTTTCTTATCCCGTGGGAATTTCCAAAAATCCTGAAATGAGTTTCTTAGTTTTGTAATCACCTACTTTTGTATCAAATTTGAAGAGTCTACTTATTATAGTTACTGAGATAGTGTCACTCGGAATCGAATATATAATTCCCGTTTTTTCCTTATCCCGTGGGAATTTCCAAAAATCCTTTCTTAGCGGATGCCTACGTCATAAGATCTACCTGCATGCCAAATTTCAGCCCGATCCGTCCAGTGGTTTGAGCTGTGCGTTGATAGATCACTATGTCAGTCAGTCAGTCAGTCAGTCACCTTTGAGTTTTATATATATAGATTTTGGACAGTGGTAGTCAGTAACATTATTGCCAAAAATATTAAAATTGTTGTTTTCAGTGAAATTTTAGAGGTTAGGTAACTTACTTTTTTTTTCTTACGGCAAATATCCACTTATTTCTTTGGTCTCGTTTCCACCATGGTCTTGGAAATTGGTAAAATTTACAGTCGCTATTCTTCTTAGTGTTATTACAATTCACAACAACACATCTTACCAGGACCATATTTTTATCTCAAAAAAGATTAGAAAATGTTTACTGCAATATGGATTTGACAGCTCAAGTCAGCGACAAAAATGACAATTTTAGCCATAGCGAGCGCTGTGATCGTTTAGGCTACCCCCTCCACCCGCTTTGCACTCTGCCAATATCTGGAAAATAGCATGTATTGTATGAACGTCAAATTGAATTTGACGGTTCGAGTAGCAGAATGATTCTGCCAGAATCAGATTTTTTCCGAGTGTTCCGCTGTCATCAATTAGATTTATTTTGCAACTTAGTTATTTTAACGACATCTGTTGTGCAATGGCAAAAGTATTATTTAGACAACTGACATTTTCAGACTATTATTTTTTTGTTTTCATTTATTATATCTTTTGACTACTTCACACTAGATGGTGTTTATATACCTGTACAATAGACTTTAAGCAATATTCTGTGGGAGGAAAGTTCAAATTGCAGTACAGATTCCGAACTTATTACATTTTTATAATAGAAAAGCTACGACCAATAATTTCCAAGATTTCAAGTTATGAGTAAACTGTCAATGTCAAAGTTTGGCGATACGGTTTCCCTAGCGAAAGCGATTTATTGCACTTCTACTGTATCTCTTTTTTCTATGCTTTTCCCTGTCTCTCCTCATTTCCTCCCTCACCACTCACACGTTACTTTTTGACACTTGAAACTTGAAATAGTACAAGACTGTATGAACTTTGATCCCTTTGTTTTTCTTGTATAGAAGAGGGTCAAAAATGTATGTAATGACTCTATGGTGTATTTATTATTTGACATGTGTTTGACATTGACACTATCTACGGACAGGCTGACAGCAACGCAACGCCACAAATATATATTATTACCTTGACATTGGCGAAATCATCGCATGGTTCGATGGGGCCATATTAGAAAAGAAGAAGAAGAACAGTAACAGTATCAGTCAACAAAACAAAACACTGTTTCGTTTTGTTTAATTGTTAATCATATTTCTTGTATTTGAAGCGTTGGGTTAAAAAAATTATAAAATTTACCTGCAATGGAAGAAGATTTTGTAGAAGCCGACTCGTACAATCTCCCTAAAGTATCTGTCGACATGGTTGTTAGATTTTTTGCAGCAAGTACAGAAACAAAAGCGAAAAAATGGTAATGCGACGAGTAATGATTGTATTTTACTTAAGTTAAGAATAAGTACTATTACTCATTAAATTTTCTATTTAGGTATACCGTAATTTATGACTGAAAACGCATGAAGTGCCTTCTCTTTCCGGCGTGTCTATAACAGATTCCCGTTTCATGGTTTCAGCTCAGTTGGGGAGTCTTTTGGCGACAAAACTATTAAATTAGTACAAATCAAAAGGTACGGCAGCCTGTGCACAGTGAAGAGTCGCGTCACGCCGGAACACGCAATCAACTCTGAGAGCTACCGCGCCACAGTCGTCATCGACGAAGACGAGGACTTCGTGCAGTCTTGCCAGTGCGAAGACTGCACAGAATGCCCGGGTATACAATTACATAATATGCTCTGAATGCCTTGACATTTGGATAGATTGCAGTGAACAGTCTATTTTCTTAATGTCCCTTGTCAAACTTTGTGTTTTGACTGTTGGGCTGTGATCACTTGCGCAGGTTTCTAGTGACCGCATAATGGAAGAACATGGCCATACAATTTCCTGATTACTGCTGCGTGTCTGCATGCCATTCAGACTCAAATAGTATTGAAAACATTTGAAAGTTTGACAATGCTGCAAAACATTAAGAAAATAGATTCACTGTACATTATATTACATTACAGATGCGTGCAGACATGCTGTGGCACTTCTACTGTGGCTGCATCGGAGATCCGAAGAGCCTGCTGCAACCAACCCAACATGCTATTGGAGACCAGTGTCTCCTGTGCCAAGCCCAGAAAATTCTAAACCATTTATGACACTAAAAGAGATGTTCGGCAAAGAAAACAAAATGGAAATAAAGCCTAATGTAGGTTATTTATGTCTATGTATAATTAAGTTTGTGTATAATTATGGTCTGATAATTCTTGTTGTTGAGTATGAATGTGTTTTCAGCCAGCTGTTTTTAAAGAATTTATACAGGTGTTAAAAGAAAAGAATATTGACTGTCTTCTCAGTCGCTACTACCGTGAAGACACACAAAGCCTGAGCCTGCATCAGCTGTGCGTGTCCCTTGAGGGCGAGCTGCACTGCCCGCATGCTCTTTTGCATGCAGTGGTTGAAGAAATGACATCTGTTAGTGAAACTGATGTAACACCGTGGCAAGAAGTATGGTAAGAGTGTTCTGTGTGTCTCTGGATAAAGTGCATAGACAAATAAGAATGAAACTGGAAGCAATTTAAGAAATGAGAAAAAAAACTAGACTTCATTGATTTGAAATAATAGGATATCATACTATTTGATTAGCCACTCATTAAAAATGTTAATGTATTAGTTAGACACATGGTTCTTTTTCATGGTAAGAGCAATGAGATAGAAGTACTAAAGTTATTTGATAATAATAACTTAACAAAATTAAGCATCTGACTTTTCATTGCATGGCAAGACGTTAGCGAGTCATGGAGTCGACATTAGCAATAAATCCAACTCGTATTCATACTCATAATAATAATAATATAGCCTTTTTTAAAATCCGTTTTGCTACATTTTTTATTTTAATCATCGCGTAATTTGGCATGCCCCATGGCATTGGCCTCCTCCATTTATTGGAGGGTTTGGGTTATAGTTCCCACGCAGGCCCAGTGTGGATTGGTAACTTCACACACACCATTGAATTGATTCTCAGATGTGGAGGTTTCCTCACTCTAAAGCCGTGGTAGCCTAGTGGTTTGACCTGTGGCCTCTCAAGCAGAGGGTTGTGGGTTCGAATCCAGGGTTCGCACCTCTGAGTGGTCTTTAAAGTCGGTTTACGGACAATGGGTTTATGTGATAACATCATAAAGAAACATTTATTCGAACTGCTAGCTCTAACTTCACACGAGAAGATCGTGCCTCTCTATAGCGTGTGCAAGCTCTCTCTGACGTCACGCGGAACGTGACAATGAGTCATGCTTTTTAATGAGTGCAACCGGCGTTCATTGATTTATAAGGCTGGCACTCCACTTGGCGTATTTATCCAAATATTTGCGTGAGTGAAGGGGATGCACTATATTGTTTTAGCGTATGCGACGAAGATGCCAATAGCGCATCGCAAACATGAAACAAATCTTGACCTGGTTTAAGTTACGTTTACGACGCTGAGCTTGTATTCTGTGACTATCTCTGATCTCTGAGACCATATAATTGGCTTTGTTGTTGTTCCTACATTTGTATAAAAAGCTGTTGGTTCTCCTTTAACAAATAAATAAATATGTCGCCAGGTATGGAAGAATCAAAGACTCTATGCTCCATGAAGCTGTTCACTGCCCTGACAAGAAACAAGACCTTGTGGATAGAATTTTAGGTGAAGACTTAGAATACACCCCAGAAGAAGTGGCAAAACGGACACTAATCAAGCAAGCCGTTCTGGAAGAAGTGAGCAAAAAGGAAAAGGTAATTTCAAAATGTCTGCTAAAATTACTAACTTTTCATCACCATTTTATTAGTAGAACAATATTTTTATCTACAGTTTTTTTATGCAAACAGTACCAAACTGAACGAGTCATTGGATAGGTATCAAACAAAGAACTATAGGCAAATAATGTTACATTAGGATAAAGATTATGGAACAGCATGATTTTTTTTTGCTAGCTTGTAGCAGTGTCTCACTGCTGAACGATATTTTTTAAATCACAACAGAGTCCCTTTTCCCTGATTTGTGATGTTGAGTGCTAGTATCTGCCATTTTCATTCTTATGCTGTTAATGATAGCTTGGCTGACTTACTTGACTTACTATGACCATGCGTGGCTTGACAAAAAATTATCCACTGTTTATTATTCACATTGAATAAATTATTGTGATTGTTGTAGATTGAAGTAATGGAGAGTGGACTTCTGCTGAATGTTGAGTATCCAATCCTCGGGGCAGCTCCCGACGGCGTGGCGGACGAGTACACGGTGGAGATCAAGTGGCCATCCAATGCTGAAACCTTGCTTTCCTATGTTAAAGACAATAAACTAGCGATGGAACTCTGGACGCAAGTGCAAGCACAAATGTACTTCAGCAAAAAAAGAAAAGCTTTATTTTGTGTAGCGTTGCCAGATTTCGAGACGTCGAGAGTAGTTGAGATATTCCATGTGCCCTACGACGAAAGTATAATCAGTGTCTTGGACCAAGCGCAGAAATTTTGGATTGACGCGATATTTCCAGAATTAATGAGAATATACAGTAAATAAATAAATAAACTAAGTAAGGCTTTGAGGTGGTTCCAGGATGTCAGTGCAGTGCCTGTCACCTGTATCACCAGGCAAAACTATTCCGTTCAAAGCATCGGAACATCAAATAGATAAAATACAATTAAGTAAATGTAGAAATAATCGTTTTTTTTATTAAACCTACTCCTCTAAATCCTAAGTTTTTACACAATTAGCGTTAATACCATTAATACGCACTTAAATAGCTTTATGCGCGTGGTCAATGCCGGATCGTAATCATAATCACCGACCAAAACTTCTTCTTCTTATTTGTGGCGTATCAAGTCGTTATAGCGACGACAACTTCGCCAATGTCAATGTAATAATTTTTATTAAAAATCTTGTGACAAAATGTCGGCAACGTTGTACGGTAATGGTCAAAGACCCCCCTCCCCCCCTGTCGGGCTCTTAGCCAACGGTCAATGATATCCCTCAGAAACTGCCAGGAAATCATTAGCCGTTGCCCAGGGCGCACCGGACCAAGCACTGCTCTTCCCCCCGGACGGATCCAAAAACGAACCGCAGCGTCCGCAGCTCTTAATCACACGTGGAGGTAACCCGACTCGCACCCCGACCAAAACTTATGGCCTGTGTGTGGGTTCGCTATCTCGGGTCAATGTCATATTTTTTCTAAGCTAATTGTTTATTTTGTTGACCATCAGACTGTTATCTGGTACTGCAGTATATAATAATTTAACTAGGGTTTTTGGTATATTTCTGGCTCCTAATCCTGAAGTTTTCATTAGGAGATTCATTCAATAAACAATCGGAAGATATCTGTTTGACACAGATACGGCAAGACGTGTTCCCTTCGCTGTATCCTCAGAACAATAACTAAAGCATAGAACCCGGACTAAAATAAAAACTAATTATTATAGTGCGTTGCTTCTTA
The DNA here is from genome assembly GCA_949127965.1 of Pandemis corylana. NCBI lineage: Eukaryota > Metazoa > Arthropoda > Insecta > Lepidoptera > Tortricidae > Pandemis > Pandemis corylana. The sequence continues at coordinate 195,260 of OX421865.1, read as the reverse complement.
TTCCAGTGTACTGAAACGATAAGTTAAAAAGAGAACAAACTTGTCAGTTTCTTCTTATTTTTCTGTTTCGTACTCAGAACAATAACTAAAGCATAGAACCCGGACTAAAATAAAAACTAATTATTATAGTGCGTTGCTTCTTCTTCCAGTGCACTAAAACAATAAGTTAAAAAGAGACAAAGATGCTATTCACGAGACAGTCGTCTGTCTGTTCCGTACCAGGGTAACCTATACAAAGCGCTTTAAATTATACATGTATATATTTCGCTAGTGTAGGGAACAAACCGTCATTGATTAGTCTTCGTTCGATATTTTTTATGGGTATCGGGACGGTCGTGGATATTAATACATATTAAACGGATATCATTATAATGAAAAAAAAAATCTATTATGAAAATCGGCCAAGTGCGAGTCGGACTCGCGCACCGAGAATTCCGTTTCACCGTACAACAAAAACACATTTTTGTCCGTTCGTATTTGAATTGGTTGGTAACAAAACAACGGCAAAAAATCACGTTTGTTGTATGGGACCCGGTAAATATTAATTTTATTTTGATTTAATTATCTATTTTTAAAGTGAATATGAAACTGAATATTTCAAGCGTCTACCTGTTGCCGCTATTGATATCGAACAAATATCGCAAAAAAAAAACGTTTGTGGTATGGGAGCCCCCCTTAAACCTTCATTTTATTGTTATATTCATATGTGTTTTATTCATAGTATTTTTTGCTATAGCGGCAACAGAAATACATCATCTGTGAAACTTTCAACTGTCGAGCTATCACGGCTCATGAACAACCTGTTGATAGACGGACAGCGAAGTCTTAGTAATAGTCCCGTTTTTACCTTTTGGATACGGAACCCTATAAAAGGAACATTTATGCATACCTATAGATTAGTAAAAACTTGCCAAGTCAAAAAAAAGTGAAATAGTAAAGTTATGGCCAAAGAAAGGGAACAATATGGAACAATAATGGAGTCGGAAAACTGAAAGAATTAAACATATTTAATTATATCTCTATATTTACATTTAATATCGATTGACAGTTTAGTCGATATCACAGGCACATCACTAAGATAACCTATACTGTTTTCATATTTTCTTTAAAATAATATGTAAATAGGGATATCTTTGACAAACAGGATTCAATAATGGTGTTATTTTATAGAACACACTCTCAATATAGTTTAATGCGACCCTGAAGCTGATTAAAATCACTTAACGATGATAACTTATAAACGCATTATCATTTTGTTTTCTGGACGCATTAGATTTACATCCTGGCACTGCACAAGACATTTTCTAGTTTCATTAAGTAATTGGCTTTACCAATACTCGTTATTTAATCAATTTTTAACAATAATAAATAAAAAATTCTCCAAAAGTTGTCCGTCATTCACGCATCCGAAGCACAATAAGCACATACAGACAAGTTAAGTTGACACTCAACACAAGTCATTGGGCTAAGAAATCTGACTCTTGAAATCGGCATCATATATCGGAACCAAGTGACGTAAAGGAACCAAGTTTGACGTTTGGACTGGTACGAAACAGAAAAATAAGAACAAACTGACAAGTTTGTTCTCTTTTTAACTTATCGTTTCAGTACACTGGAATAAGAAGCAACGCACTATAATAATTAGTTTTTATTTTAGTCCGGGTTCTATGCTTTAGTTATTGTTCTGAGGTTTCGTACCTGTCCAAACGTCAAACTTGGTTCCTTTACGTCACTTGGTTCCGATATATGATGCCGATTTCAAGAGTCAGATTTCTTAGCCCAATGACTTGTGTTGAGTGTCAACTTAACTTGTCTGTATGTGCTTATTGTACTTCGGATGCGTGAATGACTGACAACTGTTGGAGAATTTTTTGTTTATTATTGTTAAAAATTGATTAAATAACGAATATTGGTAAAGCCAATTACTTAGTGAAACTAGAAAATGTCTTGTGCAGTGCCAGGATGTAAATCTAATGCGTCCAGAAAACAAAATGATAATGCGTTTATAAGTTATCATCGTTAAGTGATTTTAATCAGCTTCAGGGTCGCATTAAACTATATTGAGAGTGTGTTCTATAAAATAACACCATTATTGAATCCTGTTTGTCAAAGATATCCCTATTTACATATTATTTTAAAGAAAATATGAAAACAGTATAGGTTATCTTAGTGATGTGCCTGTGATATCGACTAAACTGTCAATCGATATTAAATGTAAATATAGAGATATAATTAAATATGTTTAATTCTTTCAGTTTTCCGACTCCATTATTGTTCCATATTGTTCCCTTTCTTTGGCCATAACTTTACTATTTCACTTTTTTTTGACTTGGCAAGTTTTTACTAATCTATAGGTATGCATAAATGTTCCTTTTATAGGGTTCCGTATCCAAAAGGTAAAAACGGGACTATTACTAAGACTTCGCTGTCCGTCTATCAACAGGTTGTTCATGAGCCGTGATAGCTCGACAGTTGAAAGTTTCACAGATGATGTATTTCTGTTGCCGCTATAGCAAAAAATACTATGAATAAAACACATATGAATATAACAATAAAATGAAGGTTTAAGGGGGGCTCCCATACCACAAACGTTTTTTTTTTGCGATATTTGTTCGATATCAATAGCGGCAACAGGTAGACGCTTGAAATATTCAGTTTCATATTCACTTTAAAAATAGATAATTAAATCAAAATAAAATTAATATTTACCGGGTCCCATACAACAAACGTGATTTTTTGCCGTTGTTTTGTTACCAACCAATTCAAATACGAACGGACAAAAATGTGTTTTTGTTGTACGGTGAAACGGAATTCTCGGTGCGCGAGTCCGACTCGCACTTGGCCGATTTTCATAATAGATTTTTTTTTTCATTATAATGATATCCGTTTAATATGTATTAATATCCACGACCGTCCCGATACCCATAAAAAATATCGAACGAAGACTAATCAATGACGGTTTGTTCCCTACACTAGCGAAATATATACATGTATAATTTAAAGCGCTTTGTATAGGTTACCCTGGTACGGAACAGACAGACGACTGTCTCGTGAATAGCATCTTTGTCTCTTTTTAACTTATTGTTTTAGTGCACTGGAAGAAGAAGCAACGCACTATAATAATTAGTTTTTATTTTAGTCCGGGTTCTATGCTTTAGTTATTGTTCTGAGTACGGAACAGACAGACGACTGTCTCGTGAATAGCATCTTTGTCTCTTTTTAACTTATTGTTTTAGTGCACTGGAATAAGAAGCAACGCACTATAATAATTAGTTTTTATTTTAGTCCGGGTTCTATGCTTTAGTTATTGTTCTGAGGCTGTATCAAAGTACCGTATTAAAAAAAAACAAATGTCAAAGCTGTCAAAGTTGACATTTGTTTGACAATATAAACTTAGTGATTGAATCGTCGTCAGTTGTGCGCATTCGTGTTTGTTACCTTGTAATTATTGTGCGACTTGAGATTAAGATCGTAGTAGGTGTGTGTGCGATGTGTGCTGTGGTTGTCGCCTGAAGCAGGAGCGCCGGGGCGCGGGACGCGATGCAAGACGATCAGAACCCCCTGTGAGTACGACGCGACCTATCGATCACCAGGCTGAAGTGGCATTCTCTGAAGTAGCAACTGTGATTACAACAGAGCTAAGACACCTACCTACCTACCTACCTTGAAGTACTGTTTGCGTTTCCACAGGGCAGGCACTAAAGCACAGCTACAGAGCCACTGTGCTTGGTTATTTATGCTTGAATGAGATGAAGACCTGAGGCAACATGTCAGTCTCTTGATCTAGCACTCTCTCTGTTGGTGTGCAACGGTAGATACCCACTTATAGCTCTAGACTAGATTTAACTGAGTAGAGGCATTCAGTCACTCAATGGGTTGCTCGATGGTTTAACATGTATTGTGTGAAAACCACTTGTAGCAAAACATTCGTCCAGGATATGTAGCAATATATGAGTGAGGCTTGATAGTCCCATACATTTTGATGCTGCTAACCCTGCATCTCTGAGTTAAATTAACTCTTAGCAAACAGCCCTTTAATTACCAAGGTTGTGTGACAAGTTTTTGCTAAAACTAGACAGACGGGTACATTGTTTTAAGTTGATGTGTAATTAGGAGCATCAAGTAACCCAAACAATTGAAAAACTTGGATGAACATAACTGTTGTGAGACTCTGCCTTAATTATTAGGTAAATTCTTTGTTTGCCGATCTGTTCCTGTTGTATTTCAGACACTGATTCCACTCTTTCCATTTGACAATGGATTCAAAACACAAATTTTCACAATAGCTTAATAGCTTTAATTGCACAATATGTGTTCATGCTTCACAACCACACAGACAAAGAGCCCACTCATAGCACCAAGGCAATCTTGTCCTAGGCCCAACAAAAAAAGTAAAAGATATGCAAGCTATTGCAATGCGCAAACATCAGAAAACATACAACTCCTTTAATTCCAGGGTGGGGGAGGAGAGCAGTGCGGCAGAAGGAGATGGAGATAGAGGGAGATACAGGTACTGGCATAGACCTTGCTGAGCAGTGGAGTGCTGAACACACATCAGGACTGTCTGGATGCTCTAAAATATCTGAACACAACCATGTTGCGATGGTCTGTGGTGTCACACATAATTTAAAGCAAGCCGGACCTAATAAAAAATAAAAAATGGTGCTCGAGTAGCGTTGGTGTGTACTAAAATATTTTTAATCACTGGCAGTACTCACAATCTGATCGTGATTTTACCTCAAGGTGGCTACACAGTCATCAATATAGAAAACGTTGCTAGCCAGCTACCAGCTTTTAGCAAAGTTTGTTGTGCTTTTAGCAATGTTGAGATGAAATAATAATGCCTTTCATTTTCATTTAACAAAATAATAATGTATCATGCGTGTGTGCGTGCGTGTGGCGGCAGCTTAATGGTGCGCTGCGCGTCGCAGTCGTCGCTGGACGAGTGCTCGCAGCGCGCGGAGCCGGGGGCGCGCGCGCAGCACGCCTCGCGCCTGCTGGACGCGCTCGCGCGCCTGCGCGCCGACGCCGCGCTCACGGACGTGCGCCTCAGGGTCAGTACCGGCGCGGCGCTGTAGTGCTCGGCGCGCGGAGCCGGGGGCGCGCGCGCAGCACGCCTCGCGCCTGCTGGACGCGCTCGCGCGCCTGCGCGCCGACGCCGCGCTCACGGACGTGCGCCTCAGGGTCAGTACCGGCGCGGCGCTGTAGTGCTCGGCGCGCGGAGCCGGGGGCGCGCGCGCAGCACGCCTCGCGCCTGCTGGACGCGCTCGCGCGCCTGCGCGCCGACGCCGCGCTCACGGACGTGCGCCTCAGGGTCAGTACCGGCGCGGCGCTGTAGTGCTCGGCGCGCGGAGCCGGGGGCGCGCGCGCAGCACGCCTCGCGCCTGCTGGACGCGCTCGCGCGCCTGCGCGCCGACGCCGCGCTCACGGACGTGCGCCTCAGGGTCAGTACCGGCGCGGCGCTGTAGTGCTCGGCGCGCGGAGCCGGGGGCGCGCGCGCAGCACGCCTCGCGCCTGCTGGACGCGCTCGCGCGCCTGCGCGCCGACGCCGCGCTCACGGACGTGCGCCTCAGGGTCAGTACCGGCGCGGCGCTGTAGTGCTCGGCGCGCGGAGCCGGGGGCGCGCGCGCAGCACGCCTCGCGCCTGCTGGACGCGCTCGCGCGCCTGCGCGCCGACGCCGCGCTCACGGACGTGCGCCTCAGGGTCAGTACCGGCGCGGCGCTGTAGTGCTCGGCGCGCGGAGCCGGGGGCGCGCGCGCAGCACGCCTCGCGCCTGCTGGACGCGCTCGCGCGCCTGCGCGCCGACGCCGCGCTCACGGACGTGCGCCTCAGGGTCAGTACCGGCGCGGCGCTGTAGTGCTCGGCGCGCGGAGCCGGGGGCGCGCGCGCAGCACGCCTCGCGCCTGCTGGACGCGCTCGCGCGCCTGCGCGCCGACGCCGCGCTCACGGACGTGCGCCTCAGGGTCAGTACCGGCGCGGCGCTGTAGTGCTCGGCGCGCGGAGCCGGGGGCGCGCGCGCAGCACGCCTCGCGCCTGCTGGACGCGCTCGCGCGCCTGCGCGCCGACGCCGCGCTCACGGACGTGCGCCTCAGGGTCAGTACCGGCGCGGCGCTGTAGTGCTCGGCGCGCGGAGCCGGGGGCGCGCGCGCAGCACGCCTCGCGCCTGCTGGACGCGCTCGCGCGCCTGCGCGCCGACGCCGCGCTCACGGACGTGCGCCTCAGGGTCAGTACCGGCGCGGCGCTGTAGTGCTCGGCGCGCGGAGCCGGGGGCGCGCGCGCAGCACGCCTCGCGCCTGCTGGACGCGCTCGCGCGCCTGCGCGCCGACGCCGCGCTCACGGACGTGCGCCTCAGGGTCAGTACCGGCGCGGCGCTGTAGTGCTCGGCGCGCGGAGCCGGGGGCGCGCGCGCAGCACGCCTCGCGCCTGCTGGACGCGCTCGCGCGCCTGCGCGCCGACGCCGCGCTCACGGACGTGCGCCTCAGGGTCAGTACCGGCGCGGCGCTGTAGTGCTCGGCGCGCGGCTAACGTGGCTCGCTGTGTTGCAGGCGTGCGCGGAGGGCGCGGCGGCGGCGGGCGAGGGCGTGAGCGCGCACCGCGCGGTGCTGGCCGCCAGCTCGCCCTACTTCCGCGCCATGTTCACGCAGTTCGACGAGCGCACGCAGAACACCATCACCATACAGGTGACACACACACACGCACCATCACCATACAGGTGACACACATATACACACACATCACTGTAATTACGCACTGCACTTAATGGTAAAACATGCACTTGACACTAGTCGCAGTATTCACATACTTCAGACTTGTTTTCATATTTTCTCTTGGAGACTTATATGTATATCAATCAGTCAAATCAGTCAAAAGCAAAACTAAAGTCGAAAAGCGGTCAGAGCTATTTTCCTAATCCTGCGTTTGTGTACTTTGCAGAACGTCGAGCCCGAGGCGCTGCAAGCCATCGTGGACTATATCTACAACCCGGACTCGCTCGTGATCACCGAGGACAACGTGCAAGTAAGAGTCGAACGGGTGTCACTCGGGGTACCGTTTTGGGTATCGCTTTATACTTCACATACGTTTTTGGATTCGGACGCGATAATTTTTTTTGTTCGTATCCCTGATAATTCGTAAAGAAGCAGAGTAAACGCGATGGTGTCGGCACGCAGGGCATCCTGTCGGGCGCGTCCCTGCTGGCGGTGCCGGGCGCGCGCGCGCTGTGCTGCGCCTGGCTGGCGGCGGCGCTGGCGCCCGACAACGCGCTCGGCATCCGCGCCTTCGCCGACCTGCACGCCTGCCACGAGCTGGCCGCCGCCGCCGCGCGCTACCTGGACCAGCACTTCCTGCAGGTACACGCACATGCACGCGACACAACTCGTGGGCTTACCACGCGCTAAGAAAGTTTTTGGGAATTTTATGTGCCATGTAATTTTTTAAGGTAATTTTGTTAGCCGCAGTGTTGAGCAAGTTTGATGTTTGATTTGTCGGCAGGTGCTGGAGAGCGACGAGTTCCTGGCGCTGCAGGCGGACGCGCTGGCCGCGCTCATCGACTCCGACCGCATCACGGTAACCCACGACCCGGCTCACACTTTTTTAACCTGTTGGCTTCTCGGCCTGGCAATGTATCGCAATTTGCAGGTTTTTCTTGCCCGTCCAAATTTGGTTTTATACTAGACGAACATAAAGGTAGGTATTTGTCCAACATGATATTGATATTTGTATGAAATTACAGTGAACAATAAGAGTTCTGTTCAGCGGTACTACGAATAAAACAGACAACCGATCGCTGTCAATTTTGATGTGGAATGATTGCGTCGTTGCAGGTCCCGAACGAGGAAGTAATCCTGGACGCCGTGATCCGCTGGATGCAGCATGACCCGGAGGTGCGTCCCAATATCTATTATTATACATTATTTTCACGTTTACTTTTATATTTTTATCGGTAGTTGATACTGGAATGTTACTTTATTTTATTGTTTGTTAAAATTTGATATACAAATTTACACTTTGAAAAAACTGTGTTTAGGGTTTATCTAACGCTGACAGAATGTTCTTCAGGGGAGCGTCTGAGCGTGTGCTGTTGTTTTTGTATTGCGCAGTGAAGGTGCCATTTTATCGTTATTGAATTTGTGTAGGCAACAGAAATCATCAGCGTCTCGACAGGTTTACCACCGTCCATTAAATAAAAAAGCCGCAGGTTCCGCTCCGGCAGTGCCGGCAGAAGTGAAAACTAAACACGTGCACACTCGCGCAAGCGCCCTGCGCCGCTTAAACGACCCAGCAGCAACTCTCCTGGTTGAGGGTCCTGTAACCGTTAGATAAACCTCTTAATGTAGGCTGCTGTTCTGGTACTTATCCTTCACGACGCGGTCATTCTTTATCGAAAACGTCGGCGTCGTTCCAAATTTAAATAAATTCAAATCAGATCGGAACACTAAAGCTCACGCCAGCATCACCTGACCGTCAGGGCCTGACGCGAGTTTAACATTTTTTACCCATCCCAAAAAACAAACAAGGTCACAACGCCGCTAAATAAGTTTTCAGTTCAAAAATCGAACTCGATCCTATAGATCGACCGCTCGACCGAGTCCTCGCCCGTGCGGCACAGGGGCGCGGGGTAGGCGACAAAGGGGGCCGCTCTCGGTTCCACTTGTCATCCTACCCTGCGACGCGAACTCGGCGATTGAGTTTTCGCGTCTTTTTATTTAGACGAATGAGTAGTGAAAGTGTCGGTCTCGTCGTCTGGCCCGGCAGGAGCGGCGCGGCACGCTGGGCCGGCTGCTGGCGCACGTGCGGCTGCCGCTGCTGGCGCGCGAGGCGCTGGTGGCGCGCGCGGCCGCCGAGCCGCTGTGCAGCGCCGCCGTCGAGGTCAAGGACCTGGTGATCGAGGCGCTGAGCCTGCACCTGCTGCGCGGCGAGCGGCGCGCGGCCGCGGCGCTGGCCTGCCCGCGCGCGCGCCCGCGCCGCCCGCCGCGCCCGCCGCGCGCGCTGCTGGTGGCCGGCGGCCAGGCGCCCAAGGCCGTGCGCGACGTGGAGGCCTACCTGCCCGAGCCGGCGCGCTGGCGGCCCGCCGCGCCGCTGCCCTCGCGCCGCTGCCGCGCCGGCCTGGCCGTGCGCGACCAGCACGTGCTGGCCATCGGCGGCTTCAACGGTGAGAACGCCCACCAATACGAGAGTATCTCGAAACACTGTCAAATACTTATGTGCTGACGCCGATCACCGTTTTTATGTCAAAAGTGTCAAAATGTCACCTGTCGCCACCAAATTACAAGAAAACTGCATCTATCACCATTTTCGTGTCGATAGTGCCAATATATCTATCATCCGTCATTTTGAATCTTAAAAATTGTTTTCATTCGGGCCCAGAGCTGCTATTTTACACGAAAACGAAAGTAATCACCATTGAATGTTATTGATCGTGGGCGTGTGCGTGCGCAGGCACCCTGCGCGTGCGCAGCGTGGACGTGTACAACGTGGCGGCAGACGTGTGGTCGGCCGGGCCGCCGCTGGCCGCGCGCCGCTCCACGCTGGGCGTGGCCGTCATCGACCGCGTCGTGTACGCCGTGGGCGGGTGAGTGCCGCCGGCCTGCGCGGGCGCAAATGTTCGAGTAGAACGCTAATATTTCGTATGTTTTCTATTTCAGATGTAAATAGTTTTTAGTTTTGTGTTTTCACCACTCTCTGTTAAGTTCCAATAACCTTCAGTATTCAGTCATCTACGATTCCGTCTCTATCTATTACTATGATCAGACGGAGACGTCATCACAGGTAACTGACACTTAAAACGACCGGAACTTAACAGGGTATGATGAAACAGGCCCTAAATGTATTATTATGTATAACAATTAATGTGTGCTGACGGCGTGGCGCGCGCAGGTTCGACGGCACGTCGGGGCTGAGCTCGGCGGAGGCGCTGGACCCTGGCGCGGCGGAGTGGCGGCCCGTGGCCAGCATGCGCTCGCGCCGCTCGTCCGTGGGCGTGGCCGCGCTGGCCGGCCAGCTGTACGCCGTGGGCGGCTACGACGGCGCCGCGCGCCAGTGCCTGCAGTCCGTGGAGCGGTGAGAGCCTGCCCAGTATCGCGGCCCGTGGCCAGCATGCGCTCGCGCCGCTCGTCCGTGGGCGTGGCCGCGCTGGCCGGCCAGCTGTACGCCGTGGGCGGCTACGACGGCGCCGCGCGCCAGTGCCTGCAGTCCGTGGAGCGGTGAGAGCCTGCCCAGTATCGCGGCCCGTGGCCAGCATGCGCTCGCGCCGCTCGTCCGTGGGCGTGGCCGCGCTGGCCGGCCAGCTGTACGCCGTGGGCGGCTACGACGGCGCCGCGCGCCAGTGCCTGCAGTCCGTGGAGCGGTGAGAGCCTGCCCAGTATCGCGGCCCGTGGCCAGCATGCGCTCGCGCCGCTCGTCCGTGGGCGTGGCCGCGCTGGCCGGCCAGCTGTACGCCGTGGGCGGCTACGACGGCGCCGCGCGCCAGTGCCTGCAGTCCGTGGAGCGGTGAGAGCCTGCCCAGTATCGCGGCCCGTGGCCAGCATGCGCTCGCGCCGCTCGTCCGTGGGCGTGGCCGCGCTGGCCGGCCAGCTGTACGCCGTGGGCGGCTACGACGGCGCCGCGCGCCAGTGCCTGCAGTCCGTGGAGCGGTGAGAGCCTGCCCAGTATCGCGGCCCGTGGCCAGCATGCGCTCGCGCCGCTCGTCCGTGGGCGTGGCCGCGCTGGCCGGCCAGCTGTACGCCGTGGGCGGCTACGACGGCGCCGCGCGCCAGTGCCTGCAGTCCGTGGAGCGGTGAGAGCCTGCCCAGTATCGCGGCCCGTGGCCAGCATGCGCTCGCGCCGCTCGTCCGTGGGCGTGGCCGCGCTGGCCGGCCAGCTGTACGCCGTGGGCGGCTACGACGGCGCCGCGCGCCAGTGCCTGCAGTCCGTGGAGCGGTGAGAGCCTGCCCAGTATCGCGGCCCGTGGCCAGCATGCGCTCGCGCCGCTCGTCCGTGGGCGTGGCCGCGCTGGCCGGCCAGCTGTACGCCGTGGGCGGCTACGACGGCGCCGCGCGCCAGTGCCTGCAGTCCGTGGAGCGGTGAGAGCCTGCCCAGTATCGCGGCCCGTGGCCAGCATGCGCTCGCGCCGCTCGTCCGTGGGCGTGGCCGCGCTGGCCGGCCAGCTGTACGCCGTGGGCGGCTACGACGGCGCCGCGCGCCAGTGCCTGCAGTCCGTGGAGCGGTGAGAGCCTGCCCAGTATCGCGGCCCGTGGCCAGCATGCGCTCGCGCCGCTCGTCCGTGGGCGTGGCCGCGCTGGCCGGCCAGCTGTACGCCGTGGGCGGCTACGACGGCGCCGCGCGCCAGTGCCTGCAGTCCGTGGAGCGGTGAGAGCCTGCCCAGTATCGCGGCCCGTGGCCAGCATGCGCTCGCGCCGCTCGTCCGTGGGCGTGGCCGCGCTGGCCGGCCAGCTGTACGCCGTGGGCGGCTACGACGGCGCCGCGCGCCAGTGCCTGCAGTCCGTGGAGCGGTGAGAGCCTGCCCAGTATCGCGGCCCGTGGCCAGCATGCGCTCGCGCCGCTCGTCCGTGGGCGTGGCCGCGCTGGCCGGCCAGCTGTACGCCGTGGGCGGCTACGACGGCGCCGCGCGCCAGTGCCTGCAGTCCGTGGAGCGGTGAGAGCCTGCCCAGTATCGCGGCCCGTGGCCAGCATGCGCTCGCGCCGCTCGTCCGTGGGCGTGGCCGCGCTGGCCGGCCAGCTGTACGCCGTGGGCGGCTACGACGGCGCCGCGCGCCAGTGCCTGCAGTCCGTGGAGCGGTGAGAGCCTGCCCAGTATCGCGGCCCGTGGCCAGCATGCGCTCGCGCCGCTCGTCCGTGGGCGTGGCCGCGCTGGCCGGCCAGCTGTACGCCGTGGGCGGCTACGACGGCGCCGCGCGCCAGTGCCTGCAGTCCGTGGAGCGGTGAGAGCCTGCCCAGTATCGCGGCCCGTGGCCAGCATGCGCTCGCGCCGCTCGTCCGTGGGCGTGGCCGCGCTGGCCGGCCAGCTGTACGCCGTGGGCGGCTACGACGGCGCCGCGCGCCAGTGCCTGCAGTCCGTGGAGCGGTGAGAGCCTGCCCAGTATCGCGGCCCGTGGCCAGCATGCGCTCGCGCCGCTCGTCCGTGGGCGTGGCCGCGCTGGCCGGCCAGCTGTACGCCGTGGGCGGCTACGACGGCGCCGCGCGCCAGTGCCTGCAGTCCGTGGAGCGGTGAGAGCCTGCCCAGTATCGCGGCCCGTGGCCAGCATGCGCTCGCGCCGCTCGTCCGTGGGCGTGGCCGCGCTGGCCGGCCAGCTGTACGCCGTGGGCGGCTACGACGGCGCCGCGCGCCAGTGCCTGCAGTCCGTGGAGCGGTGAGAGCCGCCCACCATCGCGGCTGATCTTTCGCTAGGGGTTCCGTCTACGCGAAGAGATCGCTCCTGTTGTGATAACGAAATTTTTAAATTAAAAGAATTTCATGCATTTATTTTTTCTTCTCGTTGACGGTAAATTTTGAATAATTAAACGTGCGCGCGTGCAGGTACGACCCGGCGACGGACACGTGGGAGAGCGTGGCCGACATGTCCGTGCGGCGCTCGGGCGCGGGCGTGGGCGTCGTGGGCGGCGCGCTGTACGCCGTGGGCGGCCACGACGGGCCGGCCGTGCGCCGCTCGGCCGAGCGCTGGCGGCCCGGCGCCGGCTGGCAGCCCGTGCCGCCCATGCAGCACGCGCGCCGCAACGCCGGCGTGGTCGCGCTCGACAACAAGCTGTACGTGGTCGGCGGGGACGACGGCGCCGCCAACCTCGCCAGCGTCGAGGTCCGTAGCTCCCGCAGGGCGGCGCTAGCGCAGCGGGCCCGGGCGGAAGCTGACCGTGTGCTTGTGCAGGTGTTCGACCCGGCCACGGAGTCCTGGTCGCTGCTGGCGGCGCCGATGTCGCTGGGGCGCTCGTACGCCGGCGTGTGCGTGGTGGAGCTGACCTGACCCGCGCCGCGCCGCCCGCCGCCGCGCGCCGGGGAGCCCCCGTGAGTAGCGCGCCCGCGGCGAGCCCCCCCCCCCAACCCCCAGCTGACGTCACGCGCTGTTGCAGGTACGCCAACGTGGCGGCGCTGGCGGGCGCGGCCGGGCGCTGCTGCCCGCTGTACGTGCAGCGCCTGCACCGCGCCGAGGCCGAGCAGGTCGGTGGAGCCGCTCGATGATGCTCACGCTCGTTTCCCATGCGCCACCGATCTGAGGGTATCGGGGTGGAGAAACTTCAGGAAATGTCTTACTTTCTTGTATCACTGTTTAGAACGAACGTTTTCAGTTCGATCTGAAGCGAACGGTGCGGTTCCGAAACGCTGATGACGTGCGAGTCGATCTTCTCGGTAATTTTAAAATTTTGGTATGATGTTAATTTGTAAATTTGAATTTAATTTAGCCCCGTTCCAAACTTTGACTGAAACGTTATTAATGCTTGCCGCGTTTGCCTATCATCGGGTTACCGCGCTTTTGATATATTTAACATATTGATTCTTTTTAGTCGAATAATGTTGTACCTGTTGGCGAACCATAATAAATATATAAATATTTTGAAGTACGGCGAGAACATCTACGAGAGCGTGAACTGGTCGGGGGCGGGAGCGGCGGGGGCGCTGCCCTGGTGGCGGCGCGCGCAGACGCTCGAGTTCAACCGCCGCGCTGCGCACGCGCCGCCGCGGCCCGCGCCGCCGCACCTCGCGCCCGCCTACCACGGTCAGTAGCCGGCGGACACACAGGCTGTTCAGTTCGGTATTTCATCTCCTTAAACACATTTTGGATAGGTTAGATTAGACCTACGATCTAAATAGTAGTACGTTTCGGCTATGCGTAGACCGCCTTATTGAAGAACGTACAATCCGGCTAATCGTTGAATCGCCGCATTGCAGAACGATCCTGTTTTTGGAAACAGGTAGCCGTAATGTAATACGGCGCATGATTACAATCTGCCTGCGATATATACAAAAAGTACCAAATACGTCTCCGTTGCGTCACCTATGAGTGCTAACATTTACGTAGATGATTACATCTAACAAGAATGTCATTGATATATAGAACGAATAAGATTGGATTGAGTACGCGACCCTGAGGAACGCCAGAGTTCACAGGTTATAAATCGAATCACGTAATGTTCAAAGGGACTTAAAAGCTCTTATTCCTAAGAAAGTTGACATTTCGTAGACATAATGTATCAGGAAGCTCGCAGGACGGTGACTTTGATTAAGGCGCGCCAACAATACTCTGTCGAACGAAGGCATTAGCCGTATCAAAACTAGTCGCAGGAGCCTCGTCCTCGCTCTCGATCGCCCCGATTTTGAATGAGTCGACTAGCTGGCGATGACACGGCACCGCTGGCCGCTCGCGCTGGAGATAAGTAATAGAGTTTGTGTTCCGGCAGTGGGCACGATGCCCCGCGCGGGCGCCAGCTCGGGGGCCGCGGGCCGCGTGCCGCTGGTGCGCGTGCAGCTGGTGGGCGGGCTGTCGGCGTCGTGCGGCGCGCTGGCCGACCTGCCGCTGCTGCCGCTGCTGCTGCTGCCGTGCGCGCCGCCGCCGCGCGCCTGGCACCTGCTGCCCGAGAGCCACCGCCCGGCGCCCGCGCAGGTACACGCGGCACACGCGGCACACGCGACACACGCGGCAGCTGGTGGGCGGGCTGTCGGCGTCGTGCGGCGCGCTGGCCGACCTGCCGCTGCTGCCGCTGCTGCTGCTGCCGTGCGCGCCGCCGCCGCGCGCCTGGCACCTGCTGCCCGAGAGCCACCGCCCGGCGCCCGCGCAGGTACACGCGGCACACGCGGCACACGCGACACACGCGGCAGCTGGTGGGCGGGCTGTCGGCGTCGTGCGGCGCGCTGGCCGACCTGCCGCTGCTGCCGCTGCTGCTGCTGCCGTGCGCGCCGCCGCCGCGCGCCTGGCACCTGCTGCCCGAGAGCCACCGCCCGGCGCCCGCGCAGGTACACGCGGCACACGCGGCACACGCGACACACGCGGCAGCTGGTGGGCGGGCTGTCGGCGTCGTGCGGCGCGCTGGCCGACCTGCCGCTGCTGCCGCTGCTGCTGCTGCCGTGCGCGCCGCCGCCGCGCGCCTGGCACCTGCTGCCCGAGAGCCACCGCCCGGCGCCCGCGCAGGTACACGCGGCACACGCGGCACACGCGACACACGCGGCAGCTGGTGGGCGGGCTGTCGGCGTCGTGCGGCGCGCTGGCCGACCTGCCGCTGCTGCCGCTGCTGCTGCTGCCGTGCGCGCCGCCGCCGCGCGCCTGGCACCTGCTGCCCGAGAGCCACCGCCCGTCGCCCGCGCAGGTACACGCGGCACACAACGCTAACGGTCGATGATGAAAGCCACGCCCCGCGCGGTACGGCCACCCTGCCTGCACATACCCTTATTTAAGTTGTTGGTGTACATTTACAACGCTAAGCCCAAATTTGGTGTTATTTTTTTAAGCCAAAATGATGGATGACGTTTTATCACTTTTGTCAAAAAATTGTAATGAGACTTTCTACTGTACGATGAATATTAATTTTAGATTTGTAAACTGTGAGTGGTATCGTGCAATGTTTCTGATCCCGTGCGTGTGTCGCGCCAGGTGCGCGGCGCGGCGGTGTGCTGCGCCGAGGAGTCGGCCGACGACGAGGACGAGCCCGCGGAGGCGGCGGCGGGCGCGGGCGCGGGCGCGCAGGCGGAGGCGGACGCGGAGGCGGGCGGGGACGCGGGGGGCGACAGCGACTCCGACTACGACCTGGACGACTGAGCGCCGCCATTACATATACTCGATACATTCCCATCGCCGTGCGATTCCCACTCGTTCGTGATCGCCTCGCGTGTTGTAGATAATGTTACAGAAGAAATTTCAATATTTTCGATTAGAAAGTTATAAGATGCTGTTTTTGAAAAAGAGTTATAAATAGGTAAAAAAAATACATATTAGAAGCCTACCACACGCGCAAGTGTCACCCCAGTTATAACAGCGCAGACAACACTGGTGACACTGGCGCGTGCGGTAGGCCTGCAGAGTTGCGCGTGCGCGTCGCACTGCGCAGCCGCGGCCGCCTCACAAGCCTGGAATTTCCCTTGGCGGCGGGAACGGCTCCGCGCGTGCTCAGCTCGCCTAGCGTAGACGCACCTCAATGTTTTGTCATGGAAGAATTAACCAATAGAGTAGAAACGTTACAACACTGCAGCGATTACAGATTACTATTGTTAGACAAACAGGTATATAGATTGAAATTTATAGTAAATGTTTAAGCATTGTTAAAGAACGGTACAAAACGATAAATACCTATCGCATTGCAGAATTGTATAGAGCCCACCCCCCCCCCTCCTCTATTGTATAATTTTTCTATGTATCTTATGTCTTATACGTATTTTGTTGTTGGTGAGCTCTGCGAGGGCGCCTGGTGGCCACGTCTAGGATATGTTGTGGTTACCTCGCATTAGTTAATTTAGTGATGTTGGTTACGTTCGTTCTGCGATAATGTCCGACGATAATGGTTTAGTCGACATTATTTTTATCTTCGACTCGAGTTTGCTCGTCGACTGGGTGAATCAACTTTTGGATCATCATTTGTACAGAACCAACGAGGTAATGTTTGTTTTGTGACGTTGCATTTAAAAGTATAAATGAAACGATCTTAATCATGAGTTCTGATTATTTTTCTAATTTTCTAATATTCAAAAGTTCGTAACTCACTCGACAAGCTTAGTCTGCGATTTCGGAAATAAGGTATTGTAAATAGTTGCTGTTTCTTATTTTTAGAAGTTCACAATATTAGAAGTGTTTTTAATCCAATAATAGTAAGGTACGGCATTTGACCTCCCCCTCCTCGCCAGTACTGATGTGAGTTCACTAGGAGGCGGCTAATTGGTTCATCCACTATATGTCGACCGCCCGCTTGAAAGAGTCCTCGCGGGCGCGGGGGGGGGGTGACGGCGGGTGCAAACCCCCCCCCCCCCCCACAGAGTCCCCACCCCGCGCGACTGCACCGGAAGGGCGAGGACTCTTTTAAGCGGTCGGTCTATATCTCTCGTATCTAAAACCTGATTTGGATGAAAACTTCTAATAGCTAGTCAATATTTTGAATTGGAAACAAACTGATATTCGTTATAAAATTTATCAGGGTCGAAATTGGAAATTGTAAGTTCATCCGTCACATCGTCTATCTATCCCTCATATCATATTAACGGGTATTACACTGTGAGCGAAACGGCGTAATACGAACTTGGAATTTCTGACTTTGGAGTAGGCATGAGGCCGGGGTGTTCTGCTGCCTGGCCTGGCGGTCGCGTGCGGTGTGCCAGAGGCCGTGGCTGCCACCGCGTCGCGCTGTTTTATATGTTATCAACCAGAATTAGGAAAGTTTATTATAAGTAGAGATATTAAACATTTCTACTACATATTTGTAAAATAAAGTTAAGGTAGATACTTAATTTTAAAAAATATGAATCTGAAATCCGTTTCGCCTTTGGCCGTCTACAATTTTGAAGCCGATGTGTTTCAGTGTTTCTTGTAGATTTGTTGGATGATTAAATCAAATATTTGCCTTCGTGATGTAGATGACGCAGAATCTGCAACTTATTTTACCTACGCTATTCTAAATAGGTACCTTCCCATGTGAATCTGCTAGCTGGGTGAAGCGTGAAGCACGGCGAGGCGCGCCGCGGCCGGCCCCGGCCGCCATGTTTCGGGTCGCGCGCTCGCCGTCGCGTGCACCGTCTCTTTCTACCGTCACCCTTTACGGTGTGACAGACAGGAATGGTGAATGTGATTGTGGTTCGAGTGCGTTAGACAATAAGGCCTCAGAGGACGCATTTGGATCGATCAACTTGTTCTTGTCTCTAGTTTCCATGGCCAGTTTGCCGCACGCGCAGTACTAAGTATCTATTTTTTTACATATAAAAGGAGACAAACGAGCATGTCGTCATCTGATGGAAAGCTATCACGGCGATGCCGCCGCCCATAGGCGCTCGTAACATAGGGGCGTTAAGAGTGTATTGCCGGTCCTTAAAAATCCTACTAATTATTATAAATGTGAAAGTTTGAGAGGTGTGGATAAGAGTGTGTGTGTTTGTTCCTTCTTCACAATGAAAGACTGGACCGATTTGGATCACTTTTGGAACCAGGATAGTTGGTACCCTAGATTTAAACATATGCTACTTTTTATCCTGCAAAATTGCATAATTCCCTCGGGATAGCCATTAACATGTTAAAAATTGCTAATTCTACGCGTACGAAATCGCGGACGGAAGC
The DNA here is from genome assembly GCA_949127965.1 of Pandemis corylana. Classification (NCBI taxonomy): domain Eukaryota; kingdom Metazoa; phylum Arthropoda; class Insecta; order Lepidoptera; family Tortricidae; genus Pandemis; species Pandemis corylana. The sequence goes on along the minus strand of OX421865.1, from coordinate 177,023 downwards.
TATATGCTAGTATAAAATATAATGTTATGGTACACAATATTTCTTTTAAAACTACTGCTTTTACTCACTCTCACTTTTACTTTACTCTGCTCTCTTTTAGTACTGCTTTTGTCCCCTCGCTGACAGACAATAACAAGAGACAGTAAAGTTGATCCATCCACTCGTCCCATTCTAGTACATTATCATAGTCGGCCGCCCTGTCCGCGGCGCGCCGCGCTGTGTGCTGTGGTTTGCGTCTCGCTGGGAAATGGTCTAGATGTAGTCGCCAACCCCGGGGCCATGTTGTGCTGTTTAACTCTTCATTCGTGTAGAGGACGAGGCACAAGAAAGGAAAGAGACGGAACGAGATTGTGAGTGTCGCACGTTAGACAACAATAGCTTCTGTTCTAGTTTGATCGTTCCAGAAATTTGGTCACTAGCTGCATGTGTGATTTTCCATTGCTACGCTCGGAAGGCAATCATAAGTTGTCCCTTTCGTTCGTGGGCATTGTTGTCAACGACGAGCTCAGCGATCTCTTTAGTTCAGGAAGCGACCCCCGGGCAGCACTGACCGAGCCAGCTTCCCAGCGGGTGTATAGAGGCGGGTGCGCGGCGGCGCCGGCGCCGACACTTGCCACTCTATTTTTACTACGAGATCTTTCCTAACTACTTGTAATTATTTTTGTATTAAAACTTTAAGGTAGTGTCGCATGTACGTACGTAGCGAGTAGTTAGCGAATTATTGCTGTAGACTTTGATGAATAAATAAAATATGTAAAGTATTACCATTTGTCGTGTTTTTGTTGGTGCCTGGCATTGAGGCTGCGCGGCGGCACGCCAGCCGGAAACGGCTCTTGCTGCGCGGTGATAAGGGCGTGCGCGTGCGCCGGCGCAGCGCGTGGCGGCGTAACGCGAGCTTTGCTAATGTGTGCGTGTGTATTCTTCTATGGTGTTTCGTAACAGCACATCTGCATAAATTGTGTCAAGTATGGTCGCCGTCACTGCTATTTCCGGACCAAACCAAAATTAAGTCAGATTAAGGTAAGAGTAAGCAATGCCTATGCAGGTATTGCACCTGTAACTACCTACTCGTAGGTGAGACGTGAGTTAATAGAACAACAATTAGGCGGCTCGTCTTACGACAATAAGCCGAAAACTGTCAGACTTTCGCCCTTTCCGGAAGACCTTCAAGGTTTGCGCTGCGGTGCAGAGGGCACCTCCGTCGTGAACGCGCTCACCCTAGAAGAAAGCTTTTGGAAAGTTAGACTGACACTCGTCGGAGCGGTCCCGACTCAGGATTACTCTCGGTCGAGCATATTTGGTACTTGCTTGCAAAAGCAAATAAATAGGCATCTGTGCTTAATTTTTTTGGTAGGTACCAATAACCTATTGAAATACGATTATTGTGGGGTAAACAAGCAAGCGGGTCATATAGTGGAACCAACGGCACAGCAGTCAATATCAATAACACAAGTCGTCAAGTTAGAGATGACCTGACCTGCTTACCTACTGCGCTAGTGTTCTTGGAATGTGGGATACTTCGTAGAATAAATAAGCTAAGTATATTTCTGTGTTATCAAACTAGATAAGGAGTACATAAACTATACGGTATGCGTGTCTTAAGACGTGGCAAATACAGCTCAGCATTGGGAATAAGTAGCCGCATTGATGGGGACTGATGGGAGTTACGCGCGAGTCCCGCTCCTGACCTCCGGCCCTGAATCCATTAACACCTGGCGCCCGAGTTTTGAAAGCACACATGTGTGAGAATACCACTCGAAAGTGGTGTACAATTGTGTTGAATTTGAAATACGAGTAGCATAGAAGACAATCACAGCTCTCATTAATCTTGTGAATCAAAACTTTGATAGAGCTGTAGTTTTGAAGATATAAATAGATTTATGCTACTTTCGAGTGATGTGCTTTCAAAAATCGGTCTCTGCATTGGTATCTCGCCAACGGGTCAAGAATACCTGACCCCTTGGTAAGTTCGCACCACCTGCTGGGGGGCCCAGCTTGTAGGGCTACCCGATAAGTATAGTGTAGCAAAACCGATATTTTAATTTTGTTCTACACACAATACGATTGGCAATGGCACGGCGTGTAGTGGCGTGAGGGGGACCGCCACGGGTAGGCAATGGGAAGATGGCGCACCACAATTTGTACGCGCTACCTACCCTAGAAACCCCTCGGTGCACGCCTTACACTGCAAATATAGGACCCCTCAGGCAATGCTTGGTGGTCCTAACCAAAACGTGAAGCTGCTGAGGGTTGTGTCCGGTGCGTCGTCAGCTGCAGCGGCAGAGCAGTTTACGAGCCCGTGGGCTACGTGTGGCGCCGCGGGAAGGTGTTCGCGGCATGAATGGCGGCGCGGTCCGCGGGGCGTGAGACAAGACAGGCGAGCCAGTCGCAGCGCGTCTCCCGCGCCGCTTGCACGTTGGGTTTACTCGTGCCGCCGCCGCCGCGAGTGCCGCGTGCTGTGCTGTGCCGTGCGACAACAATTAGCGCGATTGTTTTTTGTCTGGCAGTGCCTGCGCCCGCCGCGCCGGGCCGAGGCTGGCGAGCGCCGCGACGCTGATCGCGCCGCTTCTAGGGCAATCTACAGTAAGAACTTGATGGCTGTTACCACAGAATACCTAATAGTATGCCATTACTCGCACTATGCGGTAGGTACCTGAGACCTGACGAGTACCGTTCAGTGTGAATTATAAAATGGTGTCGAAATTAAATTGCACGATGTACAGCTTCGGCACAGCCGAGTGAGGGCGGCGTGTTTGATCGCAACTTAGGTATTTCTTAAACTTTAATAATCGCATGGTGCCTAATAGTTTACACGAGGAACTAACTAATAGGGAGTCGGGAGTTTCAGCATATATGCAGGTGTACCTACATAGGTACCCTAACACAACTTGAACATTTTGTAAAGTGATGATAATATTCCTCGCTGTAATAAAATAAGAATACAATGCGTCTGGTTTGTTTACTTTTGTCGCTATCATGCAGGCAATTACGACAAAGTTTAAAACTTTTTAGGTAGGTAGTTAACTGCGCCGTAATCTTATGCTTGTAATAAATATACCAACTCTACTCAAGTATTTTACTTTTTGTCTTAAACCAAATAAAAAACTAATGACTCGGTTCTGCGAACAGCTAAGTGAGGCCGGTTTAAACTGCGCCTCGCCGCTTGCAGACGCACACAAGCGCAACCGGACTTCGCCTCGCAAATTAGGCTTCATTTTGTCGTTGGCCGAACTCCGATTTACTTTTTATTTGGTCTGAGGTTTGAGCAAAGCCGCGGGTTAAACGTCTAACGGGCACGACTTCCCATAACCAGGACGCATAAATAAGTAGACACGTAGAGTTTTTAATTAATTACCTATTACAGCCTGGCATTATTTTTGTTGACGTAGGTAATGATGCAAGACATGAAACACGACGCCGGTGATTTCTATTAGCATAACAATTTTTGCACGAACGTTCCTCACATAATAGGCGCCTGCCTGCATGTAGTGCTGTTAGGTAGGTATGTAATGAGGTAGTGCAGAGTACCGCCCGCATGATGTGCCCTGTCAGCAGCGATACGCCCACCTTACGCCGGGGATCACGATCAAAATGTTTAAGATGCGTATTTAACAAAAAATGTCTTCCACATTTTTTTCTTACGGCGCTTATTTTGTTTCGCGAGGAAACCTGCACACAACGTGCGAAGCTTCAATTGTGTGATGTTCCCAATTCGCACAGGGCCCTAGCTCTAACTGACAAGAGGCCCAGCATTGGGACTTAAACGGAGACGGATGAACAATTTTTATAAGCACGTCTGAGTTCGTCCTGGAGATAATACTGGCCTCTTTTTAACTAGGCAGTGTCACTACGCAAGTGCGTGAGTCGTGTCCTCGAGTTGGATAGCTACTTAAGTACCTAGATTGTGCCCAGTACACATTATTATCTTCACGATTACTTGACGAACATTGGATGACCGACAGTGTATTCGTCTGGATATATCCGCAACAGGCCAACTTAGCTTGGTTGTAAAGTCACGCAAGTTCACGTTGTACAACTATGGGAACCTTTGCACAGTAAATGTGCATATAATGCAAAGGTTCCCCACTGCTCTAGATAGCTGTCAATGAGTAGTTTACAGCTGTGTGGGATCCCCAGACGGCGGCGGAGCGATGCGGCGCGCTGCCGCGGCGCGCGCGGCGCCATGAGGAAGTTCATGCGCACACGCAGCGCGCCCCCCGCGCCGCACACGCCCCCCGCGCCCGCGCACGCCGCGCACACCCCGCACAAGACCAACGGACATGCCAGTGAGTACTTAACTTACACTATCACAAAATACATCTACCTACTAACTGAATTTTTCTTTACCAACAAATCAGAAAAGTGGTGCGTGTTTTCTTTAACACACTATATCTTAGATACCATACTTTAAACGGGTGTGTAATGATCGATATAAAAATATTTAATATATTTTCTATCGATATATCAACGTTTGGTATAATTTTAAAATATATACATTTATTTCGTATATTTATCGTTCGGTATAACGCTTGTTTCTTATAACGATTATATGGTATAACGCTCATTTTATGTACAAATCATAATATATAACAATCAAGAGGTATAATAGGTATATAAATCTTTATTACCATTTACATATTTGAAATTGTAACGCTAAATTATAAAATTTTGATAACGTAACCTAACCTAACCAACTTTTTTATAGCAGTTCGTTTTTGTTGGGGGACGCAGTTCAAACCTAACCTAACCTACTTTTAGGGTTCCGTACCTCAAAAGGAAAAAACGGAACCCTTATAGGATCACTTTGTTGTCCGTCTGTCCGTCTGTCAAGACCCTTTTTCTCAGGAACGCGTGGAGGTATCAAGCTGAAATTTATATTAAATACTCAGGTCTACTGCCCCTTGGAGCTGTGAAAAAATCAAAATTCTAAGCCAACGCAATCAAAAGATACAGCCGTTTATGCCGCAAATTTCCGCAAATTTTCAACTCTCAAGGGAATCAAAACCTACAAGGTAGTTCCCGTGAACGCAGAATCTTGAAATTTGGTATGAAGGTAGGTCTTATAGCACAGATTAAAGAATAATTGCGAAAACCGTAAATGTGTATGTATGTCTGTATATAGCAGTGACCAATATAAAGTAACCCCACACTGCGTACATTTTGCTTTGGAGCAGGGCTCTGCTTACACTGGTTTTAGATATTTATAGATAATGATACGGAACCCTCGGTGCGCGAGTCCGACTCGCACTTGACCGGTTTTTTGATAGCAGTTCGTTTTGTGATTATGTCTCTAATACATTATATCAATAATGGTTATGCCAATTGTATCTATACATATAATAAAATCGTTGAGACCAAAAAATCTGTACATTGAAGATTTAAAAAAAAAAACCGACCAGGGTGACTTAAAATCGGTAACTGAACATATTAAAACCATTTTTAAAATTTTTGTTTGTTTGTTTGTTTGTTTGTTTGACTGAGCATCACGTAAAAACTACTGAACGGATATTAATGAAATGTTCACAAATCGATTCCAATTAATTCAGAATAGGATATAGGCTACAGAAATTTTGGAAAATTTTGGAAAAAAGGGGTGAAAAGGGGGGTTAAAGTTTGTATGAAAAAAGAAAATTAGATTGTTCTAGAATCATGAAACTCAGAATAAATGCTTAGTAATAAAAATAAAGAAATACCTGTTTTAGCATTTTTTTTAAATCTCATCCAGAGATGCAAAAAAGAGGGTTTTGTGTTTAAAATTAATTAACTTCATACACCTATACAATAAAAGTCAATGAAGTGTAACCTTTTAAAGTTACTACATAATACTTCCAATTTAATACAGGTAAATATAATTTCTCAGTTTTCTTGAAATTTGATTTTTGAGGTGATTATGTACAAAATAGCGGAACTCAAGAAAATCAGCTTTCCTCGGTATAAGTAGTTGGTAATAGTTACAAACATAATAATACTACGAAGAAAATAGATAGATACAAATGTACATAAGACATATAGCCGGAAAAGCGTGTCAATTGTGAAAAAACATTAATATAATAATTACATGCTGTAGATACAGGCATTTTTTCAACGAAGAGATTTTTGTCAAACCTAAATCAACCTAAATTGGCGTCCTAAATTGTGGTCTTTACCTAACACCTAAAGTTCAATATGCAATACCGTTACTTTTGTTTTTATTTATTGCGCAATTATTCACAACGCGTTCGGTTTTTGAACGCACTCTTATTTGATAGCCTGATATTAATATGAGGGCGGCGTGAAACCCTTGGCTGTATGTTCTTGGTACCTTTGCCTATAAAAAGCAAAATCAAAGGGCGCGTTTACGCCTGCGCTACGAACATGTCAGAATTTTATTGTGAAAAATTGGTGCTTTTAGTATGAATCTGACAGCGAGCCAACCTAAACTGAATCGCATTAAGACATCATGGCAACTATGGCAAGGCCCCTGTAGGTAATTAATTTGTAGAATGATAATAAGTGTTAATAATCTGTAATTACGTACCTACTTAAACCAAGAAAATAAATTAAAAAAGCTTCTGCTAGAAAAAATTGAGTCGCAAAATATTAATTAAAACGGATTAGTAAATGAATTGTTAGTCGTAAGGTAAAAACAGGTAAACATTTATGTATTATTTGGTTAGAATAGATTTAATTTTTTAAATTAATCAGGGTACAAATATCGTTAAAGTGAGCGCAGTATTCGCCAATAAGCGTCATAGTTTGGCGAAATTAATAGTGATGTAATTAAAACTGTACTTAGCTTTTTTGAATAAAGAAACTATAAACAAAACTATAAATAAAACTATTTGTAAAATAAAGTATAAATAAATGTGACGAGTCATTAACCAGTTTGCACTTGATTTTTTTTTCAAGATTCCGTGTCGCAAATTATTATTTTCATGACGTAATTCTAAAAGTATAGTTTCGTACATACTTTCAGTGGTTCATGTGACGAAGTTAATAGTCATAATAATAATAATTTTGATATATCGAGAAAAGCCGTAAGTATCACAAAAACACACGCGGACGAAGTCGCGGGCAACAGCTAGTTTTATATAAAAATAACGTTACACCATAAGTTCATCATAGGAAATAAGCATTATACTTAAAGAATGTTATATTAAATGATATTATATCAAATGATCATTATAAGAAATGATAATTATGTCATATTTAAATATATTAAGTGTTGTTATATGATTTAATAATTATATCAAATGAGCGTTATTGCTACTAATATTATACCAAAAAAAATTATAGCCATCGTTACGCACCCACTTTAAACGGCTCTACTGTAGATGTAGAGCCTATTCATAACGTGCAATACACGCGTTGGTTTACTATAGAATTATGATAATACGTACCATAGTAAACCAACGCGTACGATTCCTCCTACGTATTTATTCACAAAGATGCGTAAAGATTATCATATTGAGTAAAAGCCCGATGTCAGCACGACCTGTAACATAGCAGAGCAAGGCTGTTTCACGGCAACCATCAAGCCCATCAGCAGTTGGCAAACAAGAGAGCGCGATTGCTCCATATTCCATATCTCACGGCGGATCGCAGTGAAAGTTGCCGAAACTGCGGCGCGCGGGAACCACCATTGTCGTACAGAATACCTTCTCCGTAGACACGCTTAACCCCTATTCATATTTCGCTATGAGAAAGTACTTACTAGCTATTAGCATGTAGATGCTACATATTAAGTTGCGGTTCGTTTCCACTAAAGCGAACCGGAAGCCCCTTTGTACATAATAACGTGATAGTAGCAACCTCACAATACAACATATTAGCCGGCCGAGGTGTCCAAGTTCTGACCAACAATACGCTGCTTGGTCCGTACGTCATACTTACCTACAGTGAAGTGTTTCCGATATCTCGGCGCTTAGTCGCTGTTTAATCCACTCAGCACGGCGGTGGCGGCCGGCTGCGCCGCGAAGCCCATAAAGCACATTATTACTGTACCGTCGCTTATCTGTGACATTAAGCTTAATTCGGATGCCGCGTGCGCCGCGTCCTGCGGCCGACCCGACGCCGCTGGCCCTTTTCACGTCCATGTCCTACTCCCGACTTCCGAGTACTGTATGGGATCTCTAAATTAGGATTTGGTTCAATTTTCAAGTGTTGTTTGCTGTCGATACCTTCTATACCTTCCTGTAGCTATCGATCAGCTCAATAGTAGTTAGGATTCGGTTGCGTTGAGAGAACCACCACGCGTAGAGGTTTACCACCGTGCTGCCGTGCAACTGTTGTTTTGTGTATTTGCCTGAGTAACCTATATTCATTACACATACAAACTTTCATCATCGTCATCAGCTAGATGGCGTCCACTGTTCAACAACGGCCTCCCCCTTAGAACGCCGCAATGAACAAACTTTAAATCGGTGTAAAGACGTCATGGTTGGCTTTTTGTCCTTGTTCGTGTTTACAGTGAATAGGTATGTAAGATAAGTACACACGTAAACTGATCGCATCACATATTATATTTTGCTAGCACGATGTATATCCAAGCGTAACCAAGGTCCTATACAAATAAATTCAGTCACCGCCGTCCGTACTCGGGCCAATCATTAGAGATATACCTCGCTAAAGTGCAGTTCCGTTGTACGGGAAAAACTTAAACTTGTGCAGTGATCAAGTGCGCCGCGGCATTGTGCGGCGGCGCAGCGTGACGTCGGCCATTGTGCGCGCGCGCAAGGTCTGCGGCGCGCTAATTGGAGGCTCACTCTGAGACGCTCCTAGTATGTCTTTCCTATATTCAATGCATTATCTCATGTCTTGTGACCTAATGGTCAGACAATGTCAACACGCAGTGCTCGGAGCACCAGCGGTCGTGATCGCCAAAAGCGTCGTGGTCATGGCGCACCATTGTTCCTGCGTCGAGATGTCGCGTAGAGCTGAAGCCGCGGCTCGAGGTCGCAGACGAAAGCGAAAATGTGGTCGCCGAGGTCGCGTCCTTTAGCGCGGCGCGGGCTGAGTCAATAGCTAGCCTGAGACGACTAAACTACCTAGGTACTTACCTGCCGAACCACTCGCCTCGTATCTTTTATAAATAAATAAATATCTTGGGACATTACATAGATGCTTGCTTTATTAATTACTAGGCAAAAGCCCACGACTTCGTCCGCGCAGAACCAAAATTTGCGCTAAAATTTCTTCCTTTCTCCCATCGAAAATGTACAAAAACTAGCCAAATCCGCATTTTATCTCATCCTTTTGTTCTGTGGGAAATTCGAAAAATCCCTTCTTATGATGCCAACGTGATTTTCAAAGAAGATGTTTACTAAATATAAAGTCTATATTTTCTATACCGTCATTTTATCCCGTGGGAAAATTGGGAAATCTCTTTGTAGTGCACCTCTTTCATCATCAACCAATATATCTGGCAAATATTTATACCAAGGAACTATATTAGCTAGTCAGTCACTCTTTTTCCTTAACCCACGGGAGTTTCGCAAAATCCTGAAATCAGTTTTCTTATATCATAATTATCTACTGGTATGTCTTGAAACTAATTTTCAACAGTTATGATTCACTACTTGTGTGCCAAATTTCAAGACTAGTAATTATAGATATGGAGATAGGCTCCCTTTTTAGTGGACTTATTAACCTCATTTGTTCCCTATCCCGTGGGAATTTTGAAAAATCCCTCCGTGGTGCACCTCTATGATATTGAGGCATTCTTTATTTACGTTGCGACTCTAGGCAGCTGCGACTTTTGACATGTGCATCGCTATCCCGCGGGAACTATGCAATTTTCCGGGATAAATGTGCCTATAACCTGGCCGGGGATTTTTTCAACAATCTGTAAAGTTTGCATCAAAATCCGTTCAGCCGTTTTTACGTGATATGATCGCAAACAGATAAACCGACAAAAATTCTAAAAACTGTTGGAACGGTTCTGTTATCGATTTTTTTTAAATATCTTCAGACTTTCAACCCTGTTTAGGTTTATTATATGTACAGATTATGAAGAAACAATGACATAATGGGTGTTTTGTCCGCAGACGGCAGCGCGGGCGCAGGCGCGGGCGCGCGCCGCGATGACCACTCCACGCTCTCCAGGTAGGTCGCCTCTCGGCGCATCTTCACATCACAAACATGTGGTAAAAATAAATTGTTCCAAAATGTTCCATGTATATCTACGTGACTAGCTTTTACCCGCGTCTTCACTCGCCTGAAACAGCAAATGTAGCGGTCGTAGTTTTATGTTGTTGGCATAAAGAACATCGTGTAAAATTGCATGTATCTAGACTTAGTTGATATTACAGGGTTTTTCTCTGAGGGATTTTTCCTACGTACATACCGGTTCCGTGAGAATATTCGGATAAAGAGTAGCTCATTGTGTTAAAATAAGTACCTATTGCAGACCAGCCTACATACCAAATTTCACTCAAATCGGTCAAGCTGTTTAACGTCAAAGAAAAGCATACAGACAGACATACCTACTCACAACCACACGCATTTATATAGTGGAATGTAGCCGAGTGCATCGTGGAGGTTGCGTGGGAACGGCGCGGGCGCATCAGCCGCGGCGCGGTCGTGTGGGACGCGTGCTTACTGATTACTCAATACTCGGCTCGCTTTGATACACTAAAACCCCACCTCGGTTGTCAAATCATTGGATTTAAGTAGCGGTAGTTAACGAGCGTGCTGCAGCAGGTACTGGGGCGGCTCGGCGGCGTCGGGCGGCGCGCGCGCGCTGTGGGAGGACGCCGAGTTCCCGCCCGAGCGCGCGCTCGGCCGCCGCGTCGCGCACCTCGTCTGGCGGCGCCCGCACGTGAGTCTCCACAGCTCCACACCCGCAGCCCGCAGCCAGCGGCGCGCAGCGGAGCGCCAGCGGCCGCCACGAGACGTGACCGCTACAGCACGCCCTAGCCAACAACACTTGCGCAATAACATCTATGGTGCATATCGATAGGCTTTCAACACGGTAATCGAAGCTGATAGCGGTGTGCGCGCGCGCCCTCGCGCGGCAGCTGCGCAAACAGGCAGAGCTCCCGGCGCCGGCGCAGTGCGGCGCGAGGACCTAAGGCTTTCACTATAAAGTACAGACGTGAGGAATAATCCTTTCCCATCGTGAGCACACGATTACTTCCGAATGATGCCGACGTGTCGATGAGTCTGACTGAGTAGCATGACAAATATACAAATAAAAACATTTCCGAGATATACGGTGGGAAAGAAATTTGCACGACATCTGTAATGACATGTATAATTATGTAGATACTAAATGCATGCATAGAAGCGGGTCTTAATTTTAAAACATCCGCTCTTACAAAAGGTATAATAAGTACCAATCTGTTAAATGTGGTAATGATGACACAGTGGAACTTAATTAGTTACACTTCTAAATAATAACAAATCCACTATTATTGTGAGCTACTAGATCGTCCAACCCGTCTCCTTCATTGATACAACGGCAAAACAACATTTTTACAAGTATTTATATATATTACCTACGTACCTACTTACTCAAAAATGATTGACGGCAAGCGATTGAATTGTATTAGCGACGTGGATGCGGCGGCGCACGCGCGTGCCGCCGCGCCCGCGCCGCGCTGCTCGTACTGTTATCGCACCGCACCATCTGCCTCTATTTGCATTTCCTTGAATGAGCAGCAACAGAAGCAGCGCGGCGTGAGCGTTGACCGACTTCGCACTCGGCGCTGCGCCGTTCCGGTATTCCGGTGGACTCGTCCGGCAATTATGTTTAGAGAGTTTGATTTGATGCTCGCGTTTTTTCCGATTGGTTTGATTGTTTACGGTTCTCGCTCAAAGTACCGAGTTCATTGCGGAATAAGCACCGTGATGACTGCTACGACGGCTCGGTATTTGTCGAGAGCAAATTCCATGCCGCAAATAATCAACGACGGCATGTCTCGGTGACATCATTCATTTTTTCCCGACGTCATCCCGCTATCTCGGCTGCAATTACCTAATGAATAGACAGTTGCAGCGCCCCGCGGCGGCGGCGTCACGGCCGAGCGCGCCGGCCGGCACGGTAACCGCGCCGCAGAGGGTTCCGTACCGGCAGCCTCTCGTGCAGCAGCAGCCAGCCATGCGCCGGAGCCCGACGCTAGCGCCGATCTAGGAATGCGTGAAGCCGCGGCACCCGCCCGCCACGTTTCATAAGACAATTAGTACAATAAAGCATTTACTTACTTACTTATTTTACGCGACGTCTCGTGCCCGTGACTCAAAAATGAAGTATCGCGATGTGAGTTGCTCTTGAATGGTCCTAAGGTCATTAGGCGCGGGCCACCACTCGGCGAGTGCCGGCGCGCGCGCAGCACGCCGCGCTAAAAGACATCAACGCGCGCAATGCGGATGTTGTGACAGCTTGCCGACAACTCCGACAGGTATAGATTCAATTTATTTGCGGCGATGTATCACTTTGATAAAGTAACTACAGCGACTTGTTTTGATTTCGTTCGAGTCGGAAATGAAGCAACTGACAATGGAAGCGCGTGCCTTATACAGCGGGGCTGCGCGCGACGCTGCGCTGCGCCCGCGCCGGGCGCCGGTTGCGTCAGCGCGCAGCCGCCGCCATACCAATTAACGCTCTGTACCTAATGCTTAATGCTGAATGCTGGACGAAGACGAAGGGGTCCCTTGAGACGACTCCAATTGAAAAAATGTTGTATGTGGATACTTAACATGCGTTAATGTTGTGACGGAGCGCTCTTGGCCCGGCGTGTGGGGGAGGGCGAATCGTCACGTGGCCCCCGGTGCTGGACACTGCGAGGGCGTGTCTGTTGTATCTTCTTTGAATTTATCAGCCTGGGGTAGCCTATGGGGGCTATGTAGCAAAACAAGAGTAGGGGGGCTCGACAGGCCTTTTATTGATACTTAACTTAATCTAGGTTACAGGTACAAAAGGAGCTTAACGGCTAGGTCTAATAACTAAGGTTTCCTATGAACTACGGAGGCTACGATATTCGGGACCGTTCCCGTACGGTCTACTTCGCGGCGGTTCGAGGTGCGGTGATCGGTGCGGGCGAGGGAGGTGTCGGGAATCCTCAGGCCAGCCCTGGTGACCGGGGCCGGTTCGCTGGAGGATGGGAGGTGTCGGGAATCCTCAGGCCAGCCCTGGGGACCGGGGCCAGTTCGCTGGAGGATGGGAGGTGTGGGTGTATCGGAAATCCTCAGGCCAGCCCTGGTGACCGGGGCCAGATCGCTGGAGGATGGAGAGGTCGGGAGGCCTCAGGTACGCCCTGGGGACCGGGGCACGTACGCTGGAGGAAGGATGATTCACTGGAGTTAGCTCTACGCGACACAAACTGGTGACCGGTCTACGTCCGCGCAGCGCGCTCCAGGGAATGATTCTCTAGCGCTGCGCGGTGCCTTATATACTAGCGAGGTGGTGGGGAGCGCCGGCGGCGGGGCGGCCGCCGGCCGCTGTTAGGTATGGTGACGTCACGCGGTGGTGCCGGTGTTGCTGACGTCACACTCTCCTCCCCGTCTCTGGGATTTTTGCTTCTGTAAAAATCACCAAGTGGTTAACGTCTATTTATATTTAAAATAACATATCTGTCTGGGTCATATGCTTTTTCTCTGGATCATTGAATGATGCCTTTTGGCAAAACAATGCGGGTTCCCGAGTACTACGAGACGGAGTTTGTGCCTATAATGGCCGGTATGATAACTTTTAATACGGGAATACGGGACCTCGAGACCTACTGGGCTGTTGTCTATAAACGGGATTACTACGGGTTTTCCTATCTATCTATCAGCGGTGCGGTGGTGTACGTTCTATGTACATCTAACGGGTAAAGGGAAAATTGTAACAAACAAAAGTAATGATTTATATAATTAATAAAAGCAAAAATTAATGGTATTCTTATAACAAAAAAAACAACAAAAAAAAATTAATATATAAACAATTCTTCCATGTGGGCACAATTGTTGTGACTTGGTGGCGTGGTGGCCCGGGTGTGCCCTTAGTTTTTCGTTCTGTATTTCGGGGCCCTTACGACTCCTAGCGTAAGGCCGTTTAGCCACCGCCGGCGGTTTCTACGGGGTCGCCGTCTTCTGCGGCGACTCGGCGCTTGCCGCGTTATTGGCGGGTCCGGCGTTGGTGGTGGGCTCTCTGCTGTGGGCGGTTGTCGGCTGCTGGCCGCCGCCTGGTGCCCTCGCCCCAGCAGTTCCTGCAGGTACTCCCACGTGTCTGGGGAGAGCGGGGCTTCGGCCGGGGAGCGTCCTCCCAGGTCTTCGTACTCCTCCCCAGTCAGGAGTACCTGCAATACCTCCGTGTCTTCCCACGGTGACACTGTTTGTGGTTGTGGCGCGGTCGGGGGGTGAGGCCATTGTGGCGGCAGCGGGGAGCGGTGTGGTGCCGGACCTTGGTTCCCGTCCTCGGCTTGCGGGCTTGAGTGGCCGCGAGGTGGGTCTGGTCCTGGATCGGGGGCCCGGTCCACTGATCCGTCGGCGGATATCTTGATTTGGTGCGCGCGGCCCGTTATTACGCGCGGCCGCGTTTGTGTTCTTGTCCACGGATTCATTTTCTGTTTCGTTGTGATGCGGCGGGTCCCGCTCCCGTCCTTTTAAGGGCGCGTTCATGTTTTTTGTTTCGGGGGTAGTTTGTCGCGCTGTTCCTTGTTATTTTTTTTTTTAAATTTAATACTTAATAAGCTTTTAGGTAATTTCGGTTTGCTTAGTAGGTAAACTTTTTGATGTCTTTCACGTGTGCCGTCATGATGCGCCTTGGGTTATTCTGGTCTTGTAATATGAAAATTACCGGTGAGCGTTGTTCGGTAACTTTAAAGGGGCCTGAGAACTTGGGGGCTAATTTTGCGCAGAAATTTTTCGCTGCGTCGGATAAAGGGTAGTCTCTCTTGAGTACTAAATCCCCTACTTCTGGTCTCCAATCTCTTCTATTTTTATCGTAATGACGCTTCTGGTTATTCGATGCGGATGATTGGTACCTTTGTACCAATTCATATAATTCCTCCATTTTTTCTTTACCTTGTGCGGACGGGGTGGGGAATTGGTTCTTGTCGTGCGGTAATCTTAACTCTCGTCCGTATAGCAGGAAAGCCGGTGAGTGTTTTGTTGATTCTTGTTTTGATGTATTTATGGCGAAGTTGAATTCTGATAGGTATTGGTCCCATTTCTTATGGTTGTCGGTAATGAATGCGGATATCATTGTTTCTAAAAATCGGTTCACTTTTTCGGTCGGGTTTCCTTGTGGTGAATATGGCGCTGTGCGCCGGTGCTGTATTCCCTGTTTTCTTAATTCTTCTTCAAATTGTTTGCTTACGTACTGTCTTCCATTATCCGTTAGGAGTATTTTTGGTGAACCGTGTCGGAAAATTATACATTCTCTCAATGCGCTTATAATGCTGGTTGTCGTCGCTGTTCGTAACGGTTTTATTTCCGTCCACTTGGTGAATTTATCGTGGAATACGATTATCCAGCAGAATCCTTTTGTCGAGCGTGGTAATGGCCCGATTAAATCGGTGCTTACGATTTCCCATGGTTCTTTCGCGTTCTTGATGTGCATTACGCCTGGCTTTTGTTCCTGCGATGGTTTGTGTACCTGGCATACTGCGCATTTGCGCACGTATTTTGACACTTCTCTAAACATTCCTGGCCAGTAATAGCGCTGTGCTACTCTGCTTAGGGTTTTTGCGGTCCCCATGTGTCCTGCTTCTGGGGTGTCGTGGTTCTGTTTCACGATTTCTGGTCTGTCTTCGTTCGGTACGCATAGCTTCCATTCTGACTCGGGTTTTAACTGTGTTCCGTATGCGTCGTTTATTATTTTTTTGTACAACTTGCCTTCTTTTATACACCATTCTGGGTTGTCTTTCGGGTTTTGTGTCACTTCTGTGTACTTTCTTCCGTACCACTGTCCCGTGTTGCTTGTTGTCGCACACAGGGGGTTGCGTGAGAGCTCGTCTGCGATTTTGTTCATTTTTCCGCTTCTGTATGTAATCTCGAAGTCGAACTGTTGCAGTTCTATTGCCCATCTTGCTAACCTTCCTGTCGGGTTTTTCACAGAGTTTAGCCATTTTAGGGCTTGGTGGTCTGTGACGACTGTGAAGTGGTATCCTTCTAGGTACGGTCTCATTTTTCGGATTCCCCATACTACGGCGAGGCATTCTTTTTCGGATGTCGTGTATCTTGTCTCTGCAGGTATTAGTTTGCGGCTTGCGTACATAATGACTTTCTCTTCGCCTTCTACCTCTTGTAGTAGTACCGCTCCGATGCCCACGTCGCTTGCATCTGTTTGCATTATAAACGGTCTGGTGAAGTCTGCTCTCGTTAGGACCGGGTCTGTTGTCAAGATTTCTTTCACTCTCTGGAACGCATTTTCTTGTTCTGTGTTCCATGTAAATCTTTCTCCTTTCTTGAGGAGTTTTAATAGTGGTGCCAGGACTCCGGAGTAATTGGGTATAAACTTCCTGTACCATGATGTCATTCCGATAAATGTTCTCATCTCTTTTATGTTAGCGGGTGCCTTTAGTTCTACGATAGCTTTTACCTTTTCTTCATTCATTTTGATTCCTTCGCTGGTCACTATGTGACCCAAGTATTCTATTTTTGGTTTACAGAATTCGCACTTGTCGCGGTTAATTTGGAGTCTCGCTTCCCGGATTCTTCTGAATATGTCGGTTAAATGTCCCATGTGATCCTCAAAGGTCTCGCTGCACACGATTATATCATCTAAGTATACGTATGCGTGTGGTTCCAGTTCCGGGCCTATCACTCTGTCTAGTAGTCTTTGGAATGTTGCTCCGCTTGAGTGTAATCCGAACGGCATTACTTTGAACTGGAACAGTCCTCTTCCTGGTACTGTAAAGGCTGTTACTGGTTTACTTTCGTCTTCTAGTTTAATGTTCCAATAACCATTCTTTAGGTCGAATTTTGAGAAGAACTTCGCTTTTTGTAGCTTTTCTAGTGTGTAGTCTATTTGCGGTAGGGGGTATGCGTCTTTCTCTGATATTTCGTTCACCTTCCTGAAGTCTATGCAGAACCGGTATTCTCCGTTGTCTTTTTTCGCTAAGACTATTGGTGAGCTGTATGGGCTATTTGACTTTTCTATTATTCCTTCTTTAAGCATGTTTTCTACGTGCTCGTCTATTTTGCTCTGCATTTTCGGGTTGCGGGGATAGTACCTCTGTTTTACGGGTTCGTTATGTTTTAACTTTATCTTATGCTTGACCCATGTATTTCCTTTTGGAGTTTTGTCGCACTTCTGGAATTCTTCATGTAGGAGGTTTTGCAGTTTTGTGTTTTCTTCTTCGGTTAACTGTATTCCTTCTGGTGTTCGCGCTCTCTTCTTCTTTTCTTCTATGCTTTCTATCTTTAGTCCGATCCTCTTGATTATATCAATTCCTAGTATTACTTCTTCGGCGTTTGGTAGTAAGAAGAATAAGTGCTTTAATTTTTCCCGGTCTATCTCCATCTCGATTAGTATTATCTTCTTTATTTCCACTCGTGTGCCATCGGCTAGGAATATTTCTTTCTTTTTGTTTATTACTGTTGTGTTTCTGGGTAGGTTGTCGAATACCTTTTTATTTATGTATGAAGCGGTGGAGCCTGTGTCTATTAACGCTTTGTAATTGTTCGCTCCTATTATTACTCGTGTAAACATGCGGTTGTCCTTGTATTTTTCCTGTCCCTTTGTACACGAGCTTTTTTCGTTTCTTCCTCTTCGACAGCAGTTCCTGCTCAGTCTTCCCAGCATACCGCAGGTGCTGCAGAAAATTTTCTGTGCGCTCTTGCACTGTTTCGCGTTGTGGTTTGTCTTTCCACAGTTCCAACAGCATGTTTTCGGATCGTATTTATCTTGGACTAATTTTCTCTCGATATGCTTTGTTTGCGCTGCGTCATAGTTTCTGGTATCTTGCCTGCCCTTTTGAAATTGCTCTGTTTTTCTTCGCTGTTCTATCGTGTATCGGACGAAGTTGATTTGTTCATATTCTTTTGCTAGGTTCAATAGTTCTTTCAGTGATTTGAATTCATTTCTTTTTATGTAGTACTTGTAGTTCGGGTTCATGTTTTCGTATATCTTTTCTAGACTTTCGGTTGTTGACAACTTGCCATATCGCCTTATCAGTGTCTGGATATCGGTCATGTATGTAACAAAGTTTTCTCTGTACCTTTGTTTTCTGAATATAATTTGCTCTTGCAAACTGTTCTCGTAATTTACTTGACAGTGCTGTACCTTAAAGTCTTCGGTGAATTCCTTCCAGGTTTCCCAAGATTCGTGGTTGTTTCTGTACCATGACAGAGCTTTGCCTCGGAAATATTTGGGTAATAATTTTAGAAGGCTTTCCTTTTGCAATTCGCTTGTGTCGGCCAGTTCTTCCAATCTTTCTAGGAATTCTACAGCGTCTTCTCCTATGTCGAATGATATTCTCCATTCCGGTATCGGGTGATTCATGTTTTTTGTTCTTTCGGTTTTTTCTTCTTTATTTCTTTCTCCCGCTGGTGTGTCTTGTTTCGACTCGTTCTCTTTGTCAGTACCCTCTTCTCTCAGTGCTTCTTTTAGGATCTTTCGTAGATTGTCTACTGTTTGATCCTCGGTTTCTATATTTCTCTTCTGTAACTCTGTTATCAGTTCGTCTTTCTTTAGGTGGTGAACCCAGGACGTCATCTGGCAGCACGTGAATACCTACTTTTCTGTTTTGACTGGTAATTAAAGTTTTTATTACGCGGTACTCTTGGCTACGCGAGTTTTATTGGTGTCTGATGGACGGAATAGTGATTACTGGATACCAAAAGAAGATGCGGAACCCTGAAGCTCCCGGCTGTTTTACGTTGGGCGCCAAATGTGACGGAGCGCTCTTGGCCCGGCGTGTGGGGGAGGGCGAATCGTCACGTGGCCCCCGGTGCTGGACACTGCGAGGGCGTGTCTGTTGTATCTTCTTTGAATTTATCAGCCTGGGGTAGCCTATGGGGGCTATGTAGCAAAACAAGAGTAGGGGGGCTCGACAGGCCTTTTATTGATACTTAACTTAATCTAGGTTACAGGTACAAAAGGAGCTTAACGGCTAGGTCTAATAACTAAGGTTTCCTATGAACTACGGAGGCTACGATATTCGGGACCGTTCCCGTACGGTCTACTTCGCGGCGGTTCGAGGTGCGGTGATCGGTGCGGGCGAGGGAGGTGTCGGGAATCCTCAGGCCAGCCCTGGTGACCGGGGCCGGTTCGCTGGAGGATGGGAGGTGTCGGGAATCCTCAGGCCAGCCCTGGGGACCGGGGCCAGTTCGCTGGAGGATGGGAGGTGTGGGTGTATCGGAAATCCTCAGGCCAGCCCTGGTGACCGGGGCCAGATCGCTGGAGGATGGAGAGGTCGGGAGGCCTCAGGTACGCCCTGGGGACCGGGGCACGTACGCTGGAGGAAGGATGATTCACTGGAGTTAGCTCTACGCGACACAAACTGGTGACCGGTCTACGTCCGCGCAGCGCGCTCCAGGGAATGATTCTCTAGCGCTGCGCGGTGCCTTATATACTAGCGAGGTGGTGGGGAGCGCCGGCGGCGGGGCGGCCGCCGGCCGCTGTTAGGTATGGTGACGTCACGCGGTGGTGCCGGTGTTGCTGACGTCACAATGTTAACTACGAGTGTTACCTACATCATATTTTGTTCATAACTTTTTTATGTTAAGTCTTTATTTTATTATTAAGTACTACCTACTCAACATATCTAGTTTGTAAGTTAATTTTATAACACTTTCTTTTGAATTGTTTTTACTGTTACCTACTTTAAGTGTTTGAATTTAGTTTAGCCGCGTTCTGAACTGTTATTAATGCTAGCTGTATTTGCCTTTCATTGGGTTATCACTCTTTTGTTATATTTAACACATTGATTCTTTTTTAGTTTTATAGTGTTGTAACTGTTGGCGAACCATAATAAATAAATAAATATGTCATAGTTTAGTTTGAACGCGGTCATACGACTCTTTATTTACCTGAATGACATTTCGAGTTAAATTTTACGATTTGTAAAATATCTGACTTTAGCGACTGCTGCAAAAGTTGTGATGTGATCAGAAGCTTGACTCAGAATGCGGAGAGTCCTTAAATAGATGGAGCCTCAGTGCGGTGGCGTCGGACGTGTCGCCATCCGCCGCGGCGCGAGAACCGTACTCGCTGCGCGGAGCAAGCCGGGGCGATGCCACTATGGTACGAGTACGCGCGAGCAGGCACGGGCGGCGCACGCGGCCAGTGGGGGCTGGCCTCGTGATCCCTTATACGAAACTCGTCTGTGAAGTCATCCCTTAAAAGAATCAATATACGGCCCTTCGCTCACAGGCATTTTGACAAAAAGAGACACCTGACTTTGCATGTAGCCTGCCCCAGCCCCAGCCTAGCGGCCGGGTTTAGTTACGATTACGAATCCCGGCCACCCCCCGACGACTATCCCCGAAGCGCATCGGCACTTTACCGATAAAGTTGTTCAAGCAGTGCCGTGTGGGCGTGCGCCCGCGCGGAACTAGGGCGCGGCTGAGCACACAGCGCGTGCGCAGGCTCTGCCGCAGCGCCTCGGCCCGGACAATACAACGCGGTGGCTCTACGTACTATATCTTATTTTATTGAATGCGGCGTTACTATACGAAGGCTCATTTGTTTTGACTTTTACCAGTTTTTTTTATAAAACTTCATCGATAGCTTCCGGAGTGAGAAGCGCAGGTTGTGCCTGAGGAAGTACTGTATGTTTCCTGTATCTCGACATAGTTAAACTCATAAAACAGGGCATTACGTAGTAACTAAGATACAATCTTGTTTTTGTCAAGTAGATGTAGAAAGCCAAAATCTACACCAACTCTTATTTCGCAACGATTAGATCAAAAATGAAAGCAGAAAAGTAGTAGTCCCGTTTAGTTTCGGACTAGGACAAATTAACACGTGTAGGCAGTCTGGGCTGGCATGAGCATCAGACATGGTCCTGCGACGCCGGCGCGGCGTCTGGCAACGGAAAGCGCAAACAAGCAGACATGCGGCGAGACATTCGCACGCGGCGCTTTCTCGGCGGCGAGACGCGTGCCGCGTGCGGCGCCGCACGCGCAGCGATAAGTAAAATAAGACGCGCGATTTGTTGACGTGCTACAAAGAAAATAGACGTAAGTCTTCTCTATATTAAAAAGCATTATGCCGTAATAATAGTTTGTACGTGGCCGTAGTGATTAATTCGTGTGGTCGTTTCCGTGATGGTCGCGGCGCTCAACGCGCGTGCAGATAATCGCCGCGCGAAATTTGTTGGCGGTCAGAGCCCTCGTAAGTAACACTGTAAAAGCGATCAGCCAGTGGTGTGAGTGGTGCGAGGTGCGGGAGCGAGAAACAGTCGGGAGGCATTAGCGGCGCGCGCGGCGCGAGGCGGCGCGCGCGGGCAGCACGCGGCCGCATTCGCCGCGCCGCCGCACCGTTACTCGCGGTAACTCCAAATAAATGTTGCGTCAGTTATAAAGCAATTAACCCGTGTTCAATAATTTTGTATTCATACATTTTTGAGAATACTTGCTGGCTTTCAGACCTAATATCAAGTACCTAACAAAGACGTAGTTTTGCATACAGCAAATTGAGGCAGGTTTAAACTATGCCTAGCATTCAATACCAGTCGCAGAACTCCGTCTTTACAAAGTTGTCTATTTGGTATAAATATGTACTAAGCTCTGCCGGGTGTCGGACGTGGACGGGTACAGCGGGTCGTTAAGATCACTATCGCGGGCGAGCTCGTAGCAATGACTGCACCTGCTCGCTGCTCGCAGGGGGGGGGGGGGTCGCGCTGCGCCGGCGCTGATAATCGCCAACATTCGCACGTGGTGCGTTGCACTTCCTTACAAAGTAACAATAAAATAGAAGTTCCACATCATTTGCACTTATGCGTAACGATTTCGGTCGATCTCAAAATGTGTGCACTCCGGCTAATTAATGCGTTTCATTGTTTTCAGCTTGTGCGACGCGTTTATCGCATGCAGTCGCCAAAGCTGGGGAATCGTTTGTAACCAAGGCAGACATGATTTCTATGATTTTGATATGAATGTATTTGTAGGAGCTGAGCGTGCGGCCCACGTTCCTGAGCCCTGGGGACGCGGGCGCGGCGGGCGAGCTGTGGGACGTGCAAGTGGGCGAGCTGGGCAGCGCCGGGCTTTGCGCCGCGGCGGCCGCGCTGGCGCTCACGCCGCGCCTGCTGGCGCGCGTCGCGCCGCCGCACTGCTTCCGCCAGGGCTACACCGGCGCCTTCAGGTACTCCACTTCAGGTGCTCGTCATCGCGCCGTCTTTATATCGACCAGTTGTAACCATTCCGTTTTCTGTGGCCGGCACTCGGCGGGCGTGTCCGACCGCGTCATTAGGCTAGCGACGGGGGCCGCGATCGGATAGTCGACCTTTCCCGCCGCCGCCGCGCCCTGCGCCGTTTACTCAATCCTCTACCGGAGATACGTTTTGCTTGTGAATTCGCTTACGCAATGTTTCCGATAGGCAAAGCTTTTTAATCGGAACGTAGAGTTCAGTTTTAGTTACATTGGTGCGTATCGTATCAAATGGAACATTCTATTCATCCTCCTTAATTTATATAATCATTGTAAGGAACGTCGCGTACCTACTTTTTATCCCTATTATAACGGGCAAGCGATCGTTGGCCATTAGCATTCATCAGAGGCTTCCGCGGCGGCCGCGGCCATGAATATGCATGCGCTGCTGCCGGCTGCCGGCTGCCGGGCGCGCGGCTCCCGCGGATCCGGCACGCGTAACAGTATTTGGGCGTTGCGGCTGATGGCCACGACCTTACGCCAATCATAAAATCATCATCGTCATAGTCAGCCTACATACGTCCCACTGCTGGGCACAGGCCTCCTCTTAAAATGAGAGGGCTTGGGCTATGGTTCCCACGCGTGCCCAGTGCCGTTCATAAAATACAAGTAAAAAAAAATGAACGGTAAATAAAGTAGTTACTCAAAAATTTATAGAATGTTGTTCACGCCGTCGGCTTGACGTGGCGGCCGGGAGCGTTGGATGAGTAAAGACATCCAGAGCTGGCCCTGTAGGGTACAGCCAAGCAATTGGGGGCGCGAAAGACTTTCATGGCGTCGATGGTCGATGGTCCGAAAAACACTCCGCTCCGCCCTGATCGAGGCTACGGTTGGCGCTGGACTGACCGCCGCGCTCGGAGACGTCAAATAACTAATTACTAAACACCTCAGCTAAAGACACACAGAATTTTGAAACCTTGGAATATTTGCATAATGACGTGACTCATTATGCCAAAGTTCCATTTTAATCCGGTGTTATCGAGACCATCAGTGTAGTATACTGTTATCTATAACGCTGCGCATCCAGCAAAGATGTTTGACAAGTGGAGAGGTGTGCCAAGAATAAATCCGCGTCATGTTGCTGGATTATTTGTTGGCGGGCGCTCCGCTGGTGGTGACGGTGCTGCGCGCAGGTTCCAGTTCTGGGTGTTCGGCGCGTGGCGCGAGGTGGCGGTGGACGACCGGCTGCCGTGCCGCGCCGGCCGCGCGCCGCGCCTGCTGGCCTCCACGGCGCGCGCGCACGACTACCTGCTGCCGCTGCTCGAGAAGGCCTACGCCAAGTCAGTGCCCAGTGCCCAGTGCCCATCACACCATTAGTACCTATATACTTCCGCACTTTACACTATTACAATATATATTTGTTTCATTTTTCTGACACACAATGTTTTGTTAAGTTAATCGGACCAACCGTTGAAGAGTACCTTCCTGTGGAGACGATTCTGAAGGCCGTGCCACCAGAACTCCACTGCCAGATTATTGTATTGTCATCCAACTCACTCAAGTATGCAAAATTTCAGCTCAACCGGTTGAAAATATCTGCTTCAAAATTGAGTCGCAAGATTCCACCCGAACAAACATTCATACATATATATACTACATACTTATATTTTTTAGATTAATTTTTAATCATTTTTAACTTACTTTACTTTAAATAAACTTTCCTAGTTTTAGTCTTCTTTATTGTTATTTAGTTCTTCATAGTTTGTATCATAAATAAATAATGTCTACCCCGTAAGGGATGGAGACGTGATTTGTGTATGTATGTATAAATAAATAAAGAACTCGTAAATTGCAAGTTACATAAAAGCTTGTAAAAAAATGCTTGTAGAGAATAGCGTTCTTATTGGAGCTTAAAAGCCGGAGCGAGTGGCCGGACTGAGTACGGACGGGGTGGTCGTGTTCGGACAGGCTGTACGGGTCGTACGCGGCTTGGCGCGGCGCGGACGCGGACGCGGGCGCGCGCGCGCTGCAGGAGCTGACGGGCGGCGTCGTGCAGTCGTTCTCGCTGGCGCGGCAGCCGCGCGCGCTCACGCTGCAGGTGCTGCACTCGGCCGCGCCGCGCTCCACGCTCATCGTGGCCAGCGCGCAGCCGGCGCGCGCGCACTGCGTCACCGGCATGGCGCGCGTGCGCGGCGGCGGCGCGCTGCTGCGCGTGCGCGGCGCCACCGCCGGCAGCTGGCGCGGCTCGCCCGAGTGGCGCGCGCTCGCGCCGCACGACCAGGACCTGCTCGACAAGCGCGCGCTGCACCCCGACGAGTTCTGGTAAAACTTATTGTAGTTTTTATAACAGGGTTGGATTAAGTGTATGACTTGGATGACAGCAAAATACATTTAGAAATTCTAATTTTCATGCTTCTAGAGAGACTCGTTTGTTTTTATCCCGAAAAAATAAATCACGGACTACGTAGAAGTTTATATTTGTTAGTATTTTTTGTGTATGCTTTAGTTTTAAAAATATGTGATAAATTTGCATGTTGATTCGTCGACTGAATACTGGTTCACAATATTATATTAAGATCATTATGTACGTATTCTGAGCAAATAAACATTTTCTTTCTTTCTTTCTTTCTAATAATATAATAATAATAATATCTTGGGACAATTGACACCAATTGACCTAGCCCCAAAGTAAGCAAAGCTTGTAATATGGGCACTAGATAACGGATAAACATACTTATATGTATAAATACATACTTAAATACATATTAAACATCCAAGACTCGAGAACAAACATTCATATTTTTCATACAAATATCTGCCCCGACCGGGGATCGAACCCGGGACCTCAAGCCTCATAGTCAGGTTCTCTAACCACTGGGCCATCCGGTCGTCAACAAGGTCGTCAACAAGAAGTATCAACAGTTAGTTCGTTGCGGGCAAGCGGGAGTAGCCTCCCCGCACCCCGCACCCGGCGGCGGCGGGGGTGTGGCCGCGCGGCGCACGCGCAGTGGGCCACGGGGTCGGGCCGTGCGAACCGGCGCGCGCGCACCACGCCGGCCCTACACAGTCTATACATAAACTACTTAACTAAGACAGGGTTAATCGTAACCGCTTGGGTAATTGCCTTCCTGTTAGTTGCTCTGCGCCGCCGGCCGACGGCTGCTGCGGACGCGATATACTGGTTTCGTCGCGAGTCATGTACCTACTGCACAGATTAAACGTGGTATAATAAACGTTATGATTACTTGTAAAGATTAGAAAATGGGAGCGGGTAAACGACGGGAAACGGAGCGTAAATGCGAGTCTGGGCCGCGAGTGCGGGGGGGGGGGGGGGGGCTTGCGCAAGCGCCGGCGCGCTCCCACGCTCTCGATCCCGGAGAGAGCCGCTCCCGGCCGATTGTTGCCAATGCCGAAGGTGCATTTTCACTCTTCATTCCATGGACTTCAGAGCTGTCGAAAAATATTGATGTAAAATTTAGTTCAGTAATTAGAAACAAACAACGCGCAACTATACAATAACTAGAACTTATTTATTCGTCAATTCTTATTTATGGAATACTATAGCTTTTGCCCGCGACTTTGTACGCGCAGATAACGTCAGTGACGACATAATTATTTTTTTTTTTATTAAAAAAAAAGTATCATAAGTTACTTCCAAGAACATGTGTACAAAATTTCATGATGATCGGTTGAGTAGTTTTCGCGTGGAACCGTAACAAACAAACTTACATTCGCATTTATAATATTAGTAGGATAGGATGTTAACCTTACCTCATAGTAGGTACCTACTCCGTTTCACAACGATTACTGAGGTCAAGATTCTAAGCTGTCGTGGCGATTGGTGTTAAGCATTACCTACTTACGAGAGCATATAGCACGAGTACCAAGCAGTCGGGGGATGTTGGGTGGCGTGTTGCAGGATGTCGTTCGAGGAGTTCGCGCGCACGTTCTCGCGGCTAGAGCTGGTGCACGTGGGCCCGGACGACTGGATGCGGGAGCCGGCGCTGCACGCGCGCCGCCCGTGGCGAGCCGTGCTGGCCCGCCGCCGCTGGCGCAGGGGGTACAACGCCGGCGGCCCGCCCGAGGCCACGGGTGAGCGCCCACTAAGGGACGGGGGTCCGCTTTTCTGACCACCTAATGGAATAAACGCGTTACGGTTACATTCTCTCGAAGCGATGAATCGAACATTACTATTTTTCAACTATCGCAAATGTTACAGTTAGCCGAAAGCGTATAAAACTTTTCAGAAAAGCGCACCTTAACCATAGATATCAGTCATTTCTCACTCGGGGTATGTTCGGGGGACGTGTCGGGGAGTGATCGGGACTCATCCCGCCGCACTCGGCACCGAGTCAAGACGGGTCTCGCTCGTGTTGCAGAGACGACCGGCTGCAACCCGCAGTTCCACGTGCAGATCCCGGGCGCGGGCGGCGACAAGTGCCACGTGGTGGTGTCGGTGACGCAGCAGTACGCGGCGCGCGGGCGCCGGCGCGCGCTCACCGGCATCGGCTTCGCGCTGTACGAGCTGCCGGCGGGCGCGGGCGCGGGCGCGGCGCGGGCGGGCGCGGGCGCGGGGCTGCGCGCGCTCGACGTCACGCACTGGTCGCGCGCGCGCGAGGTCGCCACCTTCTTCACGCTGCCGCCCGGCGACTACCTGCTGGTGCCGCACACGCGCCGCGCGCACACCGAGACCGCCTTCCTGCTGCGCGTGCTCACCGACCAGCACGCCAACATATGGTGCGTCGTCCCCCCCCCCCCCCCACCCACCTCCCCCTCCGAGCCGCCGCCCCCGAGCGTCCCTCTCACCCCGCGCTCTCGTCTCGTTGCAGGGAGGTGAACGAGGACAACGTGATCCTCCACAGCATCGCGTCCGAGTTCCCGGACGAGCGCGAGCCCCTGCCGGTGAGTCCCCTCCCGTTCCGCACGAATACTATACGACTCGCGAATCTCTCGCGATCGCTCTGATGAATCTTTCTATCGTATTCGATCAGTTCACTCGGTTTATCGTTTCTTACAGCCCGAGACGCGATCGCTGCTCGTCAAGATGCTCGGCAGCGAAGAAGCGGACGAGGTGAGCGCTGAACCGCGCGGGGTGGGGGTGACGTGGCGGTGTGACTCTGACGCGTGTGTGTGTGTGTGTGTGCAGGTGGACGCGGGCGGGCTGGCGCGGGCGCTGCGGCGCGCGGGGCAGGGCGCGCTGGCGCGGGGCGCGGGGGGCGCGGAGCTGCTGCGCGCGCTGGTGGCGCTGCGGGACGCGGGCCCGTGCGGGCGCATGGCGGCGCGCGACGTGCCGGCGCTGCTGCGCGTGCTGGCGGGCTGGCGCGCGGCGCTGGCGGCCCGCGAGGCGTCCTCGTACCGGCTGCGCGCGCTGCTGCGGGCGGCGGGCGTGGCCGCCAGCAACAAGGTGCTCGAGGGCTGCGTGGCGCGCTTCGCGCCGCGCGCCGTGCTGCGCCCGCAGACCTTCCTGCTCGCGCTGGCGCGCATCCACCTGGCGCACGGTGCGTGCTCCGATTTCTTCTTCTTGCTTTGATACGACTGATGTTTGATGATTGAGATAGTCGACTTGTCTTAATCCGTCTCGTATACTTCGGAGCTTCCGTGGAAATCTCTCGAAACGCAGAAATTAAACTCGTATCTCGTCTCCGCTCCGTTCGGCGATGTAACTGTAACTTCGCGTACTACCTGCATTTCGGCCTTTCGTTCATTCCCTCTCTCGTCCTGTTTCAGAACGGTTCCGCATCCTCGACACGAAGTTGAAGTCCAATCCTCTCTCGCTAGAAGAGGTGAGCCGTCGATCCGACTGCGTACCCGCCTTCGCATGAGATCACAGCGGTTTTGAAGGTTGTTATAATGAATCGTGTTTTGCAGATGATCCTGATGACGATCTACTCGTGACGGCGGCGCGTCGCTCCCCGCGGGGACTGGCGGTTTGTTACGTAGTGTTACGGCGCGACCAAAGAGCCTCGCCCTGTGGCGCGGGCGCAGTACAAACGCGGCCGAGGCGACTGTGATACGGCCGCAGCCGGCGCCGACGCGGACGGCTCTCGGACCTCTCCGACGACTTCATTATGATTTGTGCACTTTCTCACTGCACTCCGCAAACAAAAGTGAACCAAAAACAAACTGGGCAGCGAGAGCGAGGCGAGAGGCCCGAGCGCGCCGCGCGGGCGCCGGCCGCCTCTTGCGCATGTATTGTTATATTAGTATAGTAGGTATTACCTGGCCGACGGCTAAAATATTGTTATATAGCATGTTATTAGTTTATTTATTGCTGACCTTTTATGGTTTAAATTATCATAATGAAATGTGAATGTGCAATTTAAAATATTATTTATTAAAAATATTCTAGAGCAATACCTTTGCCTTTTATTCAGCTAAATATGTAATTATAGATCACTCCTTATTTGACTTTCTAGTAATAGACGTGAAATTCGAATTTAAGATTTAAAGGGATTTAAGAACATCAAACGATTTGCAATAAAATTGTCTGAACGAACGACTTCAGTACATTTCAGCAAATATACATATATGTACAGTCAAGTGTAATAATATGTATCGAGACAAAGATTCAAAAATAAGTACCATACGCTCTTACACCGGCGTAATAAGGTCGTGGGACATATTTTTGAGAAGTTCCTATCAATACTTATTTTTGCACTTGACCGTACCTACTTACTTAATTTAGGTTTTAACTCCCATGCCTATTTTAAACTTACTTAAAAAGTAAAAAAATATCTTAATCGGACCCTTATAATTATGTCCTTCAGTCGACTAAGGTCTGCGACTTAGCTCCGACACCCTCGGCTTTTACTAGAAAACTGAAACTGTAATTTTTTAAGAAATAAGAAGGGATAGTTCGGATCCTACACTACACTACACTGCACGTGGCCCGACACACACTTGACTGGTTTTTCTTTGTAGTGTAATGAATCACTACTGCTAGCGAACCGGGAAAGTAGGTGATGATTTGTAGGACATCGGCATGCCAAAATAATTATTCATATCAAGGCTTGCCCTATTTGTTACGCTTTTATTCGATCTTTAGATCACAAGGTTTTCTCGGTAAGGTCGTAAACCCAAATCTCTAACTTGTGAACTTCCCGCCATCGCGGTCTCATTAATGTTGCCAACCGCTGCAGTTGCCAAAAGCTAACGGAGGTTGTTGACTCGTTTTTAACGGTGACTCAAACACAGCGGAAACGTCACTGTCAACCGCTCGCTAGCGCGCAGTATACAATCGGTAAGTTCATCGATTCGTGTCTGTCACAGTTATGCCGTCTCGGCCGGACTCGACTAGCGCGAAGGAGACAAAAATACGTCTCGAAAAGCCACCACAGTCGCCGATACCGAATGAATGGCACCGAAAAAGATAACAGAGTTTACAGAGTTCAAGTACGATACCGGCGACTCCGTTCTGTCAGTCGAGTGACAGACTGACAGTTCAGTTCACGGATAGCTTCCGGAGTAGCAGGACGCGCACGCGCATGTCGCGAACTACCGAGGAGTGCAACAATTGGAACAGTAACAGTGGCGG
Source organism: Pandemis corylana (assembly GCA_949127965.1). Lineage (NCBI taxonomy): Eukaryota > Metazoa > Arthropoda > Insecta > Lepidoptera > Tortricidae > Pandemis > Pandemis corylana. The sequence continues at coordinate 147,270 of OX421865.1, read as the reverse complement.
GCGTGGTGAGGATGCGGGCGGCGCGCTTTGCGCTGCTCGTGCTGCTGGCGGGCGCGGCAGGCGCGGCGGCCCCGGGCGCGGGCAGCTTCGCGGCGGAGACCACGGTGCTGCTCGGCGCCGACGACACGCGCGGCGAGGAGCTCGGCTACCGGCTGCGCGCAACCCTGGTCGTGCGCGCGCAGCCGCTCGCCTCGCGCCCGGACCTGCTGCTGCACTTCACGGTCAGGCACCGGCTTCACGGAACATTCGTTACTAAATAATTAGATACCGAGTGATACATTTGTGCTAGAGACGATTTTCCATACAGAATTAGAATAAATTTAGCACCCATTAAAATCTATTCGTGCTCTGGTGGGAGGTCCAGTAGAAAACGGATTTGTGTCAATTATGTGCGGTGGTAGCGCGGGTAGTCATATTTTTTAAACATGACCTAATTTATTGTACTACACCGTTTTGTTATACAACTTTTGATAGCAAAACCTGTTGTACTACGTACATGTTATTCAATTCTTATAAGAATCTTGTCGGTTCGATGCTGCTAGCCTGACCCGTGATAATATAATATTTTGTGTACCTAGCGGCCCTAGCGGGCCAAACCAAATACCTAAACGCCAACAAAATAGACAGAATGTCAGTGTTCGACTCTAGCTTCATCTACAACTTTGCTCGCACTCCTTTCAGAATTCCGATTCCGACGGCATCTCTCTTCATTAAAACATAATGCAATTTCTGAGTTTCAATCATTTCTCATTTGTCTCTGTTGGCAGCTGGAGTCGCCGACGCTGCTGCTGCGCGGCGCGGCGGCGGGCGCGGAGTTCCAGGCGCGCGGCTCGCTGTGGGAGCAGCACCCGCGCGGGGACTTCCTGGCGCTGTGGGAGCGCGGCAGCATCACCGCCGTCTACCTCGACCCCGGCGACCCGCCTGACGTCCTCAACTATAAGAAAGCATTGATCAGTTTGTTCCAGGTAAAACTTAACCGTTGCCAACCATACGTGCTCGTCGCCCGCTGTGATGAGTAAAGTGGAGATAGTAGAGGTGAACTCTGACCTCGATGCTTGCGAATCTATGTCGTTGGATTGTTTCAGTTTCAAACGGAGGAGGGCACGCGCAACGAGACGGACGTATCGGGCGAGTGCGAGACGCAGTACGAGGTGACGCCGCTGCGCGTGCGCAAGTTCAAGGTCAGCGGCGCGGCTCGTCACACGATCCGATCATTATTTGCATCATGATATTTGAGACGTATCAATGTTTATATGAAAACGAAAAAGACGACATGCTAATGTTTTCGTGAACAAAAATGTGCATAGGTACACATCGCCGGTCCCGGGGAACAAAAAGATAACTGAAAAACCAAATTTTTCAGGAAAAAAAAAAAAGATGTTTTGCTCAATTGTGACTTGTATATTGAACGTATAGTAAACGGTTGATAGTTAGCTTTATGCAAAGTTAATTTTTCATTACATTTCAATATGTTACTGTGGCACACGAGAAATGTGTCAAAAGAAAGATATTTAAGAAATAGTAACTTAGGCAAAATTATTATGGACTGTATCGTAGAACGTTAGATCGATATCAGTGCATCCGACTACTTTGCGTGCATCAGACTGCGTTTTAAGTGACATGGTTTTTCAACGTAAAATTCATCATCATTATCATCATAACTACTTACTCAACATATCTAGTTTGTAAGTTAATTTTGTAATACGTCCCTTTGAATTTTTTTTACTGTTACCTTACTTGTAAGTGTTTGAATTTAGTTTAGCCACGTTCCATACTTTAACTGAACTATTATTGATGCTTGCTGCGTTTGCCTGTCATTAGGTTATCACTCTTTTGTTTTATTTAACACATTGATTATTTTTTAGTTTCTTAGTGTCATACTTGTTGGCGAACCATAATAAATAAATAATTTCCTGCCTATTGACGTCCCACTGCCGGGCGCCGGCTTTCTCTCGGAACGAGAGGTAATAAAATTACTAAAAAATTCAAAACGGACATTCGTTTGCAGCATCGGTGCCTGTGGGAGGGAGCGTGGGACGCGGAGGAGGCGGACGCGGAGGCGGACGCGGAGGCGGGGGCGCGCACCGAGCGGCGCCGCGCCGTGCGCTACGAGCTGAGCGCGGCCGGCGCGCTGCAGGCCGTCGCCGCCGACGAGCTGCTGCTGCTGCACGGGCCGGGGGGCGGCGCGCTCAAGGCGCGCGCGCTCACCACGCTCGCCCGCCTGCCCGGCGCCGCGCCGCCCGCGCCCGCGCCCGCGCCGCTGCCCGCCGCGCTGGCCGCGCACGCCGCGCTCCGGGAGCACGGGCTGCCGCTGCGCGCGCAGGACCACGTGGCCGACGACGCGCAGGTACCGCGCGATGAGTGCCACGGAATGTCTATCGTTCATACTGAACAGCGGATGTCTGTGCATTATTACATTGTCATGTTAATGAACTGCGATGATCGCTTATCGAGTTAGCTCGCGCTGACCTTTGACCGAGTTGTTTATGTATGTGAGCGCTTATCGCCGGCCGCGGCGCCGGCGCTGGACGGAGCTCGCGCGCTGACGTGGCACTACGGTCGTCTGCCGCTTACGGCTTCTCGCTTTCGTTCAGAGCGTGCCACGAGCGCGCTACCTTTTCGTTAACCTGGGACGCTCGGTGTTGGTTAACAAATAAGTTAGATGTCGGTTTCATACGTTTTGCTTCGTACTTCGACCGATGATGTATGCTTAGAGAATCTAGATAATGTATGCAAACATCAAAGGCGATTAAAAAATTGGAAAAAACATTTAGGTACAGGGTTATTCCGTCAGGCTAACCCAACCGTACAGTTAACCATGCTCCACGCGAACCTTCTGAGTAGTACGTTAAGGTAACTTGTTTTATAGAATAAATATTTTTATAAAAATTAAAGCATTAAGTGTGTCATGCCCGTTGTTACTACAAACATGGGTTTACCGCGTGCAGCGCGCGACGCCGCCGTGTCTCGTGCGCTGGCGCAGTGCGGCGTGGCGCATGCGCGACGCTAACGATCTGAACGCGCTCGCTCCGCGGTAATGATCAATACATACTCATCTCATATCGAACGGAAGTAAGATGATAGACGCATATTTAAAACTGACAATTGATAAATAAGAACACGGTGTCGTTCGTATGCGTATATTTTACAACTGATTCTATGAGAAGATCCTTACCCACATCCGATTTATCTTGTCCGATTTCAAAAATACTTTATGATTGCAGATATTTTTGTAAAAGTACTTTGAACCTTTGTTTGACCGAACGACCGGGTTTTTAGACAGAATCCAGCACACACAAAAATGTTTGCCACAAAAATGAAAAAAAAGTTTGGCTATAGCAACTGTCACGTGTCACTGTCAAATCTAACAAAACCATAGACAAAGCCGTTTTTTTTTATAGCCAGCCGAACGAAGGCGATTGGGATTCTGTCTAAATTCACGAATTATCAAACAGCGAAAAAATATTTATTATTAATTAACAAAGCTACGTAAAAGCATAATATTCAAATTAATTGCTTGAAATAGTCCATTTTATCAAATAAAGGTGTTAAAAGCACAGCTTAAAAAAATGAACAATGCCAATTAACAAGTTATACAAGTACATACGTACTTAATACATAACAACAATCATATTTATTTAAATGAAAATGAAAATGAAAAATGAAAAATAATTTATTATCACAATGTTTTAGCACAACAATTTTAGTGGCTGGAACACCCTTTTAGGCTTAAGAAAGCCTGTGACAGGGCGCACCGCTCCTCCCTTGCATACAATTATGATCATGTGAATTAAAGAAAGACTTCATAATGTTTTTTTTATATAAAAATTAGTGCTTGAACACAAGAGTGTATAAGTGAAAATATAAAGTAAAATCGGATTGAATCATTTTGAACTTCAATATTATTATTGTACCAATAATGTCGGCTGACGCGGGCTATGGGCGTCGCTATATTGGCCTCGGCCGCTCTGCCGAGCGCCTGTCGTTCTATCCCCACTCCGCGGCCGGCTGTAACGCGACATGCGATAGATAGACAAAAAAATTGCGGCGATGGATAAAAAATGACACTTCGAAAATGAATAAGGTCGAAAACGAAACGGAATCCTTTTAAGCCAGACTCCAATTCGGTCGGTTTTGATATAATCGTGAGAGTCCGGAAATCCAACAGGGTGGAAGGATCTGTCTCGTGGCGCGTGCCTCTGCGTCTGCCGCGCCCGAGTAGGTCCCTATCTCCTCTCGGGCTATTTTACCAGTGTAATACTGACGCGGGAGGGCGTGTTGCGGCAGGAGGAGTCGCTGGAGGCCGCCGTGGGGGCCTACGCCGCCGCCGTGCGGGGCGAGGGCGAGGCCGGCGGGGAGGCCGGCGCCGACGCCGCCGACGCCGTGCTGCGCCTGCTGCCCGCGCTGCGCGCCGCCAGCCGGGACCGGGTCGCCGCGCTGCTGTCGCACGAGGACTCCGCCGACATCATGTGAGTGCCTGCCCCGCCGGTGCCGCCCGGCTCGCGGCCGCGACTGACCGCCGCTTTTGTGCGCAGGGAGGCGCTGGCGCGCGCGCTGGGGCTGGCGGGCGCGGCGGGCGCGCACTTGGCGGCGCGCGACGCCTTCCAGCTGGCGGCCGCCGACCCGCCGCGCGCCGCGCTCGGCCGCGAATACCTGGCGGCGCTCGCGCTGGCGCCGCACGTCGACCCCGCCGTGCTGCGCGACGCGCTGCGGCTGGGGGGCGGCGCGGGCCAGCTCGCGCCCGCCGCGCTGCTCGCCGCCGCCGCCGCCGCCGCCCGCGCCGGGCCCGGCTCGGCGCCGTCCGCCGAGGTCAAGGACTACGTGCTGAGGAGCCTCGCCAAGTGCAAGGTCGTATTTTCCGTCGGCCGATCTGGGGCTTCTCGTAAGATAGATAGGTGTCATTCGAACGCTCACCTCACGCGATCGTGTCCGCCTCGCAGGAAGAGTCGTGCCGCGCGTCGCGCCTGCTCGCGCTGGGGCAGCTGCGGCGCGGGGACGTGGGCGCGCTGCTGCTGCAGCAGGCGGAGCGCGGCGGGCGCGCGGCGGCGCTGGCAGCACTGGCGGCGCTGGCGGCCGGCCCGCGCGAGCAGCTGGAAGCCGCGCGGCTGCGGCTGGCGCGCCTGGCGCTCGGCCTGGCCGCGCCGGCCGCGCTGGAGGTGCGCGCGGCGGCGCTCGAGCTGGCCGTGGACGCGGCGCCGCACGCGGGCTGGCTGGCGGCGCTGACGGCGGCGCTGCGCGAGCACGGCCCGCGGGAGCTGCGCCGCGTGTGCTGGCAGGCGCTGCGGAGCCGCGAGGACCCCGAGCTGGCGGCGCTGCTGCCGGCGCTGGACCCGCGGCCCGCCGACTGGTGCCGGCGCGCGCACGACGGTGAGCCGCCCGCCCGCCCCGCCTGACTGTGTGCGTGTGGGCCCGCCTGACCGTGTGCGTGTGTGCAGGCACGTCGGCGGCGCTGACGCGGCGCCTGGGCGCGCTGCGGCTGCGCTCGGTGCAGCTGGCGGAGCGCGGCGTGCTGCGCCGCGGGGTCGTCGACCTCGCGCTGCGGGACCTGCCGCTGCTCACGGTCAGTCTCGTTCCGCGTGCAGCTAAGGACGGTTCGCGGGAATTTAGATCGCGATCTTCCCGCGAGCGAACGCGAAACGAAATTAACAAACTTGCAATTTCATGTTTCCTTTTTATTTATTTGTACCAACAGTACATAAACAAAACATTAATATTAACAAAATATAAGTTACGATCCGTGTTCATGCACCAATAATAGGCATGCGACAGCATTTACCATGTTTAGGGACTCACACTACAACATAACTAACTAACATAAAAAAAAGGATTAAGCAAGTGAGTGAGCACCCTGTTTATGACAAAACTAAGATGAAGCAAAAAAGAGAGCTAATTTTGAGGGATGTGTGATGGAGACAGCATGTTACGCTTAATAAAATTGACCGTAATGAATCATGAAAGATTCTAGGTCTATTCGAGGTCTAGGTCGTTGAATGACTTTTGTAAACGGTAAAATTTTATAACTCCTGCAGTCTGATAAAAACGAATAAAACAGGGGTATGCGGCCGCAGATGTGGCAGAAAACGAAAGATCTGACACTTTTCTTATTTTCAATACGTAAGGAATTCTGTCAAATGCTCATTTCCCTAAACAACAATTTGAGGTCGAAGTGATATTTGGGCCACGGACATGTAAGCCAGGCCGGCGCCGGCAGGCAACTAGTGAGCGTGCGCGTGCGCAGGTGGAGGTGTGGGCGCGCGGGCTGGAGGCGCTGGCGGCGGCGCCGGGCCCGCCCCGCGCCGCGCGGGAGCCCGGCCCCGCCAGTGGGGGGGGGGGCAGCTAGTGAGCGTGCGCGTGCGCAGGTGGAGGTGTGGGCGCGCGGGCTGGAGGCGCTGGCGGCGGCGCCGGGCCCGCCCCGCCCGCGCGGGAGCCCGGCCCCGCCAGTGGGGGGGGGGGCAGCTAGTGAGCGTGCGCGTGCGCAGGTGGAGGTGTGGGCGCGCGGGCTGGAGGCGCTGGCGGCGGCGCCGGGCCCGCCCCGCCCGCGCGGGAGCCCGGCCCCGCCAGTGGGGGGGGGGGCAGCTAGTGAGCGTGCGCGTGCGCAGGTGGAGGTGTGGGCGCGCGGGCTGGAGGCGCTGGCGGCGGCGCCGGGCCCGCCCCGCGCCGCGCGGGAGCCCGGCCCCGCCAGTGGGGGGGGGGGCAGCTAGTGAGCGTGCGCGTGCGCAGGTGGAGGTGTGGGCGCGCGGGCTGGAGGCGCTGGCGGCGGCGCCGGGCCCGCCCCGCGCCGCGCGGGAGCCCGGCCCCGCCAGTGGGGGGGGGGGCAGCTAGTGAGCGTGCGCGTGCGCAGGTGGAGGTGTGGGCGCGCGGGCTGGAGGCGCTGGCGGCGGCGCCGGGCCCGCCCCGCCCGCGCGGGAGCCCGGCCCCGCCAGTGGGGGGGGGGGCAGCTAGTGAGCGTGCGCGTGCGCAGGTGGAGGTGTGGGCGCGCGGGCTGGAGGCGCTGGCGGCGGCGCCGGGCCCGCCCCGCGCCGCGCGGGAGCCCGGCCCCGCCAGTGGGGGGGGGGGCAGCTAGTGAGCGTGCGCGTGCGCAGGTGGAGGTGTGGGCGCGCGGGCTGGAGGCGCTGGCGGCGGCGCCGGGCCCGCCCCGCGCCGCGCGGGAGCCCGGCCCCGCCAGTGGGGGGGGGGGCAGCTAGTGAGCGTGCGCGTGCGCAGGTGGAGGTGTGGGCGCGCGGGCTGGAGGCGCTGGCGGCGGCGCCGGGCCCGCCCCGCCCGCGCGGGAGCCCGGCCCCGCCAGTGGGGGGGGGGGGGCAGCTAGTGAGCGTGCGCGTGCGCAGGTGGAGGTGTGGGCGCGCGGGCTGGAGGCGCTGGCGGCGGCGCCGGGCCCGCCCCGCGCCGCGCGGGAGCCCGGCCCCGCCAGTGGGGGGGGGGGGGCAGCTAGTGAGCGTGCGCGTGCGCAGGTGGAGGTGTGGGCGCGCGGGCTGGAGGCGCTGGCGGCGGCGCCGGGCCCGCCCCGCGCCGCGCGGGAGCCCGGCCCCGCCAGTGGGGGGGGGGGCAGCTAGTGAGCGTGCGCGTGCGCAGGTGGAGGTGTGGGCGCGCGGGCTGGAGGCGCTGGCGGCGGCGCCGGGCCCGCCCCGCGCCGCGCGGGAGCCCGGCCCCGCCAGTGGGGGGGGGGCAGCTAGTGAGCGTGCGCGTGCGCAGGTGGAGGTGTGGGCGCGCGGGCTGGAGGCGCTGGCGGCGGCGCCGGGCCCGCCCCGCCCGCGCGGGAGCCCGGCCCCGCCAGTGGGGGGGGGGGGGCAGCTAGTGAGCGTGCGCGTGCGCAGGTGGAGGTGTGGGCGCGCGGGCTGGAGGCGCTGGCGGCGGCGCCGGGCCCGCCCCGCCCGCGCGGGAGCCCGGCCCCGCCAGTGGGGGGGGGGGCAGCTAGTGAGCGTGCGCGTGCGCAGGTGGAGGTGTGGGCGCGCGGGCTGGAGGCGCTGGCGGCGGCGCCGGGCCCGCCCCGCGCCGCGCGGGAGCCCGGCCCCGCCAGTGGGGGGGGGGCAGCTAGTGAGCGTGCGCGTGCGCAGGTGGAGGTGTGGGCGCGCGGGCTGGAGGCGCTGGCGGCGGCGCCGGGCCCGCCCCGCGCCGCGCGGGAGCCCGGCCCCGCCAGTGGGGGGGGGGCAGCTAGTGAGCGTGCGCGTGCGCAGGTGGAGGTGTGGGCGCGCGGGCTGGAGGCGCTGGCGGCGGCGCCGGGCCCGCCCCGCCCGCGCGGGAGCCCGGCCCCGCCAGTGGGGGGGGGGGGGCAGCTAGTGAGCGTGCGCGTGCGCAGGTGGAGGTGTGGGCGCGCGGGCTGGAGGCGCTGGCGGCGGCGCCGGGCCCGCCCCGCCCGCGCGGGAGCCCGGCCCCGCCAGTGGGGGGGGGGGCAGCTAGTGAGCGTGCGCGTGCGCAGGTGGAGGTGTGGGCGCGCGGGCTGGAGGCGCTGGCGGCGGCGCCGGGCCCGCCCCGCCCGCGCGGGAGCCCGGCCCCGCCAGTGGGGGGGGGGGCAGCTAGTGAGCGTGCGCGTGCGCAGGTGGAGGTGTGGGCGCGCGGGCTGGAGGCGCTGGCGGCGGCGCCGGGCCCGCCCCGCGCCGCGCGGGAGCCCGGCCCCGCCAGTGGGGGGGGGGCAGCTAGTGAGCGTGCGCGTGCGCAGGTGGAGGTGTGGGCGCGCGGGCTGGAGGCGCTGGCGGCGGCGCCGGGCCCGCCCCGCCCGCGCGGGAGCCCGGCCCCGCCAGTGGGGGGGGGGCAGCTAGTGAGCGTGCGCGTGCGCAGGTGGAGGTGTGGGCGCGCGGGCTGGAGGCGCTGGCGGCGGCGCCGGGCCCGCCCCGCGCCGCGCGGGAGCCCGAGGACGAGCCCGAGGCCGCCGCGGAGCCCGATGACGTCGCCGCCGGCCTCGCGCTCAGCGTGGCCGGCACGCGCCGCCCTGACGTCGTGCTGTTCGCCTCGCAGGTGTGTATCCGCCTTGTAAAATATTTTTCTTAAAAATGCTATGAAATGTCGCCTTTACAGTAGTGAAAAGGGGGCAGAAGGTTGAACATCCTAGATGACTAGTCATTTTGAATTTGGAATCAAAAAATGACCAGTAAAGTTGTATGAAAATCCATAACATACCATTATACATATTTGAATTTGGAAGTACCCGTCTTTAGAGCCGTCCAGTTTTAGTTTTGTTTCTTTTTATCAACGAAAGAGGTTATGCGGCCGTGTGCAGGTTTCAAAATAAGTATAATTCGTTTCAACACTATTTTACTTAAACTGCATATTTGCAAGGCCAAAAAATTTCTAATATAATCGATTTTAATAGTTTCGTATTTAAATAGTCACATTTTAATTGAAGAGCAAACATATATTTTTTAAGTTTGGCATATGAACCAAAATTCAAGCCTTATGAAGTAAAAAAACATAACATGAATAACGTCAAATTCAATATATTTTTTTTTTATATGCTTATCTATATTAATAATTTCGTCGCGGGGTACGGTAGACTCGATCGAAACCTCACCTGAATAATAAAACATAAAAAAATAATGATTTCGAGTCGACAACATATATCCGCAAAATTCGGATTGTCGAGTATTTTGTTAAATTAAATTATATTAAATTCTAATGGTACTGACATGACAGACAAATCGCAGTTGTCATCTTGAGTAGTTACTAAACGTTCCGTTTCATACCAGCGGACAGATACGCCTTGCCACTCAATACGTCGCGCCAAAGAACTGCGACTCATGTGAATGTGTAAAACGAAACGTCTTGCCGTAAACCTTCTTTTAATTATCTTTGAAAACTTTTTCATAGGATATACTCTGCTGTGTCATGTGTTTTTTCTCTAAACCTGAGATTGGCCGATTGCCATAACAACCATAGAAAAACTGGCCATAACTTTAAAAGTTGAAGTTGAGGTTCTTTTCTTAAAAAAATTAAAATGTAAATTTTTCAGTATTGTTGTTGTTGTCGAGAAAATCCCCAGCATGCTTAAAATTTACGAGAGTTCTGACGCTGTGGTTGAGGACGATCATAATGATGTTTTAAACTATCCTGTAGAATTCCTAAATTCTATAACGCCAGCAGGACTACCACCACACATTCTAAAATTAAAAGTTGGTTGTATAGTAATGCTTTTAAGAAATTTAAACCCAACTGTTGGGTTGTGCAACGGAACCCGCCTTATTATTAGAGCGTTAGCTAACGCCATCTAACAGTCAACTGCCTTTTAAATTTAGTAGGCTTCAGTTTCCCATTCGCATAGTATTCGTAATGACAAATAAAAGCCAGGGACAGAGAAAGACTGAGTGCTTAAAACAGAGATGCTTACAGAGAATTAACCACAATGAACGATGCTAAAAAAAAACTATACCTTGCTTTGCGTTTAATATTCCTTGAGAACCGATAACTACAGAAATATCTACCTACATTTTGTACCTAGATATGTATTATGAGTCACATTTCACCCGAGCGAAGCCGGGTTTTCATCTAGTTTTACTAAATCTCCTAGTTTAATTTTTTGGGAAAAGCGCTATACCTACTTCGACCGTAATGGCCACCCTGGACTCGTCCTACTAAAGCGCTCGCCGCTCCGGCTCGGGTTTCAAGCTCTTACTTGGCCAGGATGGCTTACGTCTCTGCAGTAATGTACTATTACAATACAGTTCCTCAAAAAGTGCCCTTATTTTGGCTGGTTTGCGTGCGAAAAGTTCGTTTTTGCGCACTAGTACGATTTACTTTTCTATTTTTTTTATCTGTACTTGTTCCAATTCACGACTCCGTACCGAAGAGTTATTATAATTTTAGTTTGTACCGAGACGTAATAAAAGTAAAAACCCATTATTTATGTAAAAATATCAAAATATTCAGATTTTACATTTTATTACTAGCCTCTTCATGATTATTTTTTAAATATGTAACTCTTCATGATTATTTTTTAAATAAGTTTATGTATTGGCGTACACAGCGTGGCTTTAAATAGGTATTAAATAAAACCCAGATATTTACAAAAAATAAGTTGACAGTAGTAAAGATAAAAGGGTAATGAAAACTGTCATAGCGGCGCTGTACCAGTCGTACGAACGACGGCTTAGATTAAATAGCACACTAGCACAAACTCCTGCGGACTTCAGGAACATCACAGGCTCCGCAGAGCCGAGACAGAAAGTTCGTATGTTTGGATGTTTGTTACTCTTTCACGCCAGAACGGCTGGACAGATCTGGATGAAATTTGGAACATACATAGATTATAGTCTGGAATAACACATAGGCTACTTTTTATCCCTGAAAATTGCGAAATTCCTGCGGGAGAGCGATAAACGAATTCTATGCAGACGAAGTTGCGGGCAACAGCTAGTATGTTATAAAATTATATTCTTCTTATAATAAAATGTATTTAAGATAAATCTGTCATTAAGTTGGATCAATAGCAAAAGCGTTATGAAATATGAAAGGTAACAAAACGCCTTTAATTTATCAAAAATTTTCATTGTCAAAGTTAGAACTTACTTTATTTGATGTATTTTTTTTTCGCAACTGCAGGTAGTAAAAAACAATCGTTCGACACGCGCGGAAATGTCATTCTTCATTCTAGAGATGCGCAACACTAAAGTGAAAAGATTGATTCATGTCTTTAGTCTTTAGCTCTTAAAGATATGTATACTCTTTTCGTTCATTTCGTTCAGTTCGCTCAGTGGATCTATTGCCTCAAGCTGCTATTTCATGTACCTAATGATATAATGATATCAGTACGATGTATTCAGTAGGCATACTAAATGGGATTCTAATGGCGGAGATATGTTTAAACACTAAAGTTTCGCTGAAAATGATCCGATAATTGTCATACTTTATCAATGTTTATATTTGTTTTGAAAGTGTCGTTCAAAGAGAAAGACATGAAATGGAACGCAGCAAATGAATCGTCCACTCACACCAGCTCAAATAAACGAAAAGAGTGACTCACACATTCATATCTGCTCCTGTCTATACTGTAAGCTAGTGTAAAAGAGAGAGGTGTATATTATAGATTCGTCGATGCAAAAAGCGCAACCATGCATGCAACGGCTGACCACATCAGTACGAAATCCGAACAAAAGAGTTGCTTTATCCTTCAGTGAACGACTGAGCGACTGAACGAAATGAAAAGATATAGTTCATTTGAATCTTTCACTCAAGATTGACACAGGTGATAAAGGATGGAGTCTCTCTGGCCTTTCTATGGTCACATCCGGTGTTCTCCTACGAACACTTCTCGATCCTTTAGGTACTATTCTATCCCGTACAACCTAGTATGAACTGTTGGTTTAGTCAGTGTCATGTGTCGTGCAGGGCGAGCTGCTGGGCCACGTGTGGGCGGGCACGGGCAGCGAGCCCACGCCGGTGCTGCGCGCGCTGCTGCCGCGGGCTGCCGTAGCTGCGCGCGCGCTGCAGGCCGGCGTGCTGCTGCACTGCCGCGCCCAGACCGCCGTCGCGCTCGCGCAGGACGCGCAGGTACAGGGGGGGGGGGGGGGCAGCGCGCCCACGCCGGTGCTGCGCGCGCTGCTGCCGCGGGCTGCCGTAGCTGCGCGCGCGCTGCAGGCCGGCGTGCTGCTGCACTGCCGCGCCCAGACCGCCGTCGCGCTCGCGCAGGACGCGCAGGTACAGGGGGGGGGGGGGGGCAGCGCGCCCACGCCGGTGCTGCGCGCGCTGCTGCCGCGGGCTGCCGTAGCTGCGCGCGCGCTGCAGGCCGGCGTGCTGCTGCACTGCCGCGCCCAGACCGCCGTCGCGCTCGCGCAGGACGCGCAGGTACAGGGGGGGGGGGGGGGCAGCGCGCCCACGCCGGTGCTGCGCGCGCTGCTGCCGCGGGCTGCCGTAGCTGCGCGCGCGCTGCAGGCCGGCGTGCTGCTGCACTGCCGCGCCCAGACCGCCGTCGCGCTCGCGCAGGACGCGCAGGTACACGGGGGGGGGGGGGGGGGGGGGCAGCGCGCCGACGCCGGTGCTGCGCACTGCTACGCGTTGTGCTACGAAACGCAGTCATCGATTTTCTCTTCGAGTCGACGTCAACGTTGACTCACAGGGGCCTCGCCGTGATGTCTTGATGTCCGCCCACTCATTCATAACTCACGCTCAGTCTCACTCGCTCTCGTTACGTCTGGGGCGGGAGCGGGCAGCGCGGGGCGGGAGCGCGCCGCCTGCGCCGCGCGCCTTTGTCGGCTTTTTCAAAGCCGCCGCCGCGGCCGTAAACAGATTTCCAAATTCGCACACACGCCATTTCGCACTTCGAGTAGTAGACTGCAAGAAAAAGAGTGAGAGAACGCCAGTGTTGCAATACTCATTCAAAAACCCCAAAATTTATTTTTGTCTGCTCATAAATGTTGTCCCTGTAGTATGGCTGTTCGAGACATTCGTACTCAGTAAGCTGGGTATTATTCTTGTCAAATTCCGACCAAAAGTTATCTATTGCTTCTAACCGTTTGTCAATATATTCCGAGGTCTTTCTCGACGCTGAATCTTTGCCGAAGTTTACTTTCATTTGCTGAAACTTGTCGCGGAGCTCATTCTGGCGATCGAGTAAGGCCTCCATGATAATGATAATAAAATGAAACGATCTTACTTGATATGATGCGTTGATGAAGAAATCGCGCAGCAACAATAGTCACGGCTGCGAATGATACGATGATACCGCTGGTGCCGAGAGCTGTCCTGCCCGAGGTACTTGCTGATATCTGGTGTTCACTGATGATAAAGTCTAAGTCTACGAGACTCAAGTGATAACTGCACACTCCGATAGTACTTAGCAGAACGGGCTGCTTTTCCACGAAACGCGCACTTTGGTTTATGGGTTCGAAGGACCAAAAAATGTAAGAAAGAAAGAAAGAAAGAAAGAAGGCATTTATTCCTTTTTGCAAGACACACAAATATAAGATAATATACACAGTTTTATAGAAAATAAACAAGGTATAACAAAAAAAAAACATAGACATGAAAAATAGATCATCAGCGTTGTGTGTCTTCGCAAAAGTGAAACGTGAAACGTGATGTAGCGTGAACTACACTATTAAAGGATGATAGTTGATAGGAATGATAGTGATACTGATTTATGCTGATAAAGGGGGTTGATTAGGGATGATAAAGCAAACGACCGAGTTGAATGCTGAATGTGAACGAACTACTTTAATACTGAATAATATTTCGACATTAACGTAAACTGCAAGCGTATGCAAACGCTTGCGCAGTGTAAGCTATGTGCTACTTTAAATATATACATACAAAAATGTACGCTTGTCCGTACACAATTTTTTTCTCAAAGAATACAAAAAGTAAATGTGAAATAGTCGTTCGACAAATGCATGGCATGATGGTAAATGCACTCGCAAAATCAACAATAAAATATCCCATTAGTAACTTCAGCAAAAAAATGCGTTTACTAGAATAAATCCGATCTTACCGTACAATTTTAGCTAGGTTATCCTGATTTTTTTATCGAAAGAAGTTAAGTAAAACAATAGTAACATAGTTAATCGCAAAAAATGACTTCCATGAATTACGAAAAGAGGTGCATACTTCGCACATATTCGAGAAATGCCGCAGGCAACGCTTACTCTGACGGAATGAATGAAAATAGGGCGGAGCGTCGGCCATGTTTGACTACTTTTTGAAAACCAATAGAAATATAGGCTTACGGTATCAAAAGAGTTCAATCAAACTTAACGTTATCAGCTGTCCAGGCGTGGTGAACATTTTCGCTGGAGATCGTTTTTTACTTTGAAATTTTGAGTGCCGATATTTCGGTGCTCAAGAAGTGTTAATTTTTTTTTATATTTTTTTAGCCTCCATAGGAATGGTCATATACCCCAGTGAATTATCGCACGGGGCGTCTGTCACGCCCCGTATCTCCTTTGAAAATCATGTCTCACCGTAAACCGTCTAAAAGTTTGCTAAAATGTTGTTTATTGTATAATGTTTGTGTCGCACTGGTGTTACCGGTCGGGTGGCTGTGCGCAGGCGGTGGTGTCGCTGTGGGGGCGCTCGGCGCGCGCGGCGCTGCGGCTGGCGGGCGCGGGCGCGGCGCGGCTGGGGCTGCGCGTGCGCACGGCGTGGGGGCGCGTGGCGGCGCGCGCGCAGCTGGCCGCGCGGCCGCGCCTGCAGCTGTATAATGTTTGTGTCGCACTGGTGTTACCGGTCGGGTGGCTGTGCGCAGGCGGTGGTGTCGCTGTGGGGGCGCTCGGCGCGCGCGGCGCTGCGGCTGGCGGGCGCGGGCGCGGCGCGGCTGGGGCTGCGCGTGCGCACGGCGTGGGGGCGCGTGGCGGCGCGCGCGCAGCTGGCCGCGCGGCCGCGCCTGCAGCTGGCCGCCTCGCTCGACTTCTACGCGCGCCCGCAGCTGTGCGTGCACACCGCGCAGCCCGACTACACCTACAGGTCGGTGCCGTTCCGCGTGGCCCGTGCCGATCGCGCATCGCGCAAGAGTACGATTTTGGCTAAACGACTCTGTCGAAGGAAGCCTGACGTCTTTCTGTTTGGCTTTGGCCCCGTTGCGGATATCCAGTGATACCGATTTATTTTTCTGGCATCGAGTACTTTTTGTTAAATAATAGACGTCGAGGAACGTCAGGATCGTAGCGAGCGGAATCGAATAGTCTCCGCCTACCCCTGTGGGAATGAGGCGCGACGGTATGTCTGTATGTATAGACGTCGAAAATCATCTAATTTCCCCGCTGAAAACCAGAATAAAATATTTTACAATTATAAAAGACTAGCTGTTGCCCGCAACTTCGTTTGCGTAGAATTCGTTTATCGCTGTCCCGCAGGAATTACGCAATTTTCCGGGATAAAAGTAGCCTATGTGTTATTCCAGACTATAATCTATCTATGTTCCAAATTTTATCCAAATCTATCCAGTAGTTTTAGCGTAAAAGAGTAACAAACATCCAAAAATACTCACAAACTTTCACATTTATAATATTAGTAGGATTTTACCACATGGCTGACTAACGATCGAGCGTGTGTCTGTGTGCAGCCGCAACGTGACGCTGGAGTCGGTGCAGGGCGCGCGCTCGTGGCGCGTGCGGCGGACACGCGTGGCCGTGCGCGCCGTGCCCGGGCGCACGCTCGCGCTCGGCCGGGACAACGACGCCGCCTGCGCCGCCCTCGCGCACCGCGACCTGTAGCGCGCCACACGCCACACGCCACGCGCCACAAGCCAGCTAGCCAGTGAAGGTGGTCAGCGTCGACGACGCTCGATAAAGGCGTGTAGGTCCGGGTGCGCTGTGACGTCGCAGCGTAATAACACCCGCTGCTGGCAGTTTTGATCAGGAAATAAATATGCAAACTGGCAGCGCCCTCTGCGGCACGTATCGTACGAGACGTTTGTTCCGCATAAAACTTGCAAAGGCTTCGACTGTAAAAATTTGTTACAAAGTGTCACCGGCCATGACGCGCGCGGCGGCGGGGACGGCGGCGCGTGCGCCGCGCGGCGTATCGGTCTGTACACACCATTATACTATATTTTTATTTCCAACTATTTTTGTACAATCTTTAATATTTTTAATATCCCAAGAAAACCAAAAATTTTACTCCTTTAAGTCTCAAACTAGAATGACAGCTAATTGTAATTATATTGTAAATCGTGTAAGCTCTCTATTGTTATGAAATAAACGAATATATTCTAGATAGTGTTGTTGTTTCACTCGCCGCTCGTACAAGCCGTACAACCCGCAGCCTGCAGTGCGGCAGGCTGGCAGCCTCGCGGCGCGCGCTGCGTCGCGGGAATACCTACTCGTAGGAAACTCGTATCGTAATCATGTCGATCACTACATAGTATAAAACAAAGTCGATTTCTCTGTCCCTATATCCCTATGTATGCTTAGATCTTTAAAACTACGCAACGGATTTTGATGCAGGTTTTTTAATAGATAGAGTGATTAAAGAGGAAGGTTTATATGTATAATAGGTACATGCATAATATATCGTGCGAAGCCGGTGCGGGTCGCTAGTGTCAAATAAAAAACTATTTTTTAAAACATTTCGGCCACTGCTCGGTAAATAAAATATTCTTCTACCTTGGTTGCCAGCATGTCATTGTGCTGTACCCAGACCAAAACAAGAATATTCAAATGATAAAAAGTAAATAACCGTTTCGAGCCTCGAGAACCAGGTAACACGCCCGACAGTAATAAACTCGGTTTAAACGGATCAAACTGGTGCGCTTTGATAGTACCTACCTTTTATCATCCATTGGCCCATATTTTTCAACAAAGCAATTATTTTGTCGATGACGACTGACAATTCTGTTTACACTACACACTACAAGAAGCTACGCCGGTTGCCTTAGTCACATTACTATTACTAATTGTCACTTTTCATCGTCAATTTACTGTCAAAATGGTCAATTAGGGTCCTGTTCTGGTATTTTTGGTCTGAACAATACATTAGTCTCTTAGATCTTACGATAGGCTTTTAGGACAGTTAAGATCATAAACGTGTAGTCCGTGGGCTCGGACTGACATTCAGGCTGGTCTCGCTGTCTCCCTCACCCGGCCGATTCAAGCATCAAACTAGTGATGGGACCCAGTGACAGTCCGTGAGCTACACTTACAGCCACAGCATAAGTGAACAATAATGCTACAGTACAGGTCCTGAACAAGCAATGAAATGTCCGAGCGGCATCGATACGATTTTATTCTTTAAAAGACTCAATATTCACAACGAATTTAGTTCCTTCCTCCTGGTTCTAGACAAAAATATTTTTGAATCAGGAAAGCATAATGCACACCGTCTGTGACCCGGCTTACAGCGCTTCAATGTTTCTTAGTTTTCATTTTTTTGGAGCGACGTTTATTGACACTCAACATCAGCCGCTTTATTCAAGTTTTTTTTATATAAGCGTGGGCAGCGGGGATGGGTTGTGGGTCGAGGGTCGTGCGGTGCGTCGAGGCTAGGTGCCGAAGTAGTTCTGGCAGAGGCACTCGGGCTGCTCGAGCGGCTCGCCGTCGCCGGCGTCGTCGGCGCGCATGGCGGCCGCCTGCGCCGTCAGCGCCACCACGCGCAGCTCGGCGCGCTCCACGCCCGCCTGCAGCCGCGACAGCTGGCACTGCATGCGGGCCTTCGTCTGCGGGATACCGACACACACCACATTTGGTAGCATCCTATCAGATTTCTCATTTTAGAATTTCGCGTAGTCGTAGCCGCAAGTCGAGAGGAACTTCTTAAACCACCTACGAGCTA
The DNA here is from genome assembly GCA_949127965.1 of Pandemis corylana. NCBI lineage: Eukaryota > Metazoa > Arthropoda > Insecta > Lepidoptera > Tortricidae > Pandemis > Pandemis corylana. Next base: position 129,084 of record OX421865.1, on the reverse strand, counting down.
TGCTCAGTTTCAAAGGCGAGCAGTCATCGATGTGTGGGATAAATCCAGTCAGACGGACGGACCACGAACTCTCTGTATCGATGCCTACACCCATCCCTAACACTAAAAACGTAAGCTCGGGCGCGGCACTCACCGCGTCGCGGTCCTTCTCGGCGACGGCCAGCTGCTGGTTGGAGAGCTGCAGCTGCTGCTCCATGTCGGCCACCGTCGTCTTCATGCACCTGCAACCCGCGCCAAGCGCCACAACGTTGCGAGCCGCCGTTCCACACTCATACTTTATTCGAAACGCATCGCGACAAATCGCCAAAGGAGTTGTCAAGAGAAAGTACGTCACGATTTCATCTGACATCGCAGCCAGTCCGAGTAGGTACGAGTATGAACCCGTGCGGACTGCACGGTGTGCAGTGAGGCGAAAATTATTGAAAGTTCGCGAGTACGAGTATAGGTGTATGTCGGCATATTCGGTGACAATAATAATAATATGTATAGTTGGCACTGAGTAGGGGAGACTGGGGTCAATAGAAACGCGGTTCATTTGAAACAAGTTAAATAACTCTGAAACGAGTAGTCTCAGCGGCAGAGTCTGAGAGGGGAAATGGCCGACGACCTGTGCGAACCTGTTGGGCAGAGCTTGTCGCGGCTCCTTGGCCTAGCCCGTTGGACAATTTTATGTGACCATATTAGTTAACTACTTTTTTGGCAATAGAAGCAAGTATTTTTCATGTTTTTGTTTTGTTTATTAAATAAAAACTATTGGTAGCTAGTATGTTCCATTATACTAAACTTCTATAATTTATAGGTATTCTAGCCAGTGGCGTAACTAAAACGTCTGAGGCCCGTGGCAAATTCGTCTGATGGGGCTCTTTCCTCAATATAAAGAAGTGCATCAGCGTCCCTTCTGTGCTCTAAACCAAGCCAGTTGGGGCGCCGTAGAGCTAGGGGCCCGTGGAATTTTGCCACTCCTGCCACCCTATAGTTACGCCACGCCTACAGTTTTCCGTTATTTTTTTTTATTAATTTAATATTTACAATTAGACTGTCGGGGCAACTGAAGCAAATTTTTTGGTGGCAATAGAATAATAGTTATGTGAAATTCAAAGACTAGCTTTGGCGCTATGATTCTAAAGTTATAAATGGTGTCTAGTAATGATTATAACTAATAATAAATAATTTTTTTTTCCTCGTGTTTCACCTATCCCACCTTAACCCCCTTTGATCCAGGCCTGGAGACATTTGAAACATTTTCCGAGGTTTCCTAAAAAGCCCTATTTATCAGTAGTTTATGAAGTCAAATTAAACATTTCGCTATATAGCTAAATAACTTTACTATGACCGAGAAACCATTCAAGAAACGAATTCAGTAGAAAATTAAGCTACAATACTCGGTTTTGTCGAAAAAGTTCCAATTGACCCCAGTCTCCCCTCCCCTTCCGGGCGACGGAAGGTCAGACGGAAGGGCACGGTAGGTAGGAGGTCGGACTGACTTGCGCAGCGTGTCGGCGTGGTTGTCGGCGCGGCGCACGGCGCGCGCGGCGTCCTCGCGGGCCACGTCCAGCTCGCCGCCCAGCGCCGCGCACTCGTGCATCTTCTCCTGCAGCCGGCGCTCGCACATCAGCACCGCCTCCTCCAGCCGCAGCGCGCTGGCCCTGCAACACGCGCCGCTACAGTCCGCCGCCCGCCCCGCCCCGCCCCGCCCCGCCCCGCCCCGCCCCGCCCCGCCCGCACTCACTTCTGGCGCTCGACCTCGCTCTTGAGCGTGGCGTTCAGCTCGGTGAGCTGCGTGACGCGCGCCTGCAGCACGGCCAGCAGCTTGTCGTCGTTGCGCTCGGCCGCCGCCGCCGCCGGCTTCGAGCCCGCGACGCTCAGCGCCATTTGGACCTGCGCACATGTAGGGTGTGCCACGTCATCAAATTCTGGCCCGATCTGACGACCATCTCACTCGATCATATACCAGCGGTCGAAAGAACAACTACGTCACCTTTTCGCGCGCGGTCTCGAGCTCCTCGGAGAGGTGCGCGGCGCTGTGTTCGGCCAGCGCGCGCGCGTGTTGCGAGGCCGCCAGCCGGCGCTGCGTGGCCACCAGCAGCTCCGGCAGCGGCGCCAGCTCCGCCAGCCGCTCCTGGAACTTTACCTGCACGACAGCATGCTGCATCTCAGCTCATCGCTTAATATTTTATAGTAGATCGAACAACGAAAGTAATTTTTCAAAAATAAAAATTAGAGTAGTAGTAGTAGATGATGATTTTGATTTGGGCCTGGTTCGCCGACCTTGATCCGCTGCACCTCGAGGTTGATCTGCTCGGCGATGCGCGTGTTGTCCATGTCCAGCGCCGCCAGCTGCTTCTTCTGCTCCTCCGCCGCCGCCTGCGCCTGCTGGTGCTGCAACATGAGCCCGATTCGAGTCTCAGCAAACCTTACTGATGGAAGGGCAGCGCCTCAATTTTTTTTTTCATATTATCAGTGGAGTCGCGGCAAAGGTTTTGTATACCATTGACTCCAGATATAAATAGAAAACGTAGCACTATATTCTCGCGGCAGCGCTGCTGCAGCACCTGGCCGAGGGCTGACCTTGCCGCGGTAGTCCTGCAGCTGCACGTTCTGCTCGGCCATCAGCGCGCGCAGCTCGTCCACCTCGTCACGCGCCTCCCGGTAGCACTGTTTCAGCGCGCGCACCGCCGTGTCCTTCCCGCAACAATCCCAGAAATCCGTTATTATTAGATACATTTGTACCTACTGTAAATATACGGTAAATGAGAAAAATAAGAAAATAATTACCAACGAGAGCTCAAAGTCGGAAAAGGAAGGCGTGTTTAATTTTTTTTTTTTTTTCCATCGTTTTTTGTGTCCATGTAACTAATTAAGTATATATATCAAATTTTAGTGTACTTACACAAAGTTAAACGCCTTAATCAAGCATTTTCTACGCCAGAAATGTTTTCCTGGTTCACATAATACTAACAGTGCGTGGAGCGATGTATTCCGCCTCCTCCTTGCTCTGCTGCTGGCTGTACCTGGTGCAGCGTCTGCTCCTTGTTGCGCAGCAGCGCGTGCGCGTGCTCGCCGAGCCCCTCGAAGCGCTGCTCCAGCTCGCGCAGCCGCGCCTGCGTGTCGCGCGTCGTCGCGCGCTCGCGCTCCGCCTCCTCCTTGCTCTGCTGCGCGTCCACCCGCAGCATCGCGCACTGCCGACACCAGACACCACCCCATATCACACACTATACTTGCTTTTGCTTGCTACTGCTACTTCTAACAAAATACTTGAGTTTCATCGCCCAAATTAAAATAGTTTAATTAATATATTTTTTAATTTATTTAATTAAGTTTTAAGTACCTAATAATTTTGCATAAGTAATTTATTAAGTATATGGTGTGTGGTGTGTTCAACAAAAGAGAGATTTCAGTGGTAAAAGAACGATGTACCGCGTCCACTGATCCCAGAAGGGGAGTCGAGTGCCGCGTGCTGCGGAGCGTACCTCGGTTATCTTGCGCTTGAAGCTCTCCTCCGTCTGGTCGAGCCGCAGCGCCAGCCGCGCTGCCTCCAGCTCCGCCTCCGTCTGCGACACAACACACCGTTACGAGCGCCGCGGGCAGCACGGGCACACCGCACGGGCGGCGCCTGTTCGCGCTGCTCGCGTGGCTGCTCACCGGCGGCGCGCCGGCGTTGCACGGCGCCGGGCACGGCGGGCACACGCCGCACTGCAACAACAACACATGCGTCACTCCGCGCCGCCTCTCCCGCTGCATCCACCCACCCCCCTGCCCCGCCTGCCCCACGCCCCGGTACTCACCGGCTGCTTCACGGGTTTCTTTGGCATCGCGCCCTTCTGTAACAAGAGACGAACTGAACTATGGCAAATTTAGTCTCACACACAGACGGAATTCAAAAATGCCAAATTACAAAAACTGACATTGTAGCATATAATACCCTAACGAGCCTGATTAAAGAGTTGTGCTTTTAGTGAGCAGCTAGTAAGTGGGCGTGCTCACCGGCGGCGCGCGACAGGCATGCTCGCGGCAGCGGCCGGGCGGCAGCGGGGCCGCCATGCCGGAGTCTGCGTCTGCGTCGCTCCCGGCCGTGTACCGTCCTCCAGCCGCGCTGATTCTAAAAAATATTAACACTTCACGAGAATCAACAGCTTCTACTTTATTGCAAACGATCATACACGAAAACTTTCCATCAAATATTTATTTATTTTAGGAATGTTGTTATCTTAAACAGCGGAGCTGCCTTTCTTTGATCCGAATAACAATTAAATAACATCTCAACGCTTCCCCAAGCCAGCCACCCACTGCCTCGCGCCAGCCTGCCGGCGGCGGGCGGGGCTGGCCGCTATTGCGCGCCGGGTTCGATGCGGCGCTGAGAGGCCGGGCCGGAGCCGGCAGAGCTACTACAGCGCTCTATGTCTAAGCTTTACTCAGTACTTACAATATGTACAGACTTGGCACAATGGTTCACTTCGAACTCTAGAAACGACAACACTGACTTTTCACGCTAGGGTTTTTTTCTTTTTATTATTGGATTTCATGCTTCATCTTTTAGTAAGGCTATTGTATGTTAACAAGTAGTTGCCCGCGTCCCAAGCCCGTCCCGTGCTGCGCCCGCGTGCGCGTTGCAGCTCGCAGCTCGCAGCTCGCAGCGCCAACACGCGTCCCACGGTCCCACGCGTCTCGTCGCCCGCGGCCTCCCCGCCTGCCTGTCACAATGACGGCTCCTTCCTTATTCGAAACGAGTGACTGCGCCGCTGTCACGCCGTCGCGGAGGTTTCGCCTCACGCACTACGCAGCAATGTAGTTCTTGATAGAACGATGAAATAGGTAATTACTGCTTGCAAATACGTTGCAGATGCTTAATAATACCATAGAGCAAAAACAAAGAGGAGGTGTGGTAATAAGATTTCCCCATGAAACAACGCGTGACATTTTGCGGGGTGAGGGGTTGTGGAACTCCGCCCACTTTTCAATTTTCCATCCGTCGGTTAGTAGCAAAACCACTCGCCTACCTAGTTCAGCTATCTCACACTAGATGTCAATTAGTGTAAAAGTAATGGGACGTACTCAGAACTTTGAGTTTCAAAAAGTTTGTGTAATAAATGAATAAAATAAGGGTAACCATTTTTACTGATTTAGATGTATATTGTACTTATGTAAAATAATAGACAAATTATTATAACGAACATAATTTTATTTACAAAATTCAATTACCTGCGAAAATAAAGGCATATTATTCAAATTAGTTGCTTGAAATAGTCCATTTTATCAAATAAAGGTGTTTAAAGCACAGCTTAAAAAAAATGAACAAAGCCAATTATGTTAATATGGATAAAATGTTTATTTAATATTCTAAGTTCTTTCAATTCATGAACAGTCACGGAGAATAATATGTATACAACTCAGAACTTTGTTACTTCAAAATATTTGCTATTAAAATGTATTGTTATTTCATTACTGACCATAGCCTTGCGTTATTCGGTAAAATTATTTGATTCTAATTACGGCTCTGGATATTTTTGACGTTGAAAATAGTTGTTCTAATTGACGATAGATGGCGGCCTGTTCACAATATATTTATAAAACTACTAAAGTACTGTTTTGGCGACTAAAAAGTATTTAGGACTAAATGTATACTTTAGTTTTCAGTATACACGTATGATTATTACAATATACTAATGCGGAACTTTACGTACTTATATTTTTAATTCACAAAAGTTACGCCATCTAGTGTCGAGAAGTATAATTTATACTTGAAAGCCGAAATTTTTCTAGAACTATTTTAATAATTACGTATAAAATTACTTACAAATGAAATGTGATACCATTCATAGCATCAGAACGTCTGTCTGAATAACTTTGACACGATAAAACACAACACTTTCATCCTTTTCTTCTTAAAACCGCGAAAACACACCGATAATGCGAGTCTCGATACATGTGCACCTGACGAACGCTGACAACATACTGACTAAGCCCCGCCCACAATGATGACGTCAGGACCTAGTTGAAAATCACAGTGCACAGTTGCTTAGGCCAGCTCCTCTTTGTTTTTGCTCTGTGAATAATACAGACAAAATACAAAAAGAGTGTGCCCAGAACTTAAAATAAAATTCGAAACTTAATAAGCTTAATAATAAGCTAGTATCTATTCCAGTAGATATGAATTTGACGTTATTTTGACACGTTAATGACTAAGTCAAACGTTTGAATCTAGACAATGCCCGACGAACGCTTGCAGTAGGTTATATCGTTAAGTATAATATAAGTATTAAGTTGATTCGCAGCATGTTGAAAGTGGGTTAAAAGCTATGATATAAGTTATTTTATCACTAAACAGTTACGTATGTGTATTAGATACTCGCGCTGTGATACGTGGAAATATATATAGCACAAGACATCGAGCTATGTTTGTGGCGTGGCTCTGGCTATGCAACACGCAGCACGGCCAGGCACTGGTGCTGCTGGCGCTGTCGGCGCTGCTGCTGCTGCTGGCGGGCTCGGGGCCGCGCGCCGCCGCGCCGCGCGCCGCCGCGCCGCGCCCGCTTGCCGCGCCCGCCGTGCCCGCCACGCCGCACCCGCCGGCCGGGCCGCCCGCGCCCGCCACCACGCCCGCGCCCGCCACCACGCCCGCGCCGGACCAGCCCGCGCCCACGCGGCGGGGCGACGAGCTGCTGACGCGCGCGCTGTACGCGCCGGGCTTCGCGCGGCCGCACGCCGAGCTGTGCCCGCTGCGGGGCGCGCGGCTGCGGCTGCTGATCCTGGTGGCGTCGGCGCCGGGGCACGAGGCCGCGCGCCGCGCCGTGCGCCTCACGTGGGGCCAGGCCGCGCGCCGCAGCGACCTCGCCGTGGCCTTCGTGCTGGGCGCGGCGCCGCCCGCGCTGCGCGCGCGGCTGGACGCGGAGGACGCGCTGTACGGGGACCTCATCGAGGGCCGCTCGCGGGACTCGTACTCCAACCTCACGCTCAAGTCCGTCTCCATGCTGGAGTGGAAGGACACGTACTGCCCGCGCGCGCCGTTCCTGCTCAAGGTGGACGACGACGTGTTCGTGAACGTGGCGCGGCTGCTGCAGTTCGTCGCGGCGCGGCAGCGCGCGCGCGCCTCCAGCGTGGTGTGGGGCGCGCTAATGTCGCGCGTGAAGCCCACCAGAGCGCCCAGGAACAAGTACTTCGCGCCGCCGGAGCAGTTCCCGGACGCGGTGTTCCCGGACTTCGTGCGCGGGCCGGCGTACCTGGTATCGGCGGAGGCGGCGCGGCGGCTGGCGCGCGCGGCTGGAGCGGCGCGCTTCCTGCGGCTGGAGGACGTGTTCGTGACGGGCGTGGTGGCGGCGGGCCGCGGCGTGCGGCGGCGGGCGGCGCGCGGCTGGCTGCGGCTGCGCGCGGCGCGGCACCCGTGCGAGGCGCGCCGCTGGGTGGCTATACACGTACACCGCTACCGCTTCCCCCAGTGGGGCAGCCTGCCCGCCCTGCGCTGCGAGTACTGACCTGCCCGGCATGCCGTGGCTGCTGCGAGCCTTCCAAGATAAACGCTGCCCGTCCATCAGAGAGTCCCTCAGAGAGCCGCGCTCAGCACCACCGCCGCCGCTGTCTTATTTGGAAAATATTTCTCGCACTCTTCTCCACTTCCTCGCACATCTCTGGTGGATATTTAGTTAACATTTTTATTTTTTCGTAAGTCAACTTTTGTTTTCGCAGAATTATAATTTTAATTGTTTAATAATTAGCTCTGTAAATATAAGATTGTACTTAACTGTGTATTTAATTTTTATAGTGCTATAAATAAAAATAAAACTGTGCTCCCGTGTTCTGCAAGCCCCCACCTCACATGGAGACGTAACCGCTCGGCACCGGATCGGCGGCGCCTCAACTCAAGCCGTCCAGTATTCTTTGTAAGAAATTCCATACTGTAATAGGCCCATGCACAAAGAGCGGTACGAAGCAGAGGCGGCCAAAGCTCAGATAGACTCCTGGAAGGACTTTTGTCAGAAGCAGGACAGGGAAGGGGTATGGGAGGGGATCTACCGTGTCATCGGTCGGACGAGACGAAGGGACGAGGACTCACCCCTCGAGCGAGATGGGAAGGTGTTGGATGCGAAGGACTCTGTGAGGTTGTTGGCGGAAACGCTCTACCCAGAGGACCCTACGGAGAACGACACCCCCCGCCACCGCCAGATCAGGAGGGAGGCCGACGTTGTGAACGCAGGCAACCAGGAGGATGAATGTGAGCCACGATTCACAATGACGGAACTCGCACACGCCACCGAGTCTTTCAACCCCAAAAAAGCCCCCGGAGGAGATGGCTTCACGTCCGACATCTGTTCCCATGCCATCGGAGCCAACCCTGACCTGTTTCTGGCTATAGTAAACAAGTGCCGTGAGTTGCACCACTTCCCGAGGGCCTGGAAGGAAGCAGTGGTCGTCATCCTCAGAAAGCCGGGTAAAGAGGACTACACACACCCGAAGTCGCACAGACCGATCGGCTTGCTCCCAATGCTCGGCAAAATTTTTGAGAAGATGACGATGGCCCGCCTTAAACACCACCTGATGCCTAGACTTAGCACACGCCAGTTTGGATTCATGCCACAGAGGAGCACCGAGGACTCCCTCTATGTATTAATGCAACACATCAAGTGCAAAATCAAAGAAAAGAAAATTGTAACTCTGATCTCATTGGACATAGAGGGAGCCTTCGACTGCGCATGGTGGCCGATCATCAGAGTCCGGCTGGCCGAAGAGAAGTGCCCGATTGGACTCCGTAAGGTCGTGGATAGCTACCTCTCTGATCGCAAGGTCAAGGTACGCTATGCCGGCGAGGAGCTCGAGAAGACCACGACGAAGGGATGCGTCCAGGGATCGATAGGCGGGCCAATTCTCTGGAACCTCATATTAGACCCGTTGTTGAGGTTTCTAGAGGGTAACGGTGTCTACTGCCAGGCCTTTGCGGATGACGTGGTGATTGTGTGCGATGGAGAGAGAGCCGCCGAGATCGAAAGGGAAAAAATTAAAATTTGCACCAAGTAAGACCATGGCCATGGTCATCACAAAGAAACTAAAATACGACACCCCACGCCTGCACATGGGCGGGATCAACATAAATATCGTTGAGCAAATAAAAATCCTCGGTGTAACGATAGATGCGGGGCTCACCTTCAACGCGCACGTAGCCAGCGTCTGCAAAAAGGCAATACACGTGCACAAACAGCTCGCGAGGGCGGCAAAAACGAGCTGGGGGTTGCACCCCGAGGTAATCCGCATAATATACGTGGCTACTGTCGAGCCGATTGTCTTGTACGCGGCCAGCGTTTGGGCGCCTGCGGCCAGTAAACTGTGCGTGATGCGCCAGCTGGCAACTGTGCAACGTGGAATTGCACAGAAGCTTAGCAAGGCATACCGCACAGTTTCACTGAACGCTGCGCTAGTGTTGGCTGGTATACTCCCTCTCGACCTCCGAGTCCGCGAGGCAGCCTCATTGTATGAGGCCAAGAAGGGGGTACCACAGCCGGCGCTGAGGGGATGGGAAGTCGAACGGATGGCCTCGGCCCTGGAAGCCTCACACCCCGCCCATCGCAGGGAGTTAGAGTTGACGAGCTTGGCGAACCGGGAGGAAGTGGATGCGAACAGCGATTTCGCTGTTCGCATCTTTACAGACGGGAGCAAGATTGAGGGCAAGGTGGGTGCAGCGCTTTCCATATGGAATGGCGAAGCAGAAACCAAAACCCACAAGCTTGCTCTCCCGTCCTTCTGCACGGTTTACCAGGCGGAACTCCTTGCGCTGTGCAGGGCGACAGGGGTGATAATAGGGCATAAGGCGGCAACGTTCGGGATCTATAGCGACTCTATGGCGGCCCTCTTGACCATAAGAAACCACGGCAGCTTTCACCCCCTGGCTGTCGAAGCCAGAAACAATTTGACAACACTGTCCCTTCAGGGCAAGGTTGTCAAGTTGTTCTGGATCAAGGCCCATGTGGGGCTCGAGGGGAATGAGAGAGCCGATGGTCTGGCCAAGGAGGCCGCCCTAAAGTCAAAGCGGAAGCCGGACTATGACCTGTGCCCGGTTTCATTCGTTAAGCGATCCATCCGAACGGCCACGCTTGACGAATGGAACCGGAGGTACACGACCGGCGAAACCGCGGCTGTCACAAAACTGTTCTTCCCGGATGCGGTGGCCGCGTACAGGACAATAAGAAAAATGGAAACAAAAAACATCCGAACGCAGCTCATGACGGGACACGGCGGGTTTTCCGAATACTTGAATAGATTCAAGTGTAAGGATAGCCCGTCGTGTATATGCGACCCGATCAAAAGCGAGACGGTCCCACACATAGTTCTAGAATGCCCAGTGTTCGAACGAGAGCGAGTGCAGCTCGAGACAGAAATAGGAGTAAAACTGGAAGAGCACGTAATAAGGGATCTAATGTCAGGCAAAAACAGGGACAGGTTCCTACAGTATTGCGAGCTTATTGTGAATAAGGTAGTCGTAAGAAATAAAACATAGCACAAAAACTATGCTTTTCATTTTATGATGAGCATAAAACAATAAGCATAGGAGTAATTAGCTAGTATGTAAAATAGATGTAAGTATCAATGGCCCAACGCAATTGTATAGAAAATAAGTCCCTAGATGTGAGCTGTAAAAACTGTAAGCTGAATAATGTAATAATGTAGTAGCAATAAGTAGTATGTAGCACCAGTGTGTAAGCCTTTTTAAGAAATTAATAAAAAAGAGAGTTGGTGTCACTCATTTCCCTAAAAGATAGAAACATCAGAAATCACCAAATCGGTAGAGATCATTATACTGATCAATAGATCAATAGATAGACGGGAGTCCCACCCGATAAAGCAACGAACGATATGATGGAAGAAAGAAAGATAAAGTAGGGCACTACCTCGACGGGAGGGTAGTGCTCTACGATCACGGCGGAAGGCGCAGGAGCCGGCCCATGGCCTGCGGCGTGCCCCAGGGATCCGTGCTCGGCCCCTTGCTCTGGAACCTGGGGTTCGACTGGGCCATACGAGGGGTGCAGCTTCCCCGCATGGCCACGATGTGTTACGCCGACGACACGCTTGTGGTCGTGCGGGGAAGTAACATGGAGGAGACTCTCCGCAGAGCGGCAGTTGCGGCCGAGCTGGTCGTGGACCGCATTGGGGCGCTCGGGCTTGACGTGGCAGTAGCCAAAACAGATGCCATGGTCTTTGGAGCCCCCAGATGGCGCATCCCGGCCGGTACGGTCCTCCCTATCGGAGGCCAGCCTGTCCAGGTCAAGGCCAACATGAAGTATCTTGGCCTTGTCCTGGACAGAAAATGGGACTTCCGGGAACATTTCACCCGGCTAGCTCCCCGCCTAATGGGCACTGCTTCAGCCCTGGCGAGGCTGATGCCCAATGTGGGCGGCCCCAGTGCGCCTTGCAGGCGACTTTTCGCCGGAGTGGTGCGCAGTATGGCTCTATACGGCGCACCAATTTGGGCAGACAGACTGTCGGCGCAGACCCGATCCCTCCTCCGACGGCCACAGAGGATTTGTGCCACCCGCATAATAAGGGCGTATGTGACGGTGGCACACATGGCTGCCTGCCTTATCGCAGGGACACCGCCCTGGGATGTTGACGCTGCGGTCATGGCGGAGACCTACCGGTCCCAAAGAGAGGCCCAGGCGAGAGGGGACAGGCTGGCCCCGGAGGAAATACTCCACGCCCGCCGTCAAACCCATCGGCGCATGCGCGACCGATGGAAAGAGGAGCTGGAGGATTGCCGATATGGTACGAGAACCATAGCGGCAATCCTCCCACAGATGGACCTCTGGCTCGACAGGGAGTTCGGGTCGTTAAATTACCACCTAGTCCAAGTCCTGACAGGGCACGGGTGCTTCGGGCATTACCTGCACCGCATCGGCAGAGAGGAGAATCCTCAATGCCACAATCGTCTCAAAATATTCTCGGCTATGCTGGATAGGGGCGACGAGTCCTGGGAGGAGGTGGCTTCCTTTTGTGAGAGCATCATGCTCCAAAAGGAAGCCGAGGAACGGGAGCGCGAGGAGTGTGTCCATGCGCCCCCGTTCCGGCGCAGACGAACGGGGCGAAGGCGGCGGCACTTTGCTGCCCGCTTGAACCCCTAGTGGGACCAGTGGGTTGGGGACGGGGGTCCTCCACCCGCATTGCACGGTCGGTCCCACACGTCTGGGGGGGGGGGAGTCGAAGCGTTGCGACTCCTCCCTCCTTGGTGAGGTAGCCCCGGCGATTTTAACCAAAGCTGGGGCAGGCTGGGGGGCGTCGTCGGCTCGAATCCTCGGGATCCCACGGCGCCTACCTAAACCCGGCGAGCGGACAATGCCGTAGTTTTTTTTTTTTTTTTTTTTTTTTTTTTTTTTTTTTTTTTTTTTTTTTTTTTTTTTTTCACTGCATAACTGCTCGGGCACCCCCGGGTCTGGGAGTACTCGTGAATGAGTTTTCACTACGTAAAAAAAAAAAAAAAAAAGGTTAGGTTAGGTTAGGTTAGGTTTTTTTTTTTTTTTTTTTTTTTTTTTTTTTTTTTTTTTTTTTTTTTTTTTTTCTTCTCTCTGCCTCTGACGTAGTCAGAGCCTTTATCATTATAGCTTCTCTTCCATACCAGTTCTCGCTGTTGTTCCTCTCGCACTTTTATACTTCATCCTGTGTCTTTCTTTCTTTCATCATCTTTCTAGCTTTCATGGGTGGGATTCCCATCTATTCTAATCTACTCTATTTTATCTTTATTATTATGTATATATTTATTAAACTGGGAAAATGACAACACGGGGGTCGTGATTTTTTATTTCGCTTCAGCATGGGGCGCCACACTTTGTGGGAAGCCACTGTTTTACATATTTTTCTTAATCTAATCCTATTTGCTAACATTTTTACTAATTACTACAGGGATATTTTCAAGTACATTTTTTAGAGTTTGTTTGACAATCTTACGGCTATTTCTTACTTTTTATGGGTTTATATTTCTATTTATCTTTACTTTACAACAATTTTCTTATGGTTTATAAATGTTTTGGTACAATTTGAGAGTTGCTTACATAATATCTTACTGGCTACTGCTTATATTCTAACAAATGTTTTTACTCTTATTGTTTGTGTATACTTAGTTATAATATTATCATAATATCACACTAGGATACTTTATCAATCTGTCTTATTGCTTTTTATCACCGTTTTCGCTATTTTTTCACAGTAACTTAAAAATATCTCTCTCTCCTTTCTGTTGAGCATTATCGTGCTGATGTTTTTAGGTTCGATTTTAATTTCCAGCTTTTGCTCCACTTCAAATCTATCCTTCTCATACCGAGGGCACTCGAACAATATATGCGGCACTGATTCACTTGCTTCGGGGTCGCAGACGCACGATGGACTCTCTTTGCATTTGAATCTGTTCAAATACTCCGAGAACCCACCGTGCCCTGTCAGTATCTGCGTCCTTACGCTTGTTGTTTCCATTTTCCCTATAATTTTGTATGCCGCCACGGCGTTCGGGAAGAAGATTTTCGTTACTTTGGCCGTCTCACCGGTCCTGTACCTCCGGTTCCATTCGTCAAGCGTTTCCTTACGGATATTGCGCTTGACGAACGAAACCGGACACAGGTCATAATCCGGTTTTCGTTTCGACTTCAGGGCGGCCTCCTTCGCCAAGACGTCGGCTCTCTCGTTCCCCTCTAACCCCGCGTGGGCTTTTATCCAGAACAACTTGACCATCTTGCCTTTCTCGGTCAGGATAGTCAAGTTGTTCCTGGCCTCCACTGCTAGGGGATGGAGACAGCCGTAGTTTTTAATGGTCAAGAGGGCCGCCATGGAGTCGCTATAAATGCCGAACGACATGGCCTTGTGCTCGACGGCCTCGGAGGTCGCCCGACACAGCGCCAGCAGTTCCGCCTGGTATACAGTGCAGTAGGACGGGAGAGCAAGCTTGAGGGCTCTGGTTTCGGCCTCTCCATTCCATAGGGATAGAGCGGCTCCGACCTTGCCCTCAATCTTGCTCCCGTCCGTAAAAATGCGCACCTCGAAGCCACTGTTCGCTTGCACATCTTCTAGGTTTGTTAGGCTCACTGTTTCCAGGTCGCGGCGCAATGCCGGGTGTGGGACTTCTAGTGCCGAGGCCATGCGCTCCACCTCTCTTCCGCCCAATATGGGTTGTTCTACTCCCTTCTTGGCCTCATAGAGTGAGGCCGCCTCTCGGACTCGGAGGTCTAGAGGGAGTATACCCGCCAGTACCAGCGCCGCGTTCAGTGAAACTGTGCGATATGCTTTACTGAGCTTTTGTGCAATGCCTCTCTGCACGGTTGCCAGTTGCCGCATAACGCACAGTTTACCGACCGCTGGCGCCCATACGCTGGCCGCATACAGAATTATAGGTTCTATGGTTGCCACATATATTGTTCGAATAACCTCTGGATGGAGGCCCCAGCTGGTTTTGGCTGCCTTGGATAGCTGTTTGTGGATGGCGATGGCCTTCCTACAAACGTTAGCCACGTGTGAGTTGAAAGTGAGGCCCGCGTCGATCGTGACTCCTAGTATTTTTACTTCGCTAGTCATTGCGATTGTGATCCCGTTCATGGTCAAGCGTGGGGTATCATATTTTAATCGCCGTGTTATGACCATCGCGTTGGTCTTATGCGGGGCGAAGCGCAACTTGTTGTCCACTCCCCACGCCTGAACATGTTCCAGTACTGCGTTTGCTTGGCCTTCAATTTCTCGCGCACTCTCTCCGTCGAACACCAACACCACGTCATCCGCAAAGGCCTGGACATAAGTACCTGTCTCTTCGAGGCTCTTGAGTAGTGGATCTAATATCAGGTTCCATAATATTGGCCCGCCTATCGAACCCTGCACGCATCCTTTGGCTGTGGCTTTACTGAATTCTTCGCCGGCGTATCTGATACTGACTTTTCGGTCTCGGAGATAACTATCCATTATCTTCCGGAGCGTGAGAGAGCAGTTTTCTTCGGCCAGTCGTACTCTTATAGCCGGCCACCAGGCGCAGTCGAAGGCTCCCTCTATATCCAAGGATATAAGTGTTACTATCCTCTTCTGTTTTAGTTTGTAACGAATGTGCTGAATAAGGGTATAGAGGGAGTCCTCGGTGCTCCTCTGTGGCATGAAGCCGAACTGGCGCTTGCTCATCTTTGGCATTAGGTGGTGTTTAAGGCGGGCCACTGTCATCTTCTCTAGTGTTTTGCCGAGCATAGGAAGCAGGCCGATCGGTCTATGTGATTTCGGATTGGTGTAATCGTCCTTGCCCGGCTTTCTCAATATCACTACCACTGCCTCTTTCCAGGCCTTTGGAAAGTGGTGAATTTCGAGACACTTATTCATTATCGCAAGAAAGACATGTGGGGCGACTCTGAAGGCGTGGGAACAGATGTCGGAGGTAAAGCCGTCTACTCCTGGGGCCTTTTTTGGGTTGAAAGACTCGATTGCATGTGTGAGCTCCATCATGGTAAACGGCGGTTCGCAAGAGTCATCTTGGTCACCGTCGTTCACCCTGGTAGCCTGGTCTCTTATGAAGCGGTGACGGGAATTGTCGTTTCCCGGGGGGTCATCCGGATATAGCGTTTCCGCCAGGAGTCTCACGGATCCCTTCGCATCCAACAGTTTCCCGTCTCTTACAAGATGCGAGTCTTCTTCCCTTGTCCTCGTTCTTCTTATCACCCTGTAGATGCCCTCCCATACCCCCTCCTTGTCCTGCCTGCGACAAAACTCCTTCCAGGACTCTATTTGGGCCTTTGCTGCTTCGGACTCGTACTCTTCTTTGTGCTTCAGGTACTCCTCAACAACCCTAGCACGACGTACAGGGGCGGCGCATTTAATTCTGCGTTTCCTGGTGGCGACCCCCCTCTTCATCACGGCTAGTCTTTCGGACCACCACGGCACTGAGATTTTCTCTGTACCCTTCTTGATTGGCATTGTTTCTCTGCAGGTTTGATCGATAGTTTCGGTAAGTTTTTCTATTTTCGAATCGAGTTGGTGATAATTTTGTATGTTGTTTATGTCCTGTTCCGTTATTTGGTTCTCTGTTATGAATTTGCTGAGTTTCTCATGAAACTCAGCCCAATTTACTTTTTTCGTGTTGTACTTTCTTGTGGTCCTGTTTATTGTTGTTCCTATCGATCTCTGCAGTAGAAGTTTGAAGGTTATGCCGTTATGGTCCGAGCTGACTAGTCCTTCGTCAACTCTCCAGTCGTCCACCAGGTTAAGCAGGTCGGTGGTGCATGCTGTAGTGGTGGTGCAAGGTTAGGTTAGGTTAGGTTAGGTTAGGTTAGGTTAGGTTAGGTTAGGTTAGGTTAGGTTGGGGGCCGTCCTTTTAAGGGCGAAACGTCCTTCTGAGGGCGCAAACGTCCTTCTAAGGGTCGAAACGCCCTTGGTTGCTGGAAGGGGTGGGTGGGCAGACGGCCGTTAACACCCATTTTGGAAAGCAACCTTGTGCGTGGTCCTTCTAGGGGCGCAAACGTCCTCTCAAGGATGCAACCGTCCTTCTAAGGGCGCAAACGTCCTTTTCAGGACGACGAGAGGGATCCTTCGGGACTTGACAACCGTCCTTTTAAGGGCGAACCAACCGTCCTTTTAAGGACGAACCAACCGTCCTTTTAAGGGCGAACCAACCGTCCTTTTAAGGGCGAAACGTCCTTCTGAGGGCGCAAACGTCCTTCTAAGGGTCGAAACGCCCTTGGTTGCTGGAAGGGGTGGGTGGGCAGACGGCCGTTAACACCCATCTTGGAAAGCAACCTTGTGCGTGGTCCTTCTAGGGGCGCAAACGTCCTCTCAAGGATGCAACCGTCCTTTTAAGGGCGCAAACGTCCTTTTCAGGACGACGAGAGGGATCCTTCGGGACTCGACAACCGTCCTTCTAAGGGCGAACCAACCGTCCTTTTAAGGGCGAACCAACCGTCCTTTTAAGGGCGAAACGTCCTTCTGAGGGCGCAAACGTCCTTCTAAGGGTCGAAACGCCCTTGGTTGCTGGAAGGGGTGGGTGGGCAGACGGCCGTTAACACCCATCTTGGAAAGCAACCTTGTGCGTGGTCCTTCTAGGGGCGCAAACGTCCTCTCAAGGATGCAACCGTCCTTTTAAGGGCGCAAACGTCCTTTTCAGGACGACGAGAGGGATCCTTCGGGACTTGACAACCGTCCTTCTAAGGGCGAACCAACCGTCCTTTTAAGGGCGAAACGTCCTTCTGAGGGCGCAAACGTCCTTCTAAGGGTCGAAACGCCCTTGGTTGCTGGAAGGGGTGGGTGGGCAGACGGCCGTTAACACCCATCTTGGAAAGCAACCTTGTGCGTGGTCCTTCTAGGGGCGCAAACGTCCTCACAAGGATGCAACCGTCCTTTTAAGGGCGCAAACGTCCTTTTCAGGACGACGAGAGGGATCCTTCGGGACTTGACAACCGTCCTTTTAAGGGCGAACCAACCGTCCTTCTAAGGGCGAAACGTCCTTCTGAGGGCGCAAACGTCCTTCTAAGGATTGAAGCGCCCTTGGCTGCTGGAAGGGGTGGGTGGGCAGACGGCCGTTAACACCCACCTTGGAGAGCAACCTTGTGCGCGGTCCTTCTAAGGGCGCAAACGCCCTCTCAAGGATGCAACCGTCCTTTTAAGGGCGCAAACGTCCTTTTCAGGACGACGAGAGGGATCCTTCGGGACTTGACAACCGTCCTTCTAAGGGCGAACCAACCGTCCTTTTAAGGGCGCAACCGCAACCGCATTCGTCCTTTTCAGAGCGAGCGGGTAACAGTCTTTTTCAAGACTTAATCGTTCTTTTCAGAGCGGCGGGGTCCTCCGGGACATGACGAAGCCGTCCTTTTAAGGGCGCATCCGCAACTGCATTCGTCCTTTTCAGAGCGAGCGGGTAACAGTCTTTTTCAAGACTTAATCGTTCTTTTCAGAGCGGCGGGGTCCTCTGGGACATGACGAAGCCGTCCTTTTAAGGGCGCATCCGCAACCGCATTCGTCCTTTTCAGAGCGAGCGGGTAACAGTCTTTTTCAAGACTTAATCGTTCTTTTCAGAGCGGCGGGGTCCTCCGGGACATGACGAAGCCGTCCTTATAAGGGCGCATCCGCAACCGCATTCGTCCTTTTCAGAGCGAGAGGGTAACAGTCTTTTTCAAGACTTAATCGTTCTTTTCAGAGCGGCGGGGTCCTCCGGGACATGACGAAGCCGTCCTTTCAAGGGCGCATCCGCAACCGCATTCGTCCTTTTCAGAGCGAGCGGGTAACAGTCTTTTTCAAGACTTAATCGTTCTTTTCAGAGCGGCGGGGTCCTCCGGGACATGACGAAGCCGTCCTTTTAAGGGCGCATCCGCAACCGCATTCGCCCTTTTCAGAGCGAGCGGGTAACAGTCTTTTTCAAGACTTAATCGTTCTTTTCAGAGCGGCGGGGTCCCCCGGGACATGACGAAGCCGTCCTTTTAAGGGCGCATCCGCAACCGCATTCGCCCTTTTCAGAGCGAGCGGGTAACAGTCTTTTTCAAGACTTAATCGTTCTTTTCAGAGCGGCGGGGTCCCCCGGGACATGACGAAGCCGTCCTTTTAAGGGCGCATCCGCAACCGCATTCGTCCTTTTCAGAGCGAGCGGGTAACAGTCTTTTTCAAGACTTAATCGTTCTTTTCAGAGCGGCGGGGTCCTCCGGGACATGACGAAGCCGTCCTTTTAAGGGCGCATCCGCAACCGCATTCGTCCTTTTCAGAGCGAGCGGGTAACAGTCTTTTTCAAGACTTAATCGTTCTTTTCAGAGCGGCGGGGTCCTCCGGGACATGACGAAATCGTCCTTTTAAGGGCGCAAACGTCCTTTTCAGGGCGAGAGAGGGATCCTTCGGGATATTACGAATCCTTCGGGATGTCGGCAAAACGTCCTTCTTAGGACGAAACCAAAACCGTCCTTTTAAGGACGCAAACGTCCTTTTCAGGACGAAAGTGGGAGGGGGTGGCTCGAAAGTGCATTTTCAGCCCTGGAGAGCAACCCTCTTGTGAGGAATCCTTCGGGACTTTGAGAGGACAGGGGCGGCTTGAAGGGACATTTTCTGTCCTGGAAAACCACCCCTTTGTGACGGAGGCGCCTTAGGGTGCCTGTCGTGGCTACGCGTAACCTTGGTGTTCCTAATGCCGAGGCCGCGGGTTACTGCAGTGACTGTGAGGAGAAAACCTCTATAAAAAATCCGCGGCACCTGCGGGGGAGGGCGGGAACTCCCAATCCTGCATTGCACAGGTGTCGCAGGGAGGTAGCCCCATCCCGGGGTGGGCCCGCAGGGACGTCGCGGTTCACGAAAGTTCTCCCGCGGCCCCCTGCAACAGTGCCAAATGTGGGAATCCGTGTGTTTTTTACTGGGTATGCCTGACGCCTCGGGAGAGCCCCAGATACCCTCGGTAACCCCGTACCGGGCCGGATGCATAAGGCGCATTTTCCACACCATAAAAAAAAAAAAAAAAAAAAAGGTTAGGTTAGGTTAGGTTAGGTTAGGTTAGGTTAGGTTAGGTTAGGTTGAGGAAAAATTTGAGCTGATTGAGGAAAAATTTGAGCTGATTGAGGAAAAATTTGAGCTGATTGAGGAAAAATTTGAGCTGATTGAGGAAAAATTTGAGCTGATTGAGGAAAAATTTGAGCTGATTGAGGAAAAATTTGAGCTGATTGAGGAAAAATTTGAGCTGATTGAGGAAAAATTTGAGCTGATTGAGGAAAAATTTGAGCTGATTGAGGAAAAATTTGAGCTGATTGAGGAAAAATTTGAGCTGATTGAGGAAAAATTTGAGCTGATTGAGGAAAAATTTGAGCTAATTGAGGAAAAATTTGAGCTGATTGAGGAAAAATTTGAGCTGATTGAGGAAAAATTTGAGCTGATTGAGGAAAAATTTGAGCTGATTGAGGAAAAATTTGAGCTGATTGAGGAAAAATTTGAGCTGATTGAGGAAAAATTTGAGCTGATTGAGGAAAAATTTGAGCTGATTGAGGAAAAATTTGAGCTGATTGAGGAAAAATTTGAGCTGATTGAGGAAAAATTTGAGCTGATTGAGGAAAAATTTGAGCTGATTGAGGAAAAATTTGAGCTGATTGAGGAAAAATTTGAGCTGATTGAGGAAAAATTTGAGCTGATTGAGGAAAAATTTGAGCTGATTGAGGAAAAATTTGAGCTGATTGAGGAAAAATTTGAGCTGATTTGGAGGACACGTTTTTCTATTTCACTCAAATTTAGTACTTGCGATTGGAATTTTCCAAACTTTTTGATCTCATTGCCTTCCGCATTAGATTCTCGATTTTTTGGCTATTTTTCGGTACTTCTAGCTTCTCTGGATACCCCAAAATTAATTTTTGCAATTTTACCCCAAAAACCTTCTGTTTTTGCGGTCGAAATTGCAAAACACAACTTGTCCCAAAATTTTTTGAAAAATCGTAGCTTCACTACGGTTTACATTTTTTAAATTCTTTTTGTTGGGGAATAGAGCCAATTAGTAGCACTACCAATATCCGTTTACCGAATAATTTTCGGACTTACCATTCGGAAGTTATTCGGTGAAACGTTGGTTGCTATTAGATTCGCCATAGGCGCTAGTGAACTTTTTTGTTAAGTTTGTCGGGGCTTTCAAAAAATCACTGCGCCTATACTATAACGGTCCGGGATTTTATAGTTATAGGGTCTTATAGGGGGTAGTTTGCGCCGCCTAACGGCACCCCACACGACCTTGTAGCTATAATAGTCTCGTCAGAATCTGGGGAAAACTACCAACTTTTTGATAAGTTGGTAATTTTCCACGGTTCGGACTTGACCGTTTTTGGTTAGGTTTCGCCCTTCTGGCGAACCAACCTGGTAGGGGGGGGTTTTAGCAAGGGGGGAGGGTTCTTGAACCTGAACGGGTTCGAGGGGGGGGGTCCGATTGGGAATCGGACGGGGGGGGGGGGAACTATGGGCGACCATAGTTCCGGTGTTAGGACGAGGAGTAGTTCCCAAACGGGGGGAGCTACGGGGGGGGGTAGTTCGGGGGAAAGGGGGGCCAGGTCATTGGCCATCCCTGACAATGGTCAGGAGGAAGATCGTAGCAGCGGTTCTCCCGCTGGGAATTTTTTGCCGGGGGCTTCCTCGTACCGGCTCAACTTTCCTGCGTTGCTCTACGGGGGAGGGAAAAAGGGGATAAAGGTGGGAAACGGCTCTCTCTTCGAGCCCAACGTCGACGGGACAACGGAGTCAGAGGCGTTTGAAGGGGGGGAAACGGGGTCGGAGCTCGGGTTTCAGACCGTGGAGATTTCCGAAACCTCCGACATGGAGGAAATGGAGGAGGAAACTGCGGAGGCTGCTCCGGCTAGCAACCTCTTCCTGAAGAGTCCCAAAGGAGACGCCAAGAGGGCACCTTTAAAGAGGACTAAGTCCGTTGGTGCAGAGGATGTGGTACCTGCGAAGGTCAAATCCTCATCAAGGGGAGGCCACGGCAAGCGCAGTATGGGCGCATATGCCTACATGGCGTCGGCGAGGAGGAAGCTGGAGGGTCTAGGAAGCGACGATGACGATTCCTACGACCAGGACGACCTGCAGGACGATAGGTCATACCGCCCAAAGCAGAGCCGACGGAAGAGATCGCTCAAAAGCGATGAGGATGCCCGCACTCCCCAGGAGAAAACCAGGGAGGAGCTCGCCGCCGCCGCCCTCCGCAGCGTTCTCACCATACGGGGGAACGTTGCCAAATGCGGCAATATCAACGGGAGGATAAAGGGCCTCCTGAACGATGCGGCCGCAGAGGCCTTCGAGGCAATAGAGGAATTGCGCGTAGTCTCCCCTACCGAGGAGCAGCGCAGACTCCGGGCGGACAACGCCAGGCTCGCGAGAGAGCTGGAAAATGTCCGCTCGGAGTTGAGAGCCTTCAAGGAGGCATACGCGGAGGCGCAAGGCACAGCCTCCGCAGTGCGCAGGGAGGCCTCAGTCGCCGAAGAGAGGGGGGGGCTGAAAGAAGCCATGGAGGAGCTAAGGCGCGACCTGTTAACATCCCTGGGCGGGATGATCAACGCCCGCCTAGGGGAGATGGAGGCGCGCCTCCCTCCGGAGCCCGTCCTCAGGCCGCCGCTCGCCGCGGACAGGAAGACGGCGCCCCCACCACGCCCTAGAACCCAGCCGAACCTGGTAGGGGGGGGCGCGAGGGAACCCCCGAAGGTCACGCAGCCGAAGACGAGGCAGGCGGGAAACCCCATGCCTCCTCCACCCCCACCCCCGCCAGCCCAAAATGGCAAAAAGGCGGGGGGAGGGAGCGGCCCAACGCCGGCTCGGAGGACCAAGGCGGTGGAGCGCCCTAACCACGCTCCGCCAAATCCGCCCAACCCCCCCAAGACGGGGACGAGCGGAGAGAGGGAGTCCCAATCCCAAACCACGCCCCAGCCCCAGGAAGCCCCCTGGTCGGAGGTGGTAAGGAGGAAGGGGAAAGGGAAGAAGGCGAGCACTGCCTCCCCGCCCACCCCACCCAAAACAGCCCCTAAACCGAAAAAGGTTAAGGTGGTGGTGCCCCGTACGGGAGCAGTGGTGCTAACCCTGAAGGAGGGGGCACAGAGGGGGGGAAAGTTGTCCACATATACGGACCTAATGGTGTGGGCCAGGGCCGGTGTTAGGCTGGCTGACTTAGGACTGGAGTCGGTTCAAATGAGAACCACGATGACCGGCTCCAAAATAATCGAGATCAGGGGAGACACCCCTGAAGCCACCGCGGACCGCATGGCGGAGAGGCTCCGCGAGGTGGTAGGGGATGTGGCAGAGATCACCCGGCCCACGAAGTTCGCAGAGCTCAAGCTCACTGGGCTTGACGAAACTGTGGGCCGGGATGAGGTGGCGGCGGCCATCGCGGCCAAAGGGGACTGCAACGTGACCCTAGTCAAGGTCGGGGCCCTCAGTGAGAGAGCCTGGGGGCGGGGCACCGTCATAGTGCGGTGCCCAGCGACGGCCGCGAAGGAGGTGGCCAAAGAGGGCCACATTCAAGTAGGCTGGGCGAAAGCAGCCGTGACGCCCCTGGTGGCCCTGCCTACACGCTGCTTTAAGTGTATGGCGCTGGGCCACACCAGGGTCACTTGCCCCTCCGCCGCGGAGCACGGAGGAAAGTGCTTCCGATGCGGGAAGGAGGGGCACCGAGCAGCGGACTGCAAGGAGCAGCCCAAGTGCGCAGTATGCGCGGAGGCGGGCCGGCCCCATGGCCATGTCATGGGCGGGGAGAAATGTGCCCCGCCTAAAGTTAAGGGGAAGGTCCGCGCGCCCCAGGCCACCCCACAAGACGGAAGCCGGAAGGCACAGGAGGAACTCGCAATGCAGGTGTCTTAATGTCAGCACACCAGCATTGCGAGATCCTCCAGGCGAATGTGAACCACTCCGCCAGGGCCCAAGACCTGCTCATGCAGGCAATGGCGGAGTGGGGCATAGCGGCCGCAGTGGTGGCGGAACCGTATTACGTTCCGCCCCAACGAAACTGGGCGGGATCCTCGGACGGCCTCGCGGCCATCGTTGTTCCGACGAACGGAAACTCCCCCCCCCTCCACAAAATCGGAGAGGGCCCGGGGTACGTAGCGGCCAAATGGGGAGAGATCGCAATCATTGCGGTCTATTTCTCCCCCAACAGGCCGCTGGCGGCCTTCGAGGCCTTCCTAGCGGACCTAGGGCGAGCCGCGGGGGGGGCTGCCCCAGCGCAGCTGCTCATGATGGGGGACTTCAACGCCAAAGGCGCGGCGTGGGGTTCCCCCATCACGGACCAGAGAGGGGCCAAGCTAGAGGGCTGGGCGACCGCCATCGGGCTGGAGGTGGCCAACCGAGGCAACGTGGACACGTGCGTGCGTAGGCAGGGGGGGTCCATCGTGGACATAACGTTCGCGACCCCTGCCCTAGCCGCACGCATCGCGGACTGGCGTGTCCTCGAGGACGTAGAGACCCTCTCCGACCACCGCTACGTCCGGATGAGGGTCTCCGCCTCGACACAGCCGCAGCCGCAGGCGGGGAGGAGGTCGACCTTCCCGCGCTGGGTCCTCTCCAAGTTCGACCCCGGCATGGCGGAGGAGGCGGCGGTGGTAGAGGCCTGGAACGCCCCCCCACCCGACGATTTGGACGTCGATGGGAAGGCGACCCGCTTCCGCGAGGCGCTCACCGCGGTGTGCGACGCGGCAATGCCCCGGATGCGGAGACTCCCGGACAAAAGGGGAGTCTACTGGTGGTCCGAGGAAATAGCCAATCTTCGGGCCGCCAGTAACCGCGCGCGCCGCGCCTACACCCGCTGCAGGCGGAGAGTGGCGCACACGGCCGATGAGGAGGAGGTCCTCTATAGGGCCCTTAAGGAGGCAAAAGAGGTCCTCCAGGTGGCGATCTCCAAGGCCAAGGACGCCTCATACGAGGAGTTCCTGGCCACGTTGGAAAGGGACCCATGGGGGCGCCCGTACAAAATGGTACGGGAGAAGGTCAAGCGTGCCCCCCCCATGGACTCCCTGGAGCCAGGACTCCTCGACCGGATCATCGGCGTCCTCTTCCCTCCGGCGCCGGACTTCGAGCCTCCGAGGATGTCGGCCCCCTCGGAGGAGGAGCAAAGAGGAGATCCCGCAATTCCCAGGATCAACCAGGATGAGATGATGTGGATCACGGACCGCCTCCGGGCATGCAAAAAGGCCCCGGGCCCGGACGGCGTGCCTGCGCGGGTGATCCCCATCGCCCTAAAATACCTCGGGGAGCGCTTCAAAGACCTCCTGGATCAGTGTCTGCAGGAGGGGCGCTTCCCGAAGGTATGGAAGGAGGGGCGACTAGTGCTGATTCCCAAGCCGGGGGGCTCGCCTGATTCGCCCTCAGGCCACCGGCCCATAGTCCTCCTGGACGAGTGCGGAAAAGCACTAGAGAGGGTGATCTCCTCCCGAATCCGGAGCCACCTTGAGGAGGTCGGCCCCGATATTGCGGACCACCAGTTCGGCTTCAGGGCGGGCCGGTCGACGATCGACGCCCTGAAAAGGCTGAAGGAGTTCAGTGACCTAGCGGCCAGCAAGGGGGAGGGGGTTGTGGCGGTATCGTTGGATATCGCCAACGCCTTCGGCACCCTCCCCTACTCCGTCATAAAGGAGTCCCTGCGGTACCACAGGATCCCCTGGTACCTGCAGAAGATCATAGGGCACTACCTGGAGGGAAGGGTAGTGCTCTATGATCACGGCGGCAGGCGTAAGAGCCAGCCCATGGCCTGCGGGGTCCCCCAAGGTTCCATACTCGGCCCACTCCTATGGAACCTTGGGTTTGACTGGGCGATCCGGGGGGTGCAGCTTCCCCGCATGACCACCATCTGCTACGCCGATGACACGATGGTGGCCGTCCGGGGAAGGGACCGGCAGGAGACCCTGCGCAGGGCGGCTGTCGCGGCCGAGCTGGTCGTTGACCGCATCGGCGCGCTTGGCCTCAGGGTCAATGTTAGGAAAACCGACGCCATGGTGTTTGGGGCCCCCGCCTGGCGCATCCCGGCCGATACCTCACTCCCGATCGGAGGAGAACCTGTCCAGGTCAAGGCCAATATAAAATATCTTGGTCTTGTCCTGGACAGAAAGTGGGACTTTGGCGCACACTTCGCCAAACTCGCCCCCCGACTGATGGGCACTGCGGCTGCCCTCGGCAGACTACTGCCAAACGTGGGAGGGCCACTCACGCCCTGCCGGAGGTTGTACGCCAACGTCGTACGAAGTATGGCCCTGTACGGCGCCCCGATATGGGCTAGCCAGCTCACGCGGAGAACGAGGGCCCTCCTCCGAAGGCCCCAGCGAGCGTGCGCCACGCGGATCGCAAGGGCGTACGTGACGGTGGCCCACATGGCGGCCTGCCTGATTGCTGGTACGCCACCCTGGGACCTCGACGCCGAAACCATGGCGGAAAGCTACTGGTCCCAGAGGGAGGCTCAGGCGAGGGGGGACAGGCCGGCCCCGGAGGAACTGCTCCATGCCCGCCGGCAAGCCCAGCGCAGAATGCGCGACAGATGGAAAGAGGAGCTGGAGGACTGCCGCTATGGGACGCGCACTATAGCGGCCATCCTCCCCTCGCTCGACTTGTGGCTCGACAGGGAGTTTGGTACGATATCGTACCATCTCGTCCAAATCCTGTCGGGCCACGGGTGTTTCGGCGCATATCTCCATCGCATCGGGAGAGAAAGCAGCCCGCAGTGCCATAACTGTGGGGCTGCAGAGGACACAGCCCAGCATACGCTGGAAGAGTGTCCCTGCTGGGCTCACGAGCGCCGCCAGCTGGTAGCGGCTATTGGACGACAGGACTTGTCACTCCACAGCATAGTCTCGGCTATGCTGGATAGGGGTGACGAGTCCTGGGAGGAGGTGGCTTCCTTCTGCGAGTGCATAATGCTCCAGAAGGAAGCCGAGGAACGGGAGCGCGAGGAGTGCGTCCAGGCGCCCCCGTTCCGGCGCAGACGAACGGGGCGAAGGCGGCGGCACTTTGCTGCCCGCCTGAACCCCTAGTGGGACCAGCGGGTTGGGGACGGGGGTCCTCCACCTGCATTGCACGGTCCCACACGTCTGGGGGCGGAGTCGAAGCATTGCGACTCCTCCCTCCTTGGTGAGGTAGCCCCGGTGATTTTAACCAAAGCCGGGGCAGGCTGGGGGGCGTCGTCGGCTCGAATCCTCGGGATCCCACGGCGCCTACCTAAACCCAGCGAGCGGACAATGCCGTCGTGTTTTTAGTGGGTATGCTCCCCCCTCCCCTTCCCGCAGGGGAAGAGGACGGGGGAGAGAGCCCCACATAACCGCCCGCCCCCCCCCGGGGACGGGGGTACTCGTAAATGGGTTTTCACGACGTAAAAAAAAAAAAAAAAAAAAAAAAAAAAAAAAAAAAAAAAAAAAAAAAAAAAAAAAAGGTTAGGTTAGGTTAGGTTAGGTTAGGTTGAGGCAAAATTTGAGCTGACTGAGGCAAAATTTGAGCTGACTGAGGCAAAATTTGAGCTGACTGAGGCAAAATTTGAGCTGACTGAGGCAAAATTTGAGCTGACTGAGGCAAAATTTGAGCTGACTGAGGCAAAATTTGAGCTGACTGAGGCAAAATTTGAGCTGACTGAGGCAAAATTTGAGCTGACTGAGGCAAAATTTGAGCTGACTGAGGCAAAATTTGAGCTGACTGAGGCAAAATTTGAGCTGACTTGGACGACACGTTTTTCTAAATCACTCGAATTTTTGACTTGCCGTGAAAAATTTCCAATTTTTTTTCGCTATTCGCCTTCCGCATTAGCCAGTCGATCTTTCGGTCTTTTTTCGGAGTTTCTAGCTTATCTGGATCTCACAAAATTAATTTTTGAAGTTTTCGGCCAAAACTCTTCAAGTTTTGCGGTCAGGAAATTTCAAAACCCTTTTGCTTTGTTTTTTGAAAAATTCGTAATTAATTCTAGATTTAACTTTTTTAACTTCTTTTTGTTGGGAAAAATAGCAAAAAAATAGCACTGTCGTTTGCTGTTTTCCGAATAATTTTTGGACTCACCAGTCAAAAGTTATTCGGAAACCTAACTTTGGCAACTTTGCTATTACTTTTGCCACAGGAGTCGGGGACTTTTTTGATAAGTTTGTCGACACTTTCAAAAAATCGCCACTCCTGTGTCTTAACGGTCAGAGATTTGGTAGTTAGTGGGTCATATAGGGGGTAGCTTGCGCCGCCTAACGGCACCCCACACGACCCTATAGCTACTATAGTCTCGTCAGAATCTGGGGAAAACTACCAATTTTTTGATAAGTTGGTAATTTTCCACGGTTCGGACTTGACCGTTTTTGGTTAGGTTTTGTCCTTCTGACAAAACCAACCGGTGAGGGGGGGGGTTTAGTAGTGGGGGAGGGTTCACGAACCTGAAAGGGTTCTGGGGGGGGGGGTTCCGATTGGGAATCGGACGGGAGGGGGGGGAACTATGGGCGACCGTAGTTCCGGTTTTAGGGGCGGGGGTAACTCCGGATCGGGGGGAGTTACGGGGGGGGTTACTTCGGGGGAAAGGGGGGCCGGCTCATCGGCCATCCCTGACGGGGGTCAGGTGAAAACTCGGGCAAGCGGTTCACCCGCTGGGAATTTTTCGCCGGAGGCAGCTGGAGTTCGGCTGAACTTTTCGGCCAAGTTGCGGAGTGCGAAAAGGGGGTTGGTTAGCCCCCTTGTCAACGCCACCCCGGTGGACACGACCTCCCTGTCGGAGGCCGGAGAGTGGGCGGAAGCCGAGTCGGACCGACAGGTCACGATCGAGGACGCGTCGGAGACCTCGGGAATGGAGGAAGACTCGGGTGCCTCCAAGTTCTTTGCGGAGGGACCCAGAGGGGATGCCAAGAAGGCCCCCCGAAAGAGAGTCCACGCGGGCAAGTCCGGCGAAACGGAAGAGGTGCCGGTGAAAGTCACCACCAGCAGCAGGGGGGGAAAGGGAAAGCGCCCTATGGGGGCATATTCCTTTATGGCCGACGCGAGGAGGAAGCTAGAGGGTCTGGGCTCCGATGAGGAGTCATATGACCCTGAGGACGACCCGGACGACGCTCCATACCGTCCCAAACAATACTCCCGTAAAGGGAGGAAGTCGCCCAAGGGCGATGAGGAGGAGGGTTTCCGCACCCTCCAGATGCGGACAAGAGAGGAGTTGGCTGCCGTTGCACTTCGCAATGTCCTGTCTGTGCAGGGCAACATTGCGAAGTGCGGCAATGTAAACGGGAGGATCAAGGGCCTCCTCAAAGAAGCCACGACTGAGGCCCTTGAAGCCATTGAGGAGCTCCGCGTGGTGTCCCCCACGGAGGAGCAGCGAAGGCTCCGCGCCGATAACGCCAGGCTCGCCCGAGAGCTGGATATCGTTCGGGCGGAGCTCAAGGCCTTCAAGGCGGCCTATGACGAGGCGCAGGGCGCCGCTGCGAGGGAGCCGGTAAGGGCTACCATTGGGGAGGGGCTCAAGGACGTCGTGGAGGACCTCCGACGCGACCTCCTTACATCCCTGGGCGGGATGCTAAACGCCCGCCTGGGAGAGCTGGAGGCGCGCCTCCCGCCGGAGCCCGTCCTGCGGCCGCCGCTCGCGGCCGACAAGAGGGCGCCGCCACCCCCCCGCCCCAGAGCCCAGTCCGGCTTGGTAGGGGGCGACGCGAGGGAGCCATCAAAGGCTAAAGATAAGAGGAAGCAGACGGCCATCCCGATCCCCCCTCCACCGACCCCGCCAGCCCAAAGTGGCAAAAAGGCGGGCAAGGAGGCGGGCAAGGGTGGCCCAACGCCAGCCTCGAGAGCGCAGCCGACGGCGCGGCCAAACCAGGCGCCGCAAAATCCGCCCCCCAAGGCGGGGACAAGCGGACAGGGTGGGCCCCAACCCCTGGCAGCCCCCCAGCCCCAGGAAGAGCCCTGGTCAACGGTGGTGAGGAGGAATAGGGGGAAGAAAGGGGCCACCAAGCCCCCTAATGCCCCCCCCAAGGCAGCCCCGAAGGCTAAGCCGGTGAAGGTGGTGGTCCCCCGCACTGCAGTGGTGGTGATAACCCTCAAAGAGAGGGCGCAGAGGGAGGGCAAAGACGTCACCTACACCCAGGTGATGGTGTGGGCCAGAACCGGAGTCCAGCTGGCGGACTTCGGCTTGGAGTCGGTCAAGCTGAGGACTACCATGACCAACTCCAAGATGCTGGAAGTGGCAGGGGATAGCCCCGAAGCCACCGCAGACCGCTTGGCGGCAAAACTGCGAGAGGTGGTAGGGGACGTGGCCGACATCACCCGGCCTACGAAATACGCCGAGCTCAAGATCTCTGGGCTCGACGAGACGGTGGGCCGGGATGAGATAGCGGCGGCCATCGCAGCCATGGGGGGCTGCGACGTGGCCCATGTCAGGGTCGGGGCCCTGAGGGAAAAATCCTTTGGGCGGGGCGCCGTCTTCCTACGGTGCCCAGCGACGGCTGCCAAGGCCATCGCCAAGGAGGGCCGAATTCAGGTGGGGTGGGCGAAGGCCACCGTGACGCCCCTTGTGGCCCTGCCCATGCGCTGTTTTAAGTGCATGGCGCTGGGCCACACCAGGGCCACGTGCCCTTCCGCTGCCGAGCACGGGGCCAAGTGCTTCCGATGCGGCGAGGAGGGGCACCGCGCGGCCAGCTGCGAGGGCACACCAAAGTGCGCAGTATGCGCAGAAGCGGGCCGGCCTCATGGCCACGTGATGGGTGGGGACAAGTGTGCCCCCCCAAGGGTAAGGGGGAAGACCCTAGCGACCCAGGTCCGCACCCCGGAGGACAGCCCTAGGGCAGAAGAGGAACTCGTGATGCAGGTGTCCTAATGCCAGCACACCCGCATCACGAGCTCCTACAGACGAATGCGAACCACTCCGCCCGCGCTCAAGACCTCATAATGCAGGTCATGGCGGAGTGGCGCATAGCGCTAGCTGTGGTGGCGGAGCCTTACTTCGTCCCCCCCCAACCCAACTGGGCAGGGTCAGCGGACGGGAAAGTGGCCGTGGTGGTCCCGACTGCCGGCGACTCCCCCCCTCTCTCACGGATCGAGGATGGGCCGGGATACGTGGTGACCCGATGGGGCAAGACGACCGTCATCGGCGTCTACTTCTCCCCTAACAGGCCCTTGGCCGACTTTGAGGCCTACCTCGAAGAGCTGGGGAGAGTGGTCGGAAGGGCCGCCCCGGCACATATCGTGCTACTGGGGGACCTCAACGCGAAGAGCGCCGCGTGGGGATCCCCCCACACAGACGTAAAAGGGGCGGTCCTTCGAGACTGGGCGGTGGCCACCGGGATCGAGGTGGTCAACCGGGGCGCGGCCAATACGTGTGTGCGTCGGCAGGGGGGGTCCATCGTGGACGTCACGTTCGCGACCCCTGCCCTAGCCACACGGATCGCAGATTGGCGCGTCCTGGAGGACGTGGAGACCCTATCCGACCACAGGTACATTCGGATGAGGGTCTCCGCCTCGCCGCTGCAGCCTTCGGCGAGGACAAGACCGAGCTTCCCGCGGTGGGTCCTCACGCGTTTTGACCCGGGAATGGCGGAGGAGGCCGCAGTGGTGGAGGCGTGGTGCGCCCCCCCACCCGCGTCCCTAGGGGTGGACGAGAAGGCGGCTCGCTTCCGCGAGTCGCTGACCGCGGTATGCGACGCCGCCATGCCTCGAGTCGCGAGGATGCCGGCCAAGCAAAGTGTGTACTGGTGGTCGGAGGAGATCGCGGCCCTCCGAGCCACCAGCAACCGCGCCCGCCGGGCGTACACGCACTGCCGGCGGCGAAGAGCCCACTCCGCCGAAGAGGAGGAGCTCCTCCACGGGAGGCTAAAGGAGGCCAAGGAGGCGCTCCAGACGGCCATTGCTAAAGCAAAGGACGCGGCGCATGAGGAGTTCCTGGCAACACTCGACAGGGATCCATGGGGGCGTCCGTACAGGCTTGTACGGAACAAAATGAGGCGCGCACCCCCCATGGATTCGCTGGAGCCGGAACTCCTAGAGAGGGCGCTGGAGGTGCTCTTCCCGCCGGCGCCGGACTTTACTCCCCCGAGGATGTCGGCCCCCTCGGGGGAGCGCATACATCCACCCGCCCCCGTCCCGAGGATCGACGACGACGAGTGGATGATGGTGGTGGACCGTCTCCGGGTCTGTAAGAAGGCCCCGGGACCAGACGGAGTCCCGGCTAGGGTGATTCCGATCGCCCTACAGCACCTAGGGGGGCGCCTCAGAGACCTCTATGACGAGTGTCTGGAGGTGGGGCGCTTCCCCAAAGTATGGAAGGAGGGCCGACTGGTCCTGATCCCGAAGCCGGGACGCGCGCCGGACCTGCCCTCTGCGCACCGGCCCATCGTCCTCCTGGACGAGGCGGGAAAGTCTTTGGAGCGCATCATCGCCCGCCGCATCCAGACACATCTGCGGGAAGTGGGCCCCAACATGTCGGACCGGCAGTTCGGATTCAGGGCTGGCCGGTCGACATTGGACGCCATTGGGGCCCTAAAGGAGTGGTGCGATCTCGCCGAGGAGAAAGGGGAAGGAGTGGTGGCGGTATCCCTGGATATCGCCAACGCTTTTGGCACCCTCCCCTACTCCGTCATAGAGGAGTCCCTCCGGTACCACCGCATACCGGAGTACCTGCAGAAGATCGTAGGGCACTACCTTGACGGGAGGGTAGTGCTCTACGATCACGGCGGAAGGCGCAGGAGCCGGCCCATGGCCTGTGGCGTGCCCCAGGGATCCGTGCTTGGCCCCTTGCTCTGGAACCTGGGGTTCGACTGGGCCATACGAGGGGTGCAGCTTCCCCGCATGGCCACGATGTGTTACGCCGACGACACGCTTGTGGTCGTGCGGGGAAGTAACATGGAGGAGACGCTCCGCAGAGCGGCAGTTGCTGCTGAGCTGGTGGTGGACCGCATTGGGGCGCTCGGGCTAGACGTGGCAGTAGCCAAAACAGATGCCATGGTCTTTGGAGCGCCCAGATGGCGCATCCCGGCGGGTGCGGTGCTCCCCATCGGAGGCCAGCCTGTCCAGGTCAAGGCCAACATGAAATATCTTGGTCTTGTCCTGGACAGGAAGTGGGACTTCCGGGAACATTTTACCCGGTTGGCTCCCCGCCTAATGGGCACTGCTTCAGCCCTGGCTAGGCTGATGCCTAATGTGGCTGGCCCCAGTGCGCCTTGCAGGCGACTGTTCGCCGGAGTGGTGCGCAGTATGGCCCTCTACGGCGCACCAATTTGGGCAGACCGGCTGTCGGCGCAGACCCGATCCCTCCTCCGACGGCCACAGAGGATTTGTGCCACCCGCATAATAAGGGCGTATGTGACGGTGGCACACATGGCGGCATGCCTCATCGCAGGGACGCCGCCCTGGGATGTAGACGCTGCGGCAATGGCGGAGACCTACCGGTCCCAAAAAGAGGCCCTGGCGAGAGGGGACAGGCCGGCTCCGGAGGAAGTGCTCCACGCCCGCCGTCAAACCCATCGTCGCATGCGCGACAGATGGAAGGAGGCGCTGGAGGACTGCCGATATGGTACAAGGACCATAGCGGCAATCCTCCCACAGATGGACCTGTGGCTGGACCGGGAGTTCGGGCCATTGAACTACCACCTGGTCCAAGTCCTAACAGGGCACGGGTGCTTCGGGCACTACCTGCACCGCATCGGCCGAGAGGAGAGCTCTCAGTGCCACAATTGCGGTGCAGCGAATGACACAGCCCAGCACACCGTGGAGGAGTGTCCCTGTTGGGACTACGAGCGGCGCCAGCTCGTGGCGGCCATAGGACGACAGGACTTGTCACTCCACAGCATAGTCTCGGCTATGCTGGACGGAGGTGACGAGTCCTGGGAGGAGGTGGCTTCCTTTTGTGAGAGCATAATGCTCCAAAAGGAAGCCGAGGAACGGGAGCGCGAGGAGTGTGTCCATGCGCCCCCGTTCCGGCGCAGACGAACGGGGCGAAGGCGGCGGCACTTTGCTGCCCGCCTGAACCCCTAGTGCGACCAGCGGGTTGGGGACGGGGGTCCTCCACCCGCCTTTACGGTCCCACGCGTCTGGGGGGGGAGCTGAAGCGTTGCGGCTCCTCCCTCCTAGGTGAGGTGGCCCCGGTGATTTTAACCAAAGCCGGGGCTGGCCGGGGGGCGTCGTCGGCTCGAATCTTCGGGAACCCACGGCGCCTACCTAAACCCGGCGAGCGGACAATGCCGTAGTGTTTTTAGTGGGTATGTTCCCCCCTCCCCTTCCCGCAGGGGAAGAGGACGGGGGAGAGAGCCCCACATAACTGCTCGGGCCCCCCCCGGGCCCGGGAGTACTCGTAAATGAGTTTTCACTACGTTAAAAAAAAAAAAAAAAAAAAAAAAAAAAAAAAAAAGGTTAGGTTAGGTTTTTTTTTTTTTTTTTTTTTTTTTTTTTTTTTTTTTTTTTTTATTTTTATTATACCGTCTACCTCCAACATAATCGGAGCCTATGTTAACAAAAGCCGTTTCACTCCAGTTCTATCAGTTATGCTTCTCGCACTTTCATGCCTCATTCCTTTTCTTTCTATCATTCTTCCTCATACTTTCTATCATTATTAACTATTCTATCTATCTAATTTTACTTAGCTTATTGTTCTATTTCGTCTTACATTCCTTTCCTTTCTCTTTTCCATACTATCGTATCTCTCTAGCTGTCCTCTATTACCATGCTTTGCTGTTTTCTTGCATTCTCAACAATAGGAGGGAAGAGGGTCTCCGGGTGTTCTTTATTTATATTTCTACTAATTCTACATGCTTACAATTTTAACTTAATTATCTTATTTCTACACACAGTTTTGTTCGGTACTTGTTTTAATTACGGCAATTTTCTTACTTACTATTACATTTGTTACTATTTTATTTACATTCTATATATTTTGTATGCTTATTACTAATATACTCAGTATATCATTTAAACATACTTTTTCCTATCTGTTTTTATTTTTAACAATGGTTTTGCTTGCTATTTCTACACAATATTTTATAAATCTTTCTCTGTTTTTTCCCGTCATTATGTCTCTTAAGTTGTCTTTTGTCAATTTCGTGTCTATTTTATTCTCCAGGTCAAACCTCTGCACTCCATACTGGGGACATTCAAGGAGCAGGTGGGCAACTGTCTCGGGCACCCCTGGTTCGCAGGAGCATGATGGATTCTCCTTGCACTTAAAGCGATTTAAGTACTCGGAGAATCCACCATGCCCGGTCATTACCTGGGTAATAATGCCGCGTGGGACCATCTTTCGGACCACTCCGTACGCCTCCACCGCATTGGGGAAGAATAACTTCGTGGTCGACGCGGTTGTACCTTCCACATACCTCCGGTTCCACTCGTCAAGGGAATCCCTTCGAAGGATTCTCTTGACGTGTGATACCGGAACAAGATCATAGTTTGGTCTTCTTTTGGATGCTATAGCGGCTTCTTTGGCTAGCTGGTCGGCCCTCTCGTTGCCATCCAAACCCGCATGTGCCTTTATCCAAAACAAGGAAAGTTCCTTGCCTTGGAGGGAGATTGATGTCAAGTTCTCTCTTGTGGCTATGGCAAGCGGGTGGAGGCAACGATGGTTCGAGATGGTTTGCAGAGCCGCCCTAGAGTCGCTATAGACCCCAAAAGAAGACCCCGCACTGTTCAGAGCCACACTTGTAGCCTCTCGTAAGGCTAGGAGCTCAGCCTGATACACGCTGCAGTAATCCGAGAGCGCAAGCTTGACGGCCCTAGTCTCGGCGTCGCCTTGCCAAATAGACAATGCGGCGCCGACCCTGCCACCAATCTTGCTCCCATCGGTGTATATTTTGGTGTGGTAGTTCCCGCTACTCTCCAGGGCCTCCCGGTCACCCAGGATACCGAACTCGATGTTACTGAGCTCCGCTGGGTGAGGCGCCTCCAGTGCAGAACCCCTCCGCTCCACCTCCCTGTCACCTAGCTCCGGCAGATTTGCCCCCTTCTTGGCCTCATATAATGAGGCCACCTCACGGACTCGGAGGTCGAGAGGGAGCATCCCCGCCAGCAGCAATGCTGCGTTAAGGGAGACGGTTCTATAGGCACCACACTGTTTCTGCGCTATGCCACGCTGTATCACCTCAAATTTACGCCTAGACATTAGTTTTTCCGCGGCCGGTGCCCAGACGCTCGCCGCGTACAAAATCACCGGTTCCATGGTGGCCACATATATGGTTTTCACTACCTCGGAGTGAAGTCCCCAGCTTACCTTAGCCGCCCTTGCTAGCTGTTTATAAATCCCCGCAGCCTTCCGACAAACATTGCTAATATGACTATTAAACGTTAGCTTCCTATCGATAGTCACTCCCAGCAGCTTTATCTCTTCCGCAAAGCAAACCTCTATCCCTCCCATGACCAAGCGCGGGGTGTCATACTTAAGCTTCCCAGTAAACAGCATAGCGTTAGTTTTCTGCGGAGCAAACCTAAGCTTGCTTTTGACCCCCCACGCCCAGGCATGTTCGAGAGCTAGGTTTGCCTGCCTCTCAATTTCCTGAGACGTACCTCCTTCGAACGCCAAAACCACGTCGTCGGCGAACGCCTGGCAATAGCAGCCCCTGTCCCACAGATCCTTCAAGAGAGGATCCAACAATAAGTTCCATAGAATTGGGCCTCCTATGGAACCCTGGACACAACCCTTTCTTGTGGATCTTGTGTGTTCTTCTCCCGCATACCTAACCACTACCTCTCTGTCACTAAGATAACTGTCGATGACCCTTCTCAAGTTCAGCGGACAGTTCTCCTCCGCCAGTCGGACTCGGATTTCGGGCCACCATGCGCTATCGAAGGCTCCCTCTATATCTAGTGAGATCAATGTGACCATTTTCTTTTGTTTCAACTTATTGCGGATGTACTGCATAAGGTTATAGAGGGAGTCTTCGGTGCTGCGCTGCGGCATGAACCCGTACTGGTGGGGGCTCATCCTTGGCAATATGTGATACTTGAGTCGGGTCACCAGCAGCTTCTCGTAAGTTTTGCCCATAATTCGGTCTATGGGATTTGGGAATGGTGTAGTCGCTCTTGCCAGGCTTCCGCAGAATAACGACAACCGCTCTCTTCCAAGCTGCTGGGAAATACTCGCACTCGAGGCATTTATTACACAGCTGCAGCATTACTTCTGGGTGGGCCTTCACTACGCGAAGACAAATGTCCGCTGTGAAACCGTCCTCTCCCGGGGCCTTCTTTGGACTAAAGGACTCGATCGCCCACATGAGCTCCTCCATGGTAAACGGCGGGTCGCAAGCACCAACTTGTCCCCCGGCGTTCACCTCTTCGGCTCTCCTGCGGGTTT
Organism: Pandemis corylana; assembly: GCA_949127965.1. Lineage (NCBI taxonomy): Eukaryota > Metazoa > Arthropoda > Insecta > Lepidoptera > Tortricidae > Pandemis > Pandemis corylana. Next base: position 92,423 of record OX421865.1, on the reverse strand, counting down.
CGCGGTGTTGCTGGTTGTCATTGGTATCGAGGTCCTCCGGGTAAAAAGTCTCAGCCAGTAATTTAACGGAGCCCTTCGCGTCCAGGGTCACCCCGTCCTTTATCAGCGGTAGATCTTCGCTTCTCCGCGCTGTTCTGCCTATGACCCTGTATATACCGTCCCACATGCTCTCCCTATCCTGCTTCCCGCAGAACTCCCGCCAGCTGTCTATCTGAGCCTTCGCTGCCTCCGACTCATACGCGTTTTTCTGTTCCAGGTACTCTTGGATAACTTTGGACTTCCGGACTGGGGCTGCACAACGGATCCTGCGCTTCCTACGGGTCACCTCTCTCTTCATCTCCGCGAGTTTTTCGGACCACCATGGCACGGTAAGTACTTCCTTGTTTTTCTTTGTTGGCATGGACTGTTTGCAAGCAGTATCTATGGACTGTATAATTTTGTGTGTAAGTTGTTCCAAATGTTTTGTGCTGTCTATCTGTTTAATATGTGCTATTGTAATTTGGTTTTCATTGAATAATTGGGTGAGTTTTTCATTAAACTCCTCCCAATTAGCCTTTTTTGTGTTGTACTTCCTTGTTGTCCTAGATATGCTTGCGCCTTTGGATCTTTTCAGGTTTAAGTTAAATACCATGCCATTATGATCCGAACTCGTGAGATTCTCCACTACGTTCCACCCGTCAACGAAGCCCAGGATATTCGATGTGCAAGCCGTGATGTCGACAAAGCTTTGGTACCGTTTCCCCCCCCTGATGGTATCGAACGTTGGTACCTTTCCCTGGTTCAGTATGGTCAGATCCAGCTCGTCGAGACAGCCGGCGAGTTCCTCTCCCCTGCGATCGTTCGTGGGACTTCCCCACCACGCACTTTTCGCGTTGACGTCTCCTCCAACAATCCATCCTGACGAGCCAATTTGCTGGCTTATATGGGCCAGGCGAGCCAGGTCCGCGTCGATAGGGTGATCATGCTGGGGGCATTCGAAGTAGACAGAGGTTAGATTGATTTTCCAGGCACCAGTCTGAATCCTTACCACCACGATGTTATTGGTGGTAAGCTTGGGGAACTGTATCACGTCTAAGTTGGGGTCAAAGACCGCTATAGCGGCTTTTACAGCTCCCCCGCCCGGACTGGTGTTCTGGAAAATCCTCACCCCTCTGCGACTCCTCATTTCCCCAATGGATCCCACGTACGGCTCCTGGATGAGTGCGACTGCTACTCTACGCCTTTCCGCCTCGACCATCAGCTCATCGGTCGCCAGTCTGGATCGCTGGAGGTTCGCTTGCGCGATTATGTATCTGTGGTCCTTCTGGCTGCCCTTAGCAGTAAGCCACGGTTGCCCTAGCTATTTCGTCCCATCTCTTCCTCGTAGGGCAATCTTGGCTAAATGCGTTGTGGGCAGTTCGTTCCAGACCTCCCCTTGTGCAGTTCTTGCAGCTCGGGGGTGCGTCAGCCAAGTAGTCGGCGCACCCACTCCTTAGGTGTGGGCCACCACAATGACTACACAGGTCCACCGACTCTGTGCAATACTTTTTGCCGTGGCCAAAACCCAAGCAGCGGGTGCACTGCATTAGTGGGGTCTGATCTTCGACCCGGATACGCTGAAGATCTATATGCGCGTAACCCTTGTCCAGCATTCGCTGCCAGATGATGGGCGACACGCTGACGACTACATGGCTGGTGTGGGGATTCCGCGTCCTCCTCCGGTAGCGTACCTTCATCCTGTCGTTCTCAGTGTCGAGGTCGCCGAAAACACTCCTGTTTTGGTTCCTCAGGGCTTTTATGATGTCCTCGTCGGTGTTAACCGCGAGCACGCTCCTGAGTACCAGCAATGGGTCCTTGTTTTCGACCTCCTCCACGCTGAGATCGACTCCTTTCTTTTTGATCCTTTCTTTAATCTTTTCTCTGTCCTCTTTCGTCCTTAGGCCAATAATAACCTTGCGGTCTCTCGCCTTCCTCACTCTCTCCACCCTAATCCACCCTTCCTTCGCGTCCACTACTTCCCGGATCTTACTTAGGACCTCTTCTCCGGTCGCCGTCTCGTTTGTAGAGGTGACACATACTGAGTGGAGGGTTCCTCTCTCCGGAGTAGGGTTTCCAGAGTGGCCGGCGTGACCCGCGGCTACACTGGCATAAGTCCTGTCGGCCAGCTTCTCCAGCGCAAGGTCTAGAGTTTCCCTTAGTTCTTCCATTTTTGTATTATTGGCCTCAATCTGTTTTTCGTGCTCCTTCAGCCTTTCGACCAGCTCGTGGTCACTGGGATGAGGTGAACTGGTGGCGGCGGATTTGCTTTGCTCCTTTTTCCTTAGGTCATCCAGTTTTCTGCTGTTTTCAATCAGCAGTCTGGAGTGCTCCTCTAAGGCCCTAACCATTACGTCCTGGTCAGGAGTCGGGGGCTTAGGTATTGCGGGTTTCGATGGACCACTTGTTACCGCTTTTGTTCCTCCTTTCTTGCCTTCCGCCTCAGACTCCTTAACCAGCACGTACAGCCGCTCCAAGGCCGCGATAACGCTGTTCTTTATCTCCGTCTTGGTATTTCTGGAGCTATTTATGTTTAATTTGCCTTTTAAAAGGCAAGCCCACGCTTCCGCCAAACGGTTTTTATGGCCCTGTGCCGGTGACGAGGGAGACGCAGGCACTAAGACAAGCGTTTTGTTTGCGTTCTCCTTCCTTGTGCGCTGCGCCTGTGCCTGTGGCTGTTTAGGTCGTGTTGCTGGGCTCTGCCTTGGTGTTCTTGATGGGGGTGAAGAGCTTGCCCCTGCAGCCTCCCACTCCCCAATGCTCACCCTAACACTCTTTTCTCCTGTACAACTCGGAGAAGTCTCTGCTTCGGCTGTTGGTGCCCCCTTTACGGGGGTTCTTAAACCTAGCATGTCGGAGGTAGTGTCGTTCCTCGTATAAAGGAAAACGTCTAAATAACAGGGCACAAGTTACCGTGTTGTAAACGTTGTAAAATAGGTGCCTGTGCAGTGTCAAAAGAAATAATTGGGTAAATACAATTTAGGTCACCTAACCTAGAAAACAAAACAATAGGGTCACAGACTCTGTCAAAGTTATAATACCGGCCAGGGCTTGTAAACAAATCAAAACGAATAACAGCAATATCCTTAGAATTTTTTCCAAAAACTCTATGTAGAGCCGGTCTGCTACACAATATAACTTTGCAGTGTACACTGCTAGTCTTAAAGTAACTTAAATCTACACACGAATAAATAACAAAAATCTTAAATTTTTCTATACGTAGAGTCTGGTACCCAGTGCAACTGGGTGACCAGTGGAGTGACTTCCGCTGGTCCCAAGCCCAAAAAGAAAAATTTTCCCCAAAATTTTTTATTTCTGCTCTACATAGAGCCAATCTCCACCCCGGAGCAAAGAGTCACCCCAGCAGGTATCCCTGCCACAAACCCCGTCTCGATACGAGCCCCCGTTCCGGAGCTACAGGCCTCCAAAGCTGTTATAACTGTGAGGTCAAGGGGTCTGGTTAAGCTGGTTTATTTACGGAAATGAGGGGGGGGGGCTGAGATTTTTAATTTAGGTCCAGGTCGGGTCGGTTTGTCCGTAGGGGGGGGGGTGTGTTTGAGAGGGGGGGTGAGAAATTCGGTTATTTTTGGGCTAGGACGCACCGTTTCCGAGATATTGGGGGTTTTTTGAAAATTCGTTATCTTTACAATCTTAAACTTTGCGTCCCAGCCCAAATCTCCCGGAATTTTGGTTTCCCTGTAGCTCCCGAACGGGTGATCCGATCTTCTTGCTGATCCCGTGGGTACCTAGCTAAAGAGTTGCCGCAGCGGGCACCTATGTCGGGGAAATTTTTTGTTGGCTGTGGGACCCGTCAGGGGGGTCCAAACCCTAGGGGTAGTTTTCGGTCAACTTTAAACAGTTTGTTTAGGCCTTAGGGATGACCTAGAGTTCCCGAAAAAAGTGTTATGGGCTGCTCCGGGGCCCAAAATTACAGACCAGCTAGTCGCTGTGTGATCTGGACCTCGGGGACCCAAAAATTTTTAAAGTTTTTTGGAAAAATCTCACCGGGGGTGGTTTTTGGTGGTGCCTATAAGCAAGTTGTCCCTATGATCGTTTCACACAGAGTGAACCGATCCGAGCTTATTTTCCCCGTAACTCGCACCCCTTCGGAGCTAGGGGGAGTACAAAGTTACGCGGTAATGGCGTCCCGGTGCCGATTTTTCCAAAAAATCCGCCAAAAATACACAGAAAACAATACAAATACAATTCCTTGGCTTTTCGGTAGCTGATGAGCTGTTCCGTCCGGCCCCGTGGTTCCGCTGTTCGTCGGATGTTGGGTGCGCCCTCTGGAACTTCCCAAACTTTGGGGTGGCCGACAATTTTCTGCAAATGGCCCCCTGGCCCGAAGCTTGGCGTCGGAGAAAGTTTTTCCCCGAAGGTTTTCTCTTCCTGCGGCTCCCAAGGGTCCGGTGGCGAGGCTTCAGATGCCGATCCCCAGGGATGTATTCCCAAGGGCTCGACAAACTTATGTTTTGCGGCCGGTTCCGCGTACAGCTCCCACTAACGGTCCCACAGCTCGGAACTTTTCCCGGGAAAAAATCTTTTTTCCTCGATTTTCGGCCAGAACAAGGTTCTGTCCTCGTAACCCTGAGTTGATAGGCGTGGGTCACAGATCTTGTTTTTCTCCAATTCTTGCCCGAAAATATGCGAATATTTCTGCGACGGTACTTCGCTTGTCCTGGCGTTTTCCTGGGCTCGATTTTCACCGGGAAAAGTCGCACGGTATCGTTGCCGCTCGCTCTTTGTAGCGCCGTCAATCGCTTCAGCCCAGCTGCTGAAACGGCTGGAACACGTTCCACGTGGTCCCTGTATTGTTAGCCCCGGTGCTCCGAATTTCCGCCGGAAAAATCCGGGAAAGGTCTCCGCAGGTCCGGTTCGTCAGGACGATGGGCGCGGCGAAGGAAAAAGTGGGGGTCTTCGGTCTTCTTCAGGAGTTATGGCGCTTTTTCTGGTTTATAACCTATAAAATCCGGTTTTTCGCTCACAACTCACTGAGTTTTCCTCTGATTTTCACTTCACACACACCGTTGAACGCGTCTCGTCAGTGCGCTTCCGACGATATATAACACTTTGAATTTCGCGTTGTAATTAAGTTTAAAGATTTTTTTTTTTTTTTTTTTTTTTTTTTTTTTTTTTTTTTTTTTTTTTTTTTTTTTTTTTTTTTTTTTTTTTTTTTTTTTTTTTTTTTTTTTTTAGCGGAACAGCTTATTTGCGTGGCGTTCTAGACGGCGGGGGGAACGCAACTGGTTAGGTTAGGTTAGGTTAGGTTAGGTTAGGTTAGGTTAGGTTAGGTTAGGTTAGGTTAGGTTAGGTTAGGTTAGGTTAGGTTAGGTTCTGGTCCGTAGGGCCGGGACCGTGGGCCGCCTGGTCTTTTTCAAGATAAGGGGGCCGCGAGGAGAAAACCTCTATAAAAATCCGGAGGAGCGACGTGACCTCGGTCACGGTCGGACGCCACGTAAACCTGGTCCGTAGGGCCGGGACCGTGGGCCGCCTCGTCTTTTTCAAGATAGGGGGGCCGCGAGGAGTAAACCTCTATAAAAATCAACAGGGCGGCGTGATCTCGGTCATGTCGGCCGTCACGTAACCCCGGCCCGCAGGCGCTGGGAACGTGGGCCGCTGAGGGGGCTACGAGGAGTTAACCTCTTTAAAAAAACAGACGGTCACCGGCGGGGGAGGGCGGGGATTCCGGAACCCGCATTCAACGGTGCCGTCGCCACCTGCCCCATCCCGGGGCGGCCAGTGGACGTTGCGGTGGTCACGGTGTTCGCCCGCAACGCCCGCAGTTCAAGGCCTGGAGGGAACGTGTGTGTTTTTAGACGGTAGGCCTCTCCCCTTCTTCCATAGGGAAGGCAGCGGCGAGATGGAGAGCCCGTCATACCTCCGTTCGTATGCTGCCCCGAGCGCGGAGATGCATAAGGCGCATTTTCCACACGTTAAAAAAAAAAAAAAAAAAAAGGTTAGGTTAGGTTAGGTTAGGTTAGGTTAGGTTAGGTTAGGTTAGGTTAGGTTAGGTTAGGTTAGGTTAGGTTAGGTTAGGTTAGGTTAGGTTAGGTTAGGTTAGGTTAGGTTAGGTTAGGTTAGGTTGAGGAAAAATTTGAGCTGATTGAGGAAAAATTTGAGCTGATTGAGGAAAAATTTGAGCTGATTGAGGAAAAATTTGAGCTGATTGAGGAAAAATTTGAGCTGATTGAGGAAAAATTTGAGCTGATTGAGGAAAAATTTGAGCTGATTGAGGAAAAATTTGAGCTGATTGAGGAAAAATTTGAGCTGATTTGGAGGACGCGTTTCACTAGATCACTCAAATTTATTACTTGCCTTGGGAAATTTCCAAATTTTTTAGCTATTCGCCTTCTGCATTAGCCAGTCGATCTTTCGGTCTTTTTTCGGAGTTTCTAGCTTATCTGGATCTCACAAAATTAATTTTTGAAGTTTTCGGCCAAAACTCTTCAAGTTTTGCGGTCAGGAAATTTCAAAACCCTTTTCTTTGCTTTTTTCGAAAATTCATAATTAATTGTAGATTTAACTTTTTTAACTTCTTTTTGTTGGGAAAAATAGCGAAAAAATAGCTCTGTCGTTTGCCGTTTTCCGAATAATTTTTGGACTCACCAGTCAAAAGTTATTCGGAAACTAAACTTTGGCAACATTGCTATTAGATTCGCCATAGGAGTCGGGGACTTTTTTGATAAGTTTGTCGACACTTTCAAAAAATCGCCACTCCTGTGTCTCAGCGGTCAGAGATTTGGTAGTTAGTGGGTCACATAGGGGGTAGCTTGCGCCGCCTAACGGCACCCCACACGACCCTATAGCTACTATAGTCTCGTCAGAATCTGGGGAAAACTACCAACTTTTTCATAAGTTGGTAATTTTCCACGGTTCGGACTTGACCGTTTTTGGTTAGGTTTTGTCCTTCTGACAAAACCAACCGGTGAGGGGGGGGTTTAGTAGTGGGGGAGGGTGCACGAACCTGAAAGGGTTCTGGGGGGGGGTTCCGATTGGGAATCGGACGGGAGGGGGGGGAACTATGGGCGACCGTAGTTCCGGGTTTAGGGGCGGAGGTAACTCCGGAACGGGGGGAGTTACGGGGGGGGTTAGTTTGGGGGAAAGGGGGGCCAGTTCATCGGCCATCCCTGACGCTGGTCAGGAGGGAAATCCTACGAGCGGTTCTCCCGCTGGGAATTTTTTGCCGGGGTCACCCCAGTTTCGGCTGAACTTCCCAGCTTTGCGCAGCGGGAAAAATAGGGTGAAAGGGGGGAACGGCTCAACTCTTGAGCCCGCCGTTGACACGACAAGCCTGTCTGAGGCACGCGAGGAGGGGGACTCGGATTTCGGAGTGGACCCGTCTGAATCCTCTGATATGGAGGCAGACGAAATTGAGGTCGGGGGCGCCCGTAGAAAGGCCCCCTTGAAGCGAACCATGTCGCTTAGATCCGGATGCGACGCTGAAGTCATCCCTGTAAAGGTGAAGACCTCGAGCAGGGGTGGAGTGGGAAAGCGTCCCATGGGTGCCCATGCCTTCTTGGCTAAGGCAAAGAGGGGGTTGGAGGGTCTGGGCACGGATGATGACTCCAACGATTATGAGGACGCCCGGGAAGATCGGACCTACCGTCCGAAGCAGTCCCTGCGCCGGGGGAAGTCAACACCCGCGGGCGGCGAGGAAGAAGAGGACGCACGCACCCTCCGGGAACAGACCAGGGAGGAGCTCGCCGCCGCAGCGCTTCGCAATGTACTCCTAATCAAGGGGGACATTGCGAAGTGCTCCAATATAAACGGAGTGGTTAAGGGCCGTTTGAACGAAGCGACCGCTGAGGCCCTGGAGGCCATTGAGGAGCTGCGGACGGTCTCCCAAACAGAGGAGCAGCGCCGTATCCGCGCGGACAACGCCCGGCTCTCTAGGGAGCTGGAGATCGTTCGCGCCGAGCTGAAAGCCTTCAAGGCTGCCTACGCAGAGGCGCAGGGTTCGGCCCTAGCAGGGCGGAGAGGGACCTCAGCTGCCGAGGTAGGAGGAGACCTCAAAGAGGCCATTGAGGACCTGAGGCGCGACCTCGTAACATCCCTGGGCGGGATGATAAATGCCCGCCTAGGCGAAGTAGAGGCACGCCTCCCGCCGGAACCCGTCCTGCGGCCGCCGCTCGCGGCCGACAAGAGGACGCCGCCGCCCCCTCGCCCCAGAGCCCAGTCCGGCTTGGTAGGGGACGATGCGAAGGAGCCCCCAAAGGCCCAGCCGAAGAGGAAGCAGACGGCCATTCCGATGCCCCCTCCACCGACCCCGCCAGCCCAAAATGGCAAAAAGGCGGGCAAGGAGGCGGGCAAGTCTGGCCCAACACCAGCCCCGAGGGTGCAGCCGACGACAACGAGGGAGCAGCCGACGGCGCGGCCAAATCAAGGGCCGCAAAATCGGCCCCCCAAGGCGGGGACAAGAGGACAGGGTGGGCCCCAACCCCAGGTAGCCCCTCAGCCCCAGGAAGCTCCCTGGTCGGAAGTGGTGAGGAGGAAGGGGAAGGGGAAGGGGAAGAAGGCGAGTGCTGCCCCCCCGGTCACCCCCCCCAAGACGACGCCTAAACCGAAGAAGGTGAAAGTGGTGGTGCCCCGCACGGCGGCTGTGGTGCTGACCCTCAAGGAGGGGGCACAGAGGGAGGGCAAGTCGGCCACATACACCGACTTAATGGTGTGGGCCAGGGCTGGCATAAGGCTGGCTGATCTCGGGCTGGAGTCGGTCCAAATGCGGAAGACAATGACCGGCTCCAAAATGCTGGAGATAAGAGGAGACACCCCCGAAGCCACCGCGGACCGCATGGCCGAAAAGCTCCGCGAGGTGGTGGGAGATGTGGCCGAAATCACCCGGCCCACGAAATTCGCTGAGCTCAAGCTTACGGGGCTCGACGAGACCGTGGGTCGGGACGAGGTGGCAGCGGCCATTGCGGCCAAGGGGGGCTGCCACGTGGCCCTCGTGAAGGTCGGGGCCCTTAGCGAGAGAGGCTGGGGGCGGGGCACTGTCTTTGTACGGTGCCCAGTGACGGCCGCCAAAGAAGTGGCGAAGGAGGGCCACATCCAGGTGGGATGGGCGAAGGCCGCCGTGACGCCCCTCGTGGCCCTGCCCATGCGCTGTTTTAAGTGCATGGCGCTGGGCCACACCAGGGCCACGTGCCCTTCCGCAGCAGAGCATGGGGCCAAGTGCTTCCGCTGCGGGGAGGAGGGGCACCGCGCGGCTAGCTGCGAGGCGAAGCCGAAGTGCGCAGTGTGCGCAGCAGCGGGCCGGCCACATGGCCACGTGATGGGTGGGGACAAATGTGCCCCCCCAAGCGTTAAGGGTAGGGCCCATGCGACCCAGGCCCGCACCCCGGAAGGCGGCCAAAAGGCACAAGAGGAACTCGCAATGCAGGTGTCTTAATGCCAGCACACCTGCATTGCGAGATACTGCAGACGAACGTTAACCACTCCGCCAGGGCCCAAGACCTGCTCATGCAGGCCATGGCGGAGTGGGGAATAGCGGTTGCGGCGGTGGCGGAACCTTATTACGTTCCGCCCCAACCGAACTGGGCCGGATCTTCTGACGGCCTGGCGGCTATTGTGGTCCCCACGAATGGGAACTCCCCCCCCCTCCACAAGATCGGAGCAGGCCCGGGGTACGTGGCGGCCAAGTGGGGAGCGACCGCAGTGATCGCGGTCTATTTCTCCCCCAACAGGCCGCTGGCGGCCTTCGAGGCCTTTCTCGCAGATCTGGGAAGGGCCGTAAGGGGGGCTGCCCCAGCGCAGTTGCTGGTGATGGGGGACTTCAACGCCAAGGGCACGGCGTGGGGTTCCCCCATCACGGACCTGAGAGGGGCCAAACTGGAGGGATGGGCGACGGCTGTCGGACTAGAAGTGGTCAACCGAGGCGACACCGATACGTGCGTGCGTAGGCAGGGGGGGTCCATCGTGGACATAACGTTCGCGACCCCTGCCCTAGCCGCGCGTATCGCGGACTGGCGAGTCCTCGAGGACGTCGAGACCCTCTCCGACCACCGCTATATTCGGATGAGGGTCTCCGCCTCACAGCCGACACAGCCGCAGCCGCCGGCGGGGAGGAGGTCGACCTTCCCGCGATGGGTGTTGTCGAAGTTTGACCCCGGCATGGCGGAGGAGGCAGCGGTGGTCGAGGCGTGGTGCGCCCCCCCACCCGAGGACCTAGACGTGGACGCGAAGGCGGTCCGCTTTCGGGAGTCGCTCACAGCAGTGTGCGACGCGGCCATGCCTAGGGTGAGGAGGTTCCCCAATAAAACTGCTGTGTACTGGTGGTCCGAAGATATCGCAAATCTTCGGGCCGCCAGCAACCGCGCGCGCCGTGCGTACACTCGCTGCAGGAGGAGAGCGGCGCACACGGCCGCCGAAGAGGAGCTCCTCTACAGGGCCCTCAAAGACGCGAAGGAGGCCCTCCAACTGGAGATCTCCAGGGCCAAGGACGCCGCGCATGAGGAGTTCCTGGCCACGCTGGAAAGGGACCCATGGGGGCGCCCGTACAAAATGGTACGGGACAAGGTCAAGCGCGCCCCCCCCATGGACTCCCTGGAGCCAGGGCTCCTTGACAGGATTATCGGCGTCCTCTTCCCTCCGGCGCCGGACTTTGAACCTCCGAGGATGGCGGCCCCCTCGGAGGAACAAAGAAGCGACCCCGTACCCAGGATCAACCAGGACGAGATGATGTGGGTGACGGACCGCCTCAGGGCGTGTAAGAAGGCCCCAGGCCCGGACGGCGTGCCCGCAAGGGTAATCCCGATCGCCCTGAAATACCTCGGGGAGCGCTATAAGGACCTCCTGGACCAGTGTCTGCAGGAGGGGCGCTTCCCGAAGGTATGGAAGGAGGGACGGCTAGTCCTAATCCCGAAGCCGGGGGGTCAGCCGGACTCGCCGTCGGGTCACCGACCCATTGTCCTCCTGGACGAATGCGGGAAGGCGTTGGAGCGCATAATCGCCTCAAGGATCCGGAGTCAGCTGGAGGAGGCCGGCCCCAACGTATCGGACCACCAGTTCGGGTTCAGGGCGGGCCGGTCGACAATCGACGCCCTGAAGATGCTGAACAACTTCAGCGACCTCGCGGCCAGCAAGGGGGAGGGGGTGGTGGCGGTATCGCTAGATATCGCCAACGCCTTCGGCACCCTCCCCTACTCCGTCATCATGGAGTCTCTGAGGTACCACCGGATCCCGTGGTACCTCCAGAGGATCATAGGGCACTACCTAGAGGGAAGGGTAGTGCTCTATGATCACGGCGGCAGGCGCATGAGCCGGCCTATGGCGTGCGGGGTCCCCCAAGGTTCCATACTCGGCCCACTATTATGGAACCTTGGGTTCGACTGGGCGATCCGGGGGGTGCAGCTTCCCCGCATGACCACCATCTGCTACGCCGACGACACGATGGTGGCCGTCCGGGGAAAAGATCTGCGGGAAACCCTGCGCAGGGCGTCTGTGGCGGCCGAGCTGGTGGTCGACCGCATCAGCGCGCTCGGCCTCAAGGTGGCGGTGGCAAAGACCAACGCAATGGTCTTCGGGGCCCCTGCTTGGCGCATCCCAGCCGACACCTCGATCCCGATCGGCGGGGAACCTGTCCAGGTCAAGGCAAATATAAAGTACCTTGGCCTTGTCCTGGACAGGAAGTGGGACTTTGGCGCCCATTTTGCCAAACTCGCCCCCCGGCTGGTGGGCACCGCGGCAGCCCTCGGCAGACTACTGCCGAACAAAGGAGGGCCACTCACGCCATGCCGAAGGCTATATGCCAACGTGGTGCGAAGCATGGCTTTGTACGGTGCCCCGATATGGGCCAGCCGGTTGTCGGGGAAGACGAGGGCCCTTCTCCGACGGCCTCAGCGGACGTGCGCAGCGAGAATCGCGAGGGCGTATGTAACGGTGGCCCACATGGCGGCCTGTCTCATCGCGGGAACGCCGCCCTGGGACCTCGACGCCGAGGCCATGGCGGAGGGATACTGGTCCCAGAGGGAGGCCCAGGAGAGGGGCGACAGGCTGGCCCCGGAGGAAATCCTCCACGCCCGCCGACAAGCCCAGCGCCGCATGCGGGATAGATGGAAAGAGGAGCTGGAGGACTGCCGCTATGGAACGCGCACTATAGCGGCTATCCTCCCCTCACTCGACCTATGGCTCGACAGGGAGTTTGGTACGATGTCGTACCATCTCACGCAGATCCTGTCGGGCCACGGGTGTTTTGGGTCTTACCTATTCCGCATCGGGAGAGAGGACAGCGCCCGCTGCCACAACTGCGGGGCGCTGGAAGACACAGCCCAGCACACACTGGAGGAGTGTCCCTGCTGGAGCTATGAGCGCGGCCAGCTCGTGGCTGCGATTGGACGACAGGACCTGTCACTCCACAGCATAGTTTCGGCTATGCTGGATAGGGGTGACGAGTCCTGGGAGGAGGTGGTTTCCTTCTGCGAGTGCATAATGCTCCAGAAGGAAGCCGAGGAACGGGAGCGCGAGGAGTGCGTCCACGCGCCCCCGTTCCGGCGCAGACGGACGGGGCGAAGGCGGCGGCACTTTGCTGCCCGCCTGAACCCCTAGTGCGACCAGCGGGTTGGGGACGGGGGTCCTCCACCCGCTTTATGGTCCCACGCGTCTGGGGGGGGAGCTGAAGCGTTGCGGCTCCTCCCTCCTTGGTGAGGTAGCCCCGGTGATTTTAACCAAAGCCGGGGCAGGCTGGGGGGCGTCGTCGGCTCGAATCCTCGGGATCCCACGGCGCCTACCTAAACCCGGCGAGCGGACAATGCCGTAGTGTTTTTAGTGGGTATGTTCCCCCCTCCCCTTCCCGCAGGGGAAGAGGACGGGGGAGAGAGCCCCACATAACTGCTCGGGCCCCCCCGGGCCCGGGAGTACTCGTAAATGAGTTTTCACTACGTTAAAAAAAAAAAAAAAAAAAAAAAAAAAAAAAAAAAAAAAGGTTAGGTTAGGTTAGGTTAGGTTAGGTTAGGTTAGGTTAGGTTAGGTTAGGTTAGGTTAGGTTAGGTTAGGTTAGGTTAGGTTAGGTTAGGTTAGGTTAGGTTAGGTTAGGTTAGGTTAGGTTAGGTTGAGGCAAAATTTGAGCGAGGCAAAATTTGAGCTGACTGAGGCAAAATTTGAGCTGACTGAGGCAAAATTTGAGCTGACTGAGGCAAAATTTGAGCTGACTGAGGCAAAATTTGAGCTGACTTTCACGACACGTTTTGCGAAATCACTCAAATTTTATACTTGCGATCGGAATTTTTCCAAACTTTTGATATCATTGCCTTCCGCAATAGATTCCTGATATTTTGGCATATTTTCGGTACTTCTAGCTTCTCTGGATACCCCAAAATTAATTTTTGCAATTTCTCCGTGAAAACCTTCTGTTTTTGCGGTTGGGATTGCAAAACACAAGTTTTCCAAATTTTTTAGAAAAATCGTATCTTCTATACGGTTCACATTTTTTAGATTCTTTTTGTTGGGGAATAGAGCGAATTAGTGGCACTACCAAACGCCGTTTACCGAATAATTTTCGAACTTACCATTCGGAAGTTATTCGGTGAAACGTTGGTTGCTATTAGATTCGCCATAGGCGCTAGTGACTTTTTTGATAAGTTTGTCAGGGCTTTCAAAAAATCACTGCGCCTATACCATAACGGTCCGGGATTTTATAGCTACAGGGTCTTTTAGGAGGTAGTTTGCGCCGCCTAACGGCACCTCACTCGACTCTCTAGCTATTATAGTCTCGTCAGAATCTGGGGAAAACTACCAACTTTTTATAAGTTGGTAATTTTCCACGGTTCGGACTTGACCGTTTTTGGTTAGGTTTCGCCCTTCTGGTGAAACCAACCTGGTAGGGGGGGTTGTAGCAAGGGGGGGGGGTTGTAGAACCTGCAGGGGTTCTGTGGGGGGGGTCCGGTGGGACATCGGACGGGAGGGGGGGGAGTTATGAGCAATCATAACTCGGGGGTTAGGACCCGGAGTAGCTCCCAAGTGGGGGGTGCTACGGGGGGGGGGGAGTTCGGGGGAGGGGGCCGGGTCATCGGCCACTCCTGACAGGGGTCAGGAAGGAAATTCCAGGGGCGGATCTCCCGCTGAGAATTTTTTGCCGGGGGCGTCCTCGTACCGGCTGAACTTTCCGGCGTTGCTTTACGGGGGAGGGAAAAAGGGAATTAAGGTGGGGAACGGGTCTCTTTTCGAGCCCAGCGTTGAGGGGACGACCGAATCGGAGGCGTTCGAGGGGGGGGACACGGGGTCGGAACTCGGGTTTCAGACCGTGGAGTTCTCGGAGACCTCCGACATGGAGGAGGAGACGGAGGAAGCTGTTCCGTCCAGCTTATTGCGGGAGGGCCCCAAGGGGGACGCCAAAAGGGCTCCCCTTAAAAGGTCCAAGTCGAGCGGGGCAGAGGAGGTGGTGCCTGCCAAGGTGAAGTCCTCGTCCAGGGGAGGGCACGGAAAGCGCAGCATGGGGGCCTACGCCTTCATGGCCTCTGCGCGGAGGAAGTTGGAGGGTCTCGGCAGTGATGAGGACTCCAACGACCAGGAGGAGCAGGGGGACCGAACTTTCCGCCCCAAGCAATCTCGCCGCAAGAAGTCGCCCAAGAGCGGCGAGGACGTACGCACTCCCCAGGAGAAGAGCAGGGAGGAGCTCGCCGCCGCCGCACTCCGCAGCGTTCTCTCCATTCGGGGAAACGTTGCCAAGTGCGGCAACATTAATGGGCGAATTAAGGGCCTATTAAATGATGCGGCAGCGGAGGCCTTCGAGGCCATCGAAGAATTGCGCGTGGTCTCCCCTACCGAGGAGCAGCGCAGGCTCCGGGCGGACAACGCCAGACTCGCAAGAGAGCTGGAGATTGTCCGCGGGGAGTTGAGGGCCTTTAAGTCAGCATACACGGAGGCGCAAGGCACGGCCTCCGCAGCGCGCAGAGAGGCCTCAGTCGCTGAGGAGAGGGGGGGCCTGAAAGAGGCCATGGAGGACCTCAGGCGCGACCTGCTGACGTCCCTGGGCGGGATGATCAACGCCCGCCTGGGGGAGATGGAGGCGCGTCTCCCACCGGAGCCCGTCCTCAGGCCGCCGCTCGCCGCGGATAGGAAGACGGTGCCCCCACCCCGTCCCAGGACCCAGCCGAACCTGGTAGGGGGGGGCACGAGGGAGCCCCAGAAGGTCGTGCAGCAGAAGCCGAAGACGAGGCAGGAGGAAAACCTCATGCCTCCTCCGCCCCCACCCCCGTCAGCCCAAAGTGGCAAAAAGGCGGGGGGAGGGAGCGGCCCGACACCGGCTCGGAGGACCAAGGCGGTGGAGCGCCCGAATGCTCCGTTAAATCCGCCGGGTCCGCCCAACCCCCCCCCCAAGGCGGGGACAAGCGGGGAGAGGGAATCCCAATCTCAAGCCACGCCCCAGCCCCAGGAAGCCCCCTGGTCGGAGGTGGCAAAGAGGAAGGGGAAAGGGAAGGGGAAGAAGACCGCCACCCCGGCCGCCCCCCCCAAGACCCCTAAGCCGAAGGCAGTGAAGGTGGTGGTGCCCCGTACGGCAGCGGTGGTCCTAACCCTCAAGGAGAGGGCACAGAGGGGGGGCAAGCTGGCCACATACACGGACCTGATGGTGTGGGCCAGGGCCGGCGTTAAGCTGGCCGACCTAGGATTGGAGTCGGTCCAGATGCGGAAAACGATGACCGGCTCCAAAATGCTTGAAATCAGGGGAGACACCCCCGAAGCAACAGCGGACCGCATGGCGGAGAAGCTCCGCGAAGTGGTGGGGGACGTGGCCGAAATCACCCGGCCCACGAAGTTCGCAGAGCTCAAGCTCTCTGGGCTTGACGATACCGTGGGCCGGGATGAGGTGGCGGCGGCCGTCGCGACTAAAGGGGGCTGCCAGGTGGGCCTGGTCAAGGTTGGGGCCCTCAGCGAGAGAGGCTGGGGGCGGGGAACCGTTTTTGTACGATGCCCAGCGACGGCTGCCAAGGAGGTGGCCAAGGAGAGCCACATCCAGATTGGCTGGACAAGAGCAGCCGTGACACCCCTGGTGGCCCTGCCCATGCGTTGCTTCAAATGCATGGCGCTGGGCCACACCAGGGCCACATGCCCCTCCGCCGCGGAGTACACAGGGAAGTGCTTCCGATGCGGAAATGAGGGGCACCTAGCAGCGGACTGCCAGGCGCAGCCCAAGTGCGCGGTATGCGTTGCGGCGGGACGGCCCCATGGCCACGTCATGGGAGGGGACAAATGTGCCCCACCCAATGTTAGGGGGAAGGACCGTGCGCCCCGGGCCAGCCCCCCCCAAGATGAAAGCCCGAAGGCACAGGAGGAACTCGCAATGCAGGTGTCTTAATGCCAGTACACCAGCATTGCGAGATCCTCCAGGCGAATGTGAACCACTCCGCCAGGGCCCAAGACCTGCTCATGCAGGCAATGGCGGAGTGGGGCATAAAGGTTGCGGTGGTGGCGGAACCATATTACGTTCCGCCCCAAAGAAACTGGGCGGGATCTCCGGACGGCCTTGCAGCCATCGTTGTCCCGACGAACGGGAACTCCCCCCCCCTCCACAAGATCGGAGAGGGCCCGGGGTACGTAGCGGCCAAGTGGGGAGAGACTGCAATAATTGCGGTCTATTTCTCCCCCAACAGGCCGCTGGCGGCCTTCGAGGCCTTCCTTGCGGATCTAGGGCGAGCCGCAGGGGGAGTTGCCCCAGCGCAGCTGCTTGTGATGGGGGACTTCAACGCCAAAGGCGCGGCGTGGGGTTCCCCCATCACGGACCAGAGAGGGGCCAAGTTAGAGGGCTGGGCGGCTGCCATCGGGCTGGAGGTGGCCAACAGAGGCAGCGTGGACACGTGCGTGCGTAGGCAGGGGGGGTCCATCGTGGACATAACGTTCGCGACCCCCGCCCTAGCCGCACGCATCGCGGACTGGCGTGTCCTTGAGGACGTAGAGACCCTCTCCGACCACCGCTATATTCGGATGAGGGTCTCCGCCTCACAGCCGGCACAGCCGCAGCCGCCGGCGGGGAGGAGGTCGACCTTCCCGCGCTGGGTCCTCTCCAGGTTTGACCCCGGCATGGCGGAGGAGGCGGCGGTGGTAGAGGCCTGGAACGCCCCCCCACCCGACGATCTGGACGTCGACGGGAAGGCGGCCCGTTTCCGCGAGGCGCTCACCGCGGTGTGCGACGCGGCCATGCCACGGATGCGGAGGCTCCCGGACAAAACGGGGGTCTACTGGTGGTCCGAGGATATAGCTAATCTTCGGGCCGCCAGTAACCGCGCGCGCCGCGCCTACACCCGCTGCAGGCGGAGAGTGGCGCACACGGCCGCCGAGGAGGAGGTCCTGTATAGGGCCCTCAAGGAGGCCAAGGAGACCCTCCAGCTGGCAATCTCCAAGGCCAAGGACGCCGCACACGAGGAGTTCCTGGCCACGCTGGAGAGGGATCCATGGGGGCGCCCGTACAAGATGGTGCGGGAGAAGGTCAAGCGTGCCCCCCCCATGGACTCCCTGGAGCCAGGGCTCCTGGAGAGGATCGTCGGCGTTCTCTTCCCTCCGGCGCCGGATTTCGAGCCTCCGAGGATGTCGGCCCCCTCGGAGGAGCCAAGAGGGGATCATATAATTCCCAGGATCAACCAGGATGAGATGATGTGGATCACGGACCGCCTCCGGGCATGCAAAAAGGCCCCAGGCCCGGACGGCGTGCCCGCGAGGGTGATCCCCATTGCCCTCCAATACCTCGGGGAGCGCTTCAAGGACCTCCTGGACCAGTGTCTACAGGAGGGGCGCTTCCCGAAGGTGTGGAAGGAGGGGCGGCTGGTGCTCATTCCCAAGCCGGGGGGCGCGCCTGACTCGCCATCAGGCCATCGGCCCATCGTCCTCCTGGACGAATGCGGGAAGGCGTTGGAGCGAGTGATCGCCGCCCGAATCCGCGGACACCTGGAGGAGGTGGGCCCGAACATTTCCGAGCACCAGTTCGGATTCAGAAAAGGCCGATCGACGATTGACGCGATAAAGACGCTAAAAGATTTTAGTGATCTAGCGGCCAGCAAGGGGGAGGGGGTGGTGGCGGTATCGTTAGATATCGCCAACGCCTTCGGCACCCTCCCCTACTCCGTCATCATGGAGTCCCTGCGGTACCATCGGATCCCGTGGTACCTGCAGAGGATCATAGGGCACTACCTGGAGGGAAGGGTAGTGCTCTATGATCACGGCGGCAGGCGGAAGAGCCATCCTATGGCTTGCGGGGTCCCCCAGGGTTCCATACTTGGCCCACTATTATGGAACCTTGGGTTTGACTGGGCAATTCGGGGCGAGCAGCTTCCCCGCATGGCCACCATCTGCTACGCCGATGACACGATGGTGGCCGTCCGGGGAAGGGACCGGCAAGAGACGCTGCGCAGGGCGGCTGTCGCGGCCGAGCTGGTCATTGACCGCGTCAGTGCGCTCGGCCTAAGGGTCAACGTGCGGAAGACGGACGCCATGGTGTTCGGGGCCCCCACCTGGCGCATCCCGGCCGACACCGCACTCCCGATCGGAGGAGAACCTGTCCAGGTCAAGGCCAATATAAAGTATCTTGGTCTTGTCCTGGACAGGAAGTGGGACTTTGGCGCACACTTCGTCAAACTCACCCCAAAGCTGATGGGCACTGCGGCAGCCCTCGGCAGACTACTGCCAAACGTGGGAGGGCCACTCACGCCCTGTCGGAGGCTGTACGCCAACGTCGTGAGGAGTATGGCCCTCTACGGCGCCCCGATATGGGCTAGCCAACTCACGAGGAAGACGAGGGCCCTCCTCCGACGGCCCCAGCGGGCGTGCGCCACTCGAATAGTCAGGGCGTACGTAACGGTGGCCCACATGGCGGCCTGCCTGATCGCTGGCACGCCCCCTTGGGACATAGACGCCGAGGCCATGTCGGCGTCCTATTGGTCCCAAAGGGAGGCTCAGGCGAGGGGGGACCGGCTGGCCCCAGAGGAAATCCTGGCTGCCCGCCGACAAACCCAGCGGCGCATGAGAGATCGATGGAAAGAGGAGCTGGAGGACTGCCGCTATGGAACGCGCACTATAGCGGCTATCCTCCCCTCGCTCGACCTGTGGCTCGACAGGGAGTTTGGTACGATATCGTACCATCTCGTCCAGATCCTGTCGGGCCACGGGTGTTTCGGCGCATATCTCCACCGAATCGGGAGAGAGAGCAGCCCGCAGTGCCACAACTGCGGGGCTGCGGAGGACACGGCCCAGCATACACTGGAGGAGTGTCCCTGCTGGGCCTACGAGCGCCGCCAGCTCGTGGCCACTGTCGGACAGGACTTGTCACTCCACAGCATAGTCTCGGCTATGTTGGGGGGGGGGTGACGAGTCCTGGGAGGAGGTGGCTTCCTTCTGCGAGTGCATAATGCTCCAGAAGGAAGCCGAGGAACGGGAGCGTGAGGAGTGTGTCCACGCGCCCCCGTTCCGACGCAGACGAATGGGGCGAAGGCGGCGGCACTTTGCTGCCCGCCTGAACCCCTAGTGCGACCAGCGGGTTGGGGACGGGGGTCCTCCACCCGCTTTATGGTCCCACGCGTCTGGGGGGGGAGCTGAAGCGTTGCGGCTCCTCCCTCCTTGGTGAGGTAGCCCCGGTGATTTTAACCAAAGCCGGGGCAGGCTGGGGGGCGTCGTCGGCTCGAATCCTCGGGATCCCACGGCGCCTACCTAAACCCGGCGAGCGGACAATGCCGTAGTGTTTTTAGTGGGTATGTTCCCCCCTCCCCTTCCCGCAGGGGAAGAGGACGGGGGAGAGAGCCCCACATAACTACTCGGGCCCCCCCGGGTCCGGGAGTACTCGTAAATGAGTTTTCACTACGTTAAAAAAAAAAAAAAAAAAAAAAAAAAAAAGGTTAGGTTAGGTTAGGTTAGGTTAGGTTAGGTTAGGTTAGGTTAGGTTAGGTTAGGTTAGGTTAGGTTAGGTTAGGTTAGGTTAGGTTAGGTTAGGTTAGGTTAGGTTAGGTTAGGTTAGGTTAGGTTAGGTTAGGTTAGGTTAGGTTAGGTTAGGTTAGGTTAGGTTAGGTTAGGTTAGGTTAGGTTAGGTTAGGTTAGGTTAGGTTAGGTTAGGTTAGGTTAGGTTAGGTTAGGTTAGGTTGTTGTCGCGCGCTGCCTGCCGCCCCGAACGCCACGAAAATCCGACGCTCCGCGCTCGAAAAATCAAGAAAATAGGATTTTTTCGCCCGATTTACGCGAGTGATGCATCAAAAGATGCGGATTAACGTCCCGCATCTAACAGTGTAAGTGCCAAGTGCCGCGGAGTGATACTCGAAGTGCTAAGTGACAAAAAGTGAAAAACGGTGACGGGCAAAATCTTCAAAGTGAAACGCTGCTCGATTAGTCGCCTTAAGGTGGTGGTTTTTTGGTGTGTGCGTGTCCGTCTCATCAAGACCTTTCATCTGATACCTAGTTCAGATTTTTCTGATAAGCGAGTTAAGCACAATACCCAAAAAACTAAAACCGCGTGGCCACGAGGTTTTGAACCGAAGCGTTTCGGTTAAATCTGTGTATACAGCATTGTGAGGGGCATTAAGCCGACCACGGCCCAGTTTTCAAAGTTGAAAAAGGCCAAGGGGAAGCTGAGATATCGAGCTTCGAAAAACCGGCCGAAGGTCAGTCAACTTTCCCCCCTTATATCTCGTAAAGTAGATCTTTTACCCCCCATTTTGGGAATTGCGCTCGATAGCCCAGTTAATAGAGATCATATATTCCAAATTTCAGATTTTTCTAAGCTGTAGTTTTCGAGTAAAGTAATTTTATCTGAAGCAAGTCCCACGCGTTGGAGGCAATTTGTGTTAATTTACGTAAATATAATTTCATTTTGACTTTTTTCCCTTTGCCTTTTTTCAAAATTTTAAAACTGTTAAATATTGGGCTAGGCCTAAAAATAAGATCTGTGTTGGTCCCAACTCTGTAGCTTAATTATTTCTATGTCTAAAATGCATTTGAAATCACGAAATATTGTAACACGTGTAAGCTCAAACAGGTCTGAACTTGCTTCAGGCATGGAGTTTGGACATAGAATTTAAACTGCTAGTGGTAGGCTTGGTTCTAAATATGTTCTATGTTGGTGCACGGGAGCCACCCCCCCACCCCCCTCTGCTGAGCGGGCTGGTATTTTGATTGGTTTCTTAATTTCTAAATTTCCCCCCCTCATAACTCGGAAGTGTAACCTGTTACCCCCCATTTCGAAATTGCATATGATAACCCATCTAATAAAGACTACACATTCCAAATTTCAGATCTTTCCGATCAGTAGTTACCGAATAAAACATCTTTTTCTAAAGTGACTCCCCTGCTCTAGCGTACGATGAGCCTAGACACCCCAAATTTGGTATTGGGGTGAACATATGAATTTACGACTATAGTCTGTAACTCGCGAACGGCTTAACCGATTTGGCTGAAAATTGGCAGGGAGGTAGCTTAGGACTAGGAGACGGACATAGGATACTTTTTATCCTGATTTTCCCACGGGATAAAAATACGACTGTTTATAACTCAACAACGGCTTAATAGATTTGGCTGGAAATTGGTAGGGAGGTAGCTTAGGACCAGGAGACGCACATAGGATAATTTTTATCCCGATTTTCCCACGGGATAAAATACGACAATTTATAACTCAAGAATGGCTTAACCGATTTGGATGAAAATTGGTAGATAATAGAGATCATATATTCCAAATCTCTGACTTTCTATGCAGTAGTTTTCGAGTAAAGTAATTATATCTGAAATAAGTCCCCCGCCTCGGAGGCAACTTGTGTTAATCTACATAAATATAATTCCATTTTGACTTTTTTCCCTTTGCCTTCTTCAAAATACTGGGCTAGGCCAAAATAAGATTGGTGTTGGTCCCATCTCTGTAGCTCAGTTAATTCTGACTAAAATGCATTTTAATTACGAAATATTGTAACACGTGTAAGCTTAAACAAGCCTGAACTTGCTTCAAACATAGAATTTAAATTGCTAATTATTATTAGGTCTGAATACGTTCTATGTTAGTGCACGGGAGCCACCCCCCCACCCCCCTCTGCTGAGCGGGCTGGTATTTTGATTGGTTTCTTAATTTCTAAAGTTCTCCCCCCAATAACTCGGAAGTGTAACCTGTTACCCCCCACTTTGAAATTGCATATGATAGCCCATCTAATAAAGACCATACATTCCAAATTTCAGATCTTTCCGATCAGTAGTTACCGAATAAAACATCTTTTTCTAAAGTGACTCCCCTGCTCTAGCGTACGATGAGCCTAGATACCTCAAATTTGGAATTGGGATGAACATATGAATATATGACTATAGTCTGTAACTCGCGAACGGCTCAACCGATTTGGCTGAAAATCGGCAGGGAGGTAGCTCAGGACCAGGAGACGGACACAGGATACTTGTTATCCCGATTTTCCCACGGGATAAAAATACGACTGTTTATAACTCAAGAACGGCTTAACCGAGTTGGTTGGGAATTGGTAGGGAGGCAGCTTAGGACCAGGAGACGGATGTAGGATACTTCTTATCCCGATTTTCCCACGGGATAAAAATACGACTGTTTATAACTCAAGAACGGCTTAACCGTGTGGGCTGAAAATTGGCAGGGAGGTAGCTTAGAAACCAGGAGGCGGACATAGAATGCTTTTATTTCGATTTTCCCACGGGATAAAATATGACTATTTATAACTCGAGAACGGCTTAACCGATCTGGCTGGAAATTGCTAGGGAGGTAGCTTAGGACCAGGAGACGGACATAGGATACTTTTATCTCGATTTTCCCACGGGATTGGAAAATTCCGAAATGTTGTACTAATAAAGCTACAGACATTAAATTTAGCATGCCTACACATTATTCCTTGATCAGCATAAAGATGCACTTGCAAAGGAATTTTCCAATCTAATGCGGAACAAAGTTCGCCGGGCCAGCCAACTTTCCCCCCTTATATCTCGCAAAGTAGATCTGTTACCCCCCATTCTGGAAATTGCGCTCGGTAGCCCAGTTAATAGAGATCATATATTCCAGATTTCAGATTTAGCTAAGCTGTAGTTTTCGAGTAAAGTAACTTTATATGAAGCAAGTCCCCCGCTTGAGAGGCAATTTACGTAAATATATTCCACTTTTGACTTTTTTCCCTTTGACTTTTCAAAATTCTCAAATTGTTAAAGATTAGGCTAAGCCAAAAATAAGATCTGTGATTGGTCCCAACTCTGTAGCTCAATTATTTCTATGTCTAAAACGCATTTAAAATTACAGAATATTGTAACACGTGTAAGCTTAAACAAGTCCAAACCTGTTCCAAATATGGAATCCAAATTGTTAACAATAGCCTAGGTCTAAATAGGTTCTATGTTGGTGCACGGGAGTCGAGCCCCCCCCCTTTTTTGTACTAAGCAAGCTGGCATTGGAATGGCTCCCAACTTCTCCCCCCCATAGTTTGGAAAGTTAACCTGTTACCCCCCATTTTGAAACTGTATATGATAGTCCATCTAATGAAGAGCACACATTCCAAATTTCAGAATTTTCTAACCAGTAGTTACCGAATAAAACACCTTTTTCTAAAGCGACTCCCTTGCTCTAGCTTACGACGAGCCTAGACACCCCAAATCTGAAATTGGATTGAAGATATGACTATACTCTGTTCGCTATGGCGTGCCTCATCATGTAGACGGACGTATCGTCGAAGTTATAATTGAGAGTGAATCTATCCCATACTTTGCGGTAGTTAGTAGGGCTATTGTGATCTACTATGAATTACTAAAGTTTACAATAACATATCTATTGAAAATACAAGAGGAAACATGATAAGACTCTTGAGAAATGTCCGTCTACATGATGAAACATGTGGGGGCTTCTGTGGGGCTTGCTAGTTGTGCGAGCAAGCATCATCAACTCTGGGAACAACATAATTTAGTAAACCCAACATTTAATAATTTTAACATGGCGGCGTGTTCACATTGTTGGCGCGCTACATGGAACGCACTATAGTGGCATTGGTGGGCGCACGTGACTCGCTCGGGGGAATGGGGGAGCTGGTGGCTCGCCACGGCTGTTTGTAGGTATGATAGATTTCATGCAAATGGGCGAGTAGTGCAACTTGCTATATTTATTGATTAATGTGTTATTAACTGAACTAATGTGCTATTAATTGAACTAAGGTGCTATTAATTTATAGAATGAGTTGGTTCGGCCAACTTCAAACCTGGGTGGTTATGTTATTGTTATTGCTAAATAGATTTTTGCGTGACGACTAAAGTAGTGAGGGGGGGGGGGGGGAAGTATGTATGATTGGAGGATGATGTTGATTGTGATAAGGATGATGTGTATATGGCCATCTAGCAATGTGTATGCGCGCCGCTCGGGGTGAGGGCGACGACGCCGGCCGAGGGTTGTGGTGCTGCCGGGCTCGGGCGCTGGGGACGGCCGCGGGGTCTGGCTGCTGGGCGCGCGGAGCTGGGGAGATTGCGGAGGAGTCGTTGCTGGGCGCGCGTTGCTAGGGCGGTCGCGGAGGTCTCGCTGGTGAGCGCGCGGAGCTGGGGCGGTCGCGGAAGCCTTGTTGCTGGGCGCGCGGGCTGAGGACGGTCGACGGTCGCGGGGCGTATGGGTATAGCAGTGTGATATATCAAAAGCCGCGGAATTAAGCCGCGCACACAACCATAATAACAACAAGTGCAAAAGTGAAAGTGTCAGATATTTAAGTGGAATTAGAGGAGTTTTTCTACAGTAGAGTGAAAGCCGGAGTGAAATCAACAATACGCGCGGCGCAGCACACTGCGCACTAGGGAGCCCTACAGAATGAGGCCTAAGCCAGGTCTCTACGACGATCCACCGAGGCACGGTGGTTGAAAAACCAAATCATTGGGGGGGGGGAGCAGCGACGATTTTTAGCCCCGTTGAGCTACGCAGCAGTGCGATACATCAAAAGACGTGGAATGAAGCCGCGCACACAACCGTACTATCAACAAGTGCAAAAGTGAAAGTGTCAGATATTTAAGTGAGAAAAAGTGCAATTTTAAGATTTTTCAATCGTGAAGGGAAAACCGGAATGAAATCAAGAATTCGCGCGGCGCAGTGCACCGCGCACTGGGGAGCCCTACAAAATGAGGCCTAAGTCAGGTCCGTACGATGATCCACTGAGGCACGGCGGTTGAAAAACCGAACCACGAGAGGCGTGGTCGGTCACCCAGATGAGCTATACAGCAGTGGGATACATCAAAAGATGCGGAATTAAGCCGCGCACACAACCGTACCATCAATAAGTGCAAGAGTGAAAGTGTCAGATATTTAAGTGAGGAAAAGTGAAATTTTAGGAGTTTTTCAACCGTAGAGTGAAAACCGGAGTGAAATCAACAATTCGCGCGGTGCAGCGCGTTGCGCATTGGGGAGCCCTACAGAATGAGGCCTAAGCCAGGGCTCTACGATGATCCACTGAGACACGGTGGTTGAAAAACCGAACCATTGGGGGGGGGGAGCAGCGACGATTTTGCGCCACGTCGAGCTACGAAGCCGTGCGATACATCAAAAGACGCGGAATGAAGTCACGCACACAACCGTACCATCAATAAGTGCAAGAGTGAAAGTGTCAGATATTTAAGTGAGAAAAAGTGAAATTTTACGAGTTTTTCAACCGTAGAGTGAAAACCGGAGTGAAATCAACAATTCGCGCGGTGCAGCGCGTTGCGCATTGGGGAGCCCTACAGAATGAGGCCTAAGCCAGGGCTCTACGATGATCCACTGAGACACGGTGGTTGAAAAACTGAACCATTGGGGGGGGGGGGGAGCAGCGACGATTTTGCGCCACGTCGAGCTACGAAGCCGTGCGATACATCAAAAGACGCGGAATGAAGTCACGCACACAACCGTACCATCAACAAGTGCAAGAGTGAAAGTGTCAAATATTTAAGTGAGAAAAAGTGAAATTATGGGAGTTTTTCAGCCGTAAGGGGGGAACCGGAGTGAAATCAACAATTCACGCGGTGCGGCGCGTTGCGCATTGGGGAGCCCTACAGAGTGAGGCCTAAACTAGGTCTCTACGATGATCCACTGAGGCAAGGTGGTCGAAAAACCAAACCGCGTTCGGCGATTTCACCGATTCGGGAGTGCTGGGCGGCCGAGCCTGGCAGCGCGCTAATAAGAATAATAAAATAATAATAACAATAAGTATAGTAATGATAATGCTGAAATGGCAACACATACAAATTAAACCACGCCACGAGCGGCGCGCGGCCATGCACGCGGGAGTAAATGGCAGATAGTATATATGTATTCGTTATGCAACGCCTGTTACTATGCACTAGAATAAGTCCCTATGCAACATATGTATGATAATAAGTGTACCATATAAATATAAGGCTAGATATATCTTAGTATTTGTACAAGTTTGTTAATCCGTGGCCGGCAGCAATAGTGCCAACATCGCCTATGTTATAACTAATGGACATTGAATACTCCATGTAAACAACTGACAATAATAGCATAAACCGTCCTTTTAAGGGCGCAAACGTCCTTCTCAGGATGAAAAGAGGGATCCTTCGGGACTTGACAACCGTCCTTCTAAGGGCGAACCAACCGTCCTTCTAAGGGCGAACCAACCGTCCTTTTAAGGACGAACCAACCGTCCTTTTAAGGGCGAACCAACCGTCCTTTTAAGGGCGAAACGTCCTTCTGAGGGCGCAAACGTCCTTCTAAGGGTCGAAGCGCCCTTGGTTGCTGGAAGGGGTGGGTGGGCAGACGGCCGTTAACACCCATCTTGGAAAGCAACCTTGTGCGTGGTCCTTCTAGGGGCGCAAACGTCCTCTCAAGGATGCAACCGTCCTTCTAAGGGCGCAAACGTCCTTTTCAGGACGACGAGAGGGATCCTTCGGGACTTGACAACCGTCCTTTTAAGGGCGAACCAACCGTCCTTTTAAGGACGAACCAACCGTCCTTTTAAGGGCGAACCAACCGTCCTTTTAAGGGCGAAACGTCCTTCTGAGGGCGCAAACGTCCTTCTAAGGGTCGAAACGCCCTTGGTTGCTGGAAGGGGTGGGTGGGCAGACGGCCGTTAACACCCATCTTGGAAAGCAACCTTGTGCGTGGTCCTTCTAGGGGCGCAAACGTCCTCTCAAGGATGCAACCGTCCTTCTAAGGGCGCAAACGTCCTTTTCAGGACGACGAGAGGGATCCTGCGGGACTTGACAACCGTCCTTCTAAGGGCGAACCAACCGTCCTTTTAAGGACGAACCAACCGTCCTTTTAAGGGCGAACCAACCGTCCTTTTAAGGGCGAAACGTCCTTCTGAGGGCGCAAACGTCCTTCTAAGGGTCGAAACGCCCTTGGTTGCTGGAAGGGGTGGGTGGGCAGACGGCCGTTAACACCCATCTTGGAAAGCAACCTTGTGCGTGGTCCTTCTAGGGGCGCAAACGTCCTCTCAAGGATGCAACCGTCCTTCTAAGGGCGCAAACGTCCTTTTCAGGACGACGAGAGGGATCCTTCGGGACTTGACAACCGTCCTTTTAAGGGCGAACCAACCGTCCTTTTAAGGACGAACCAACCGTCCTTTTAAGGGCGAACCAACCGTCCTTTTAAGGGCGAAACGTCCTTCTGAGGGCGCAAACGTCCTTCTAAGGGTCGAAACGCCCTTGGTTGCTGGAAGGGGTGGGTGGGCAGACGGCCGTTAACACCCATCTTGGAAAGCAACCTTGTGCGTGGTCCTTCTAGGGGCGCAAACGTCCTCTCAAGGATGCAACCGTCCTTTTAAGGGCGCAAACGTCCTTTTCAGGACGACGAGAGGGATCCTTCGGGACTTGACAACCGTCCTTTTAAGGGCGAACCAACCGTCCTTTTAAGGACGAACCAACCGTCCTTTTAAGGGCGAACCAACCGTCCTTTTAAGGGCGAAACGTCCTTCTGAGGGCGCAAACGTCCTTCTAAGGGTCGAAACGCCCTTGGTTGCTGGAAGGGGTGGGTGGGCAGACGGCCGTTAACACCCATCTTGGAAAGCAACCTTGTGCGTGGTCCTTCTAGGGGCGCAAACGTCCTCTCAAGGATGCAACCGTCCTTTTAAGGGCGCAAACGTCCTTTTCAGGACGACGAGAGGGATCCTTCGGGACTTGACAACCGTCCTTCTAAGGGCGAACCAACCGTCCTTTTAAGGGCGAAACGTCCTTCTGAGGGCGCAAACGTCCTTCTAAGGGTCGAAACGCCCTTGGTTGCTGGAAGGGGTGGGTGGGCAGACGGCCGTTAACACCCATCTTGGAAAGCAACCTTGTGCGTGGTCCTTCTAGGGGCGCAAACGTCCTCACAAGGATGCAACCGTCCTTTTAAGGGCGCAAACGTCCTTTTCAGGACGACGAGAGGGATCCTTCGGGACTTGACAACCGTCCTTTTAAGGGCGAACCAACCGTCCTTCTAAGGGCGAAACGTCCTTCTGAGGGCGCAAACGTCCTTCTAAGGATTGAAGCGCCCTTGGCTGCTGGAAGGGGTGGGTGGGCAGACGGCCGTTAACACCCACCTTGGAGAGCAACCTTGTGCGCGGTCCTTCTAAGGGCGCAAACGCCCTCTCAAGGATGCAACCGTCCTTTTAAGGGCGCAAACGTCCTTTTCAGGACGACGAGAGGGATCCTTCGGGACTTGACAACCGTCCTTCTAAGGGCGAACCAACCGTCCTTTTAAGGGCGCAACCGCAACCGCATTCGTCCTTTTCAGAGCGAGCGGGTAACAGTCCTTTTCAAGACTTAATCGTTCTTTTCAGAGCGGCGGGGTCCTCCGGGACATGACGAAGCCGTCCTTTTAAGGGCGCATCCGCAACTGCATTCGTCCTTTTCAGAGCGAGCGGGGTAACAGTCTTTTTCAAGACTTAATCGTTCTTTTCAGAGCGGCGGGGTCCTCTGGGACATGACGAAGCCGTCCTTTTAAGGGCGCATCCGCAACCGCATTCGTCCTTTTCAGAGCGAGCGGGTAACAGTCTTCAAGACTTAATCGTTCTTTTCAGAGCGGCGGGGTCCTCCGGGACATGACGAAGCCGTCCTTATAAGGGCGCATCCGCAACCGCATTCGTCCTTCTCAGAGCGAGCGGGGTAACAGTCTTTTCAAGACTTAATCGTTCTTTTCAGAGCGGCGGGGTCCTCCGGGACATGACGAAGCCGTCCTTTCAAGGGCGCATCCGCAACCGCATTCGCCCTCGCATTCGCCCTTTTCAGAGCGAGCGGGTAACAGTCTTTTTCAAGACTTAATCGTTCTTTTCAGAGCGGCGGGGTCCCCCGGGACATGACGAAGCCGTCCTTTTAAGGGCGCATCCGCAACCGCATTCGTCCTTTTTAGAGCGAGCGGGTAACAGTCTTTTTCAAGACTTAATCGTTCTTTTCAGAGCGGCGGGGTCCTCCGGGACATGACGAAGCCGTCCTTTTAAGGGCGCATCCGCAACCGCATTCGCCCTTTTCAGAGCGAGCGGGTAACAGTCTTTTTCAAGACTTAATCGTTCTTTTCAGAGCGGCGGGGTCCCCCGGGACATGACGAAGCCGTGCTTTCAAGGGCGCATCCGCAACCGCATTCGTCCTTTTCAGAGCGAGCGGGTAACAGTCTTTTTCAAGACTTAATCGTTCTTTTCAGAGCGGCGGGGTCCTCCGGGACATGACGAAGCCGTCCTTTTAAGGGCGCATCCGCAACCGCATTCGTCCTTTTCAGAGCGAGCGGGTAACAGTCTTTTTCAAGACTTAATCGTTCTTTTCAGAGCGGCGGGGTCCTCCGGGACATGACGAAATCGTCCTTTTAAGGGCGCAAACGTCCTTTTCAGGGCGAGAGAGGGATCCTTCGGGATATTACGAATCCTTCGGGATGTCGGCAAAACGTCCTTCTCAGGACGAAACCAAAACCGTCCTTTTAAGGACGCAAACGTCCTTTTCAGGACGAAAGTGGGAGGGGGTGGCTCGAAAGTGCATTTTCAGCCCTGGAGAGCAACCCTCTTGTGAGGAATCCTTCGGGACTTTGAGAGGACAGGGGCGGCTTGAAGGGACATTTTCTGTCCTGGAAAACCACCCCTTTGTGACGGAGGCGCCTTAGGGTGCCTGTCGTGGCTACGCGTAACCTTGGTGTTCCTAATGCCGAGGCCGCGGGTTACTGCAGTGACTGTGAGGAGAAAACCTCTATAAAAAATCCGCGGCACCTGCGGGGGAGGGCGGGAATTCCCAATCCTGCATTGCACAGGTGTCGCAGGGAGGTAGCCCCATCCCGGGGTGGGCCCGCAGGGACGTCGCGGTTCACGAAAGTTCTCCCGCGGCCCCCTGCAACAGTGCCAAATGTGGGAATCCGTGTGTTTTTTACTGGGTATGCCTGACGCCTCGGGAGAGCCCCAGATACCCTCGGTAACCCCGTACCGGGCCGGATGCATAAGGCGCATTTTCCACACCATAAAAAAAAAAAAAAAAAAAAAAAGGTTAGGTTAGGTTAGGTTAGGTTAGGTTAGGTTAGGTTAGGTTAGGTTAGGTTAGGTTAGGTTAGGTTAGGTTAGGTTAGGTTAGGTTAGGTTAGGTTAGGTTAGGTTAGGTTAGGTTAGGTTAGGTTAGGTTAGGTTAGGTTAGGTTAGGTTAGGTTAGGTTAGGTTAGGTTAGGTTAGGTTAGGTTAGGTTAGGTTAGGTTAGGTTAGGTTAGGTTAGGTTAGGTTAGGTTAGGTTAGGTTAGGTTAGGTTAGGTTAGGTTAGGTTAGGTTAGGTTAGGTTAGGTTAGTCGCGCGCTGCCTGCCGCCCCGAACGCCACGAAAATCCGACGCTCCGCGCTCGAAAAATCAAGAAAATAGGATTTTTTCGCCCGATTTACGCGAGTGATGCATCAAAAGATGCGGATTAACGTCCCGCATCTAACAGTGTAAGTGCCAAGTGCCGCGGAGTGATACTCGAAGTGCTAAGTGACAAAAAGTGAAAAACGGTGACGGGCAAAATCTTCAAAGTGAAACGCTGCTCGATTAGTCGCCTTAAGGTGGTAGTTTTTTGGTGTGTGCGTGTCCGTCTCATCAAGACCTTTCATCTGATACCTAGTTCAGATTTTTCTGATAAGCGAGTTAAGCACAATACCCAAAAAACTAAAACCGCGTGGCCACGAGGTTTTGAACCGAAGCGTTTCGGTTAAATCTGTGTATACAGCATTGTGAGGGGCATTAAGCCGACCACGGCCCAGTTTTCAAAGTTGAAAAAGGCCAAGGGGAAGCTGAGATATCGAGCTTCGAAAAACCGGCCGAAGGTCAGTCAACTTTCCCCCCTTATATCTCGTAAAGTAGATCTTTTACCCCCCATTTTGGGAATTGCGCTCGATAGCCCAGTTAATAGAGATCATATATTCCAAATTTCAGATTTTTCTAAGCTGTAGTTTTCGAGTAAAGTAATTTTATCTGAAGCAAGTCCCACGCGTTGGAGGCAATTTGTGTTAATTTACGTAAATATAATTTCATTTTGACTTTTTTCCCTTTGCCTTTTTTCAAAATTTTAAAACTGTTAAATATTGGGCTAGGCCTAAAAATAAGATCTGTGTTGGTCCCAACTCTGTAGCTTAATTATTTCTATGTCTAAAATGCATTTGAAATCACGAAATATTGTAACACGTGTAAGCTCAAACAGGTCTGAACTTGCTTCAGGCATGGAGTTTGGACATAGAATTTAAACTGCTAGTGGTAGGCTTGGTTCTAAATATATTCTATGTTAGTGCACGGGAGCCACCCCCCCACCCCCCTCTGCTGAGCGGGCTGGTATTTTGATTGGTTTCTTAATTTCTAAATTTCCCCCCCTCATAACTCGGAAGTGTAACCTGTTACCCCCCATTTCGAAATTGCATATGATAACCCATCTAATAAAGACTACACATTCCAAATTTCAGATCTTTCCGATCAGTAGTTACCGAATAAAACATCTTTTTCTAAAGTGACTCCCCTGCTCTAGCGTACGATGAGCCTAGACACCCCAAATTTGGTATTGGGGTGAACATATGAATTTACGACTATAGTCTGTAACTCGCGAACGGCTTAACCGATTTGGCTGAAAATTGGCAGGGAGGTAGCTTAGGACTAGGAGACGGACATAGGATACTTTTTATCCTGATTTTCCCACGGGATAAAAATACGACTGTTTATAACTCAAGAACGGCTTAATAGATTTGGCTGAAAATTGGTAGGGAGGTAGCTTAGGACCAGGAGACGCACATAGGATAATTTTTATCCCGATTTTCCCACGGGATAAAATACGACAATTTATAACTCAAGAATGGCTTAACTGATTTGGATAAAAATTGGTAGATAATAGAGATCATATATTCCAAATCTCAGATTTTCTATGCAGTAGTTTTCGAGTAAAGCAATTATATCTGAAATAAGCCCCGCGTCGGAGGCAACTTGTGTCAATTTACGTAAATATAATTCCATTTTGACTTTTTTCCCTTTGCCTTTTTTCAAAAATACTGGGCTATCCCAAAAATAAGATTGGTGTCGGTCCCATCTCTGTAGCTCAATTAATTCTGACTAAAATGCATTTAAATTACGAAATATTGTAACACGTGTAAGCTTAAACAAGTCTGAACTTGCTTCAAACATAGAATTTAAACTGCTAATTATTATTAGGCCTGAATATGTTCTATGTTGGTGCACGGGAGCCACCCCCCCCACCCCCCTCTGCTGAGCGGGCTGGTATTTTGATCGGTTTCTTAATTTCTAAATTTCCCCCCCTCATAACTCGGAAGTGTAACCTGTTACCCCCCATTTCGAAATTGCATATGATAACCCATCTAATAAAGACTACACATTCCAAATTTCAGATCTTTCCGATCAGTAGTTACCGAATAAAACATCTTTTCTAAAGTGACTCCCCTGCTCTAGCGTACGATGAGCCTAGACACCCCAAATTTGGTATTGGGGTGAACATATGAATTTACGACTATAGTCTGTAACTCGCGAACGGCTTAACCGATTTGGCTGAAAATTGGCAGGGAGGTAGCTTAGGACTAGGAGACGGACATAGGATACTTTTTATCCTGATTTTCCCACGGGATAAAAATACGACTGTTTATAACTCAAGAACGGCTTAATAGATTTGGCTGGAAATTGGTAGGGAGGTAGCTTAGGACCAGGAGACGCACATAGGATAATTTTTATCCCGATTTTCCCACGGGATAAAATACGACAATTCATAACTCAAGAATGGCTTAACCGATTTGGATGAAAATTGGTAGATAATAGAGATCATATATTCCAAATCTAGACTTTCTATGCAGTAGTTTTCGAGCAAAGTAATTATATCTGAAATAAGTCCCCCGCCTCGGAGGCAACTTGTGTTAATCTACATAAATATAATTCCATTTTGACTTTTTTCCCTTTGCCTTCTTCAAAATACTGGGCTAGGCCAAAAATAAGATTGGTGTTGGTCCCATCTCTGTAGCTCAGTTAATTCTGACTAAAATGCATTTAAATTACGAAATATTGTAACACGTGTAAGCTTAAACAAGCCTGAACTTGCTTCAAACATAGAATTTAAAGTGCTAATTATTATTAGGTCTGAATACGTTCTATGTTAGTGCACGGGAGCCACCCCCCCACCCCCCTCTGCTGAGCGGGCTGGTATTTTGATTGGTTTCCTAATTTCTAAAGTTCTCCCCTCCATAACTCGGAAGTGTAACCTGTTACCCCCCACTTTGAAATTGCATATGATAGCCCATCTAATAAAGACCATACATTCCAAATTTCAGATCTTTCCGATCAGCAGTTACCGAATAAAACATCTTTTTCTAAAGTGACTCCCCTGCTCTAGCGTACGATGAGCCTAGATACCTCAAATTTGGAATT
Organism: Pandemis corylana; assembly: GCA_949127965.1. Taxonomy (NCBI): domain Eukaryota; kingdom Metazoa; phylum Arthropoda; class Insecta; order Lepidoptera; family Tortricidae; genus Pandemis; species Pandemis corylana. The sequence goes on along the minus strand of OX421865.1, from coordinate 58,677 downwards.
GGGATGAACATATGAATATGACTATAGTCTGTAACTCGCGAACGGCTCAACCGATTTGGCTGAAAATCGGCAGGGAGGTAGCTTAGGACCAGGAGACGGACATAGGATACTTGTTATCCCGATTTTCCCACGGGATAAAAATACGACTGTTTATAACTCAAGAACGGCTTAACCGTGTGGGCTGAAAATTGGCAGGGAGGTAGCTTAGAAACCAGGAGGCAGACATAGAATGTTTTTTATTTCGATTTTCCCACGGGATAAAATATGACTATTTATAACTCGAGAACGGCTTAACCGATCTGGCTGGAAATTGCTAGGGAGGTAGCTTAGGACCAGGAGACGGACATAGGATACTTGTTATCCCGATTTTCCCACGGGATAAAAATACGACTGTTTATAACTCAAGAACGGCTTAACCGTGTGGGCTGAAAATTGGCAGGGAGGTAGCTTAGAAACCAGGAGGCAGACATAGAATGTTTTTTATTTCGATTTTCCCACGGGATAAAATATGACTATTTATAACTCGAGAACGGCTTAACCGATCTGGCTGGAAATTGCTAGGGAGGTAGCTTAGGACCAGGAGACGGACATAGGATACTTTTATCTCGATTTTCCCACGGGATTGGAAAATTCCGGAATGTTGTACTAATAAAGCTACAGACATTAAATTTAGCATGCCTACACATTATTCCTTGATCAGCATAAAGATGCACTTGCAAAGGAATTTTCCAATCTAATGCGGAACAAAGTTCGCCGGGCCAGCCAACTTTCCCCCCTTATATCTCGCAAAGTAGATCTGTTACCCCCCATTCTGGAAATTGCGCTCGGTAGCCCAGTTAATAGAGATCATATATTCCAAATTTCAGATTTATCTAAGCTGTAGTTTTCGAGTAAAGTAACTTTATATGAAGCAAGTCCCCCGTTTGAGAGGCAATTTACGTAAATATATTCCACTTTGACTTTTTTCCCTTTGACTTTTTTCAAAATTCTCAAATTGTTAAAGATTAGGCTAAGCCAAAAATAAGATCTGTGTTGGTCCCAACTCTGTAGCTCAATTATTTCTATGTCTAAAACGCATTTAAAATTACAGAATATTGTAACACGTGTAAGCTTGAACAAGTCCAAACCTGTTCCAAATATGGAATCCAAATTGTTAACAATAGCCTAGGTCTAAATAGGTTCTATGTTAGTGCACGGGAGTCGAGCCCCCCCCCTTTTTTGTATTAAGCGAGCTGGCATTGGAATGGCTCCCAACTTCTCCCCCCCATAGTTTGGAAAGTTAACCTGTTACCCCCCATTTTGAAACTGTATATGATAGTCCATCTAATGAAGAGCACACATTCCAAATTTCAGAATTTTCTAACCAGTAGTTACCGAATAAAACACCTTTTTCTAAAGCGACTCCCTTGCTCTAGCTTACGACGAGCCTAGACACCCCAAATCTGAAATTGGATTGAAGATATGACTATACTCTGTTCGCTATGGCGTGCCTCGTCATGTAGACGGACGTATCGTCGAAGTTATAATTGAGAGTGAATCTATCCCATACTTTGCGGTAGTTAGTAGGGCTATTGTGATCTACTATGAATTACTAAAGTTTACAATAACATATCTATTGAAAATACAAGAGGAAACATGATAAGACCCTTGAGAAATGTCCGTCTACATGATGAAACATGTGGGGGCTTCTGTGGGGCTTGCTAGTTGTGCGAGCAAGCAGCATCAACTCTGGAAACAACATAATTTAGTAAACCCAACATTTAAATAATTTTAACATGGCGGCTTGTTCACATTGTTGGCGCGCTACATGGAACGCACTATAGTGGCATTGGTGGGCGCACGTGACTCGCTCGGGGGAATGGGGGAGCTGGTGGCTCGTCACGGCTGTTTGTAGGTATGATAGATTTCATGCAAATGGGCGAGTAGTGCAACTTGCTATATTTATTGATTAATGTGTTATTAACTGAACTAATGTGCTATTAATTGAACTAAGGTGCTATTAATTTATAGAATGAGTTGGTTCGGCCAACTTCAAACCTGGGTGGTTATGTTATTGTTATTGCTAAATAGATTTTTGCGTGACGACTAAAGTAGTGAGGGGGGGGGGGGGGGGAAGTATGTATGATTGGAGGATGATGTTGATTGTGATAAGGATGATGTGTATATGGCCATCTAGCAATGTGTATGCGCGCCGCTCGGGGTGAGGGCGACGACGCCGGCCGAGGGTTGTGGTGCTGCCGGGCTCGGGCGCTGGGGACGGCCGCGGGGTCTGGCTGCTGGGCGCGCGGAGCTGGGGAGATTGCGGAGGAGTCGTTGCTGGGCGCGCGTTGCTAGGGCGGTCGCGGAGGTCTCGCTGGTGAGCGCGCGGAGCTGGGGCGGTCGCGGAAGCCTTGTTGCTGGGCGCGCGGGCTGGGGACGGTCGACGGTCGCGGGGCGTATGGGTATAGCAGTGTGATATATCAAAAGCCGCGGAATTAAGCCGCGCACACAACCATAATAACAACAAGTGCAAAAGTGAAAGTGTCAGATATTTAAGTGGAATTAGAGGAGTTTTTCTACAGTAGAGTGAAAGCCGGAGTGAAATCAACAATACGCGCGGCGCAGCACACTGCGCACTAGGGAGCCCTACAGAATGAGGCCTAAGCCAGGTCTCTACGACGATCCACCGAGGCACGGTGGTTGAAAAACCAAATCATTGGGGGGGGGGGAGCAGCGACGATTTTTAGCCCCGTTGAGCTACGCAGCAGTGCGATACATCAAAAGACGTGGAATGAAGCCGCGCACACAACCGTACTATCAACAAGTGCAAAAGTGAAAGTGTCAGATATTTAAGTGAGAAAAAGTGCAATTTTAAGATTTTTCAATCGTGAAGGGAAAACCGGAATGAAATCAAGAATTCGCGCGGCGCAGTGCACCGCGCACTGGAGAGCCCTACAAAATGAGGCCTAAGCCAGGTCCGTACGATGATCCACTGAGGCACGGCGGTTGAAAAACCGAACCACGAGAGGCGTGGTCGGTCACCCAGATGAGCTATACAGCAGTGGGATACATCAAAAGATGCGGAATTAAGCCGCGCACACAACCGTACCATCAATAAGTGCAAGAGTGAAAGTGTCAGAAATTTAAGTGAGGAAAAGTGAAATTTTAGGAGTTTTTCAACCGTAGAGTGAAAACCGGAGTGAAATCAACAATTCGCGCGGTGCAGCGCGTTGCGCATTGGGGAGCCCTACAGAATGAGGCCTAAGCCAGGGCTCTACGATGATCCACTGAGACACGGTGGTTGAAAAACCGAACCATTGGGGGGGGGGGGAGCAGCGACGATTTTGCGCCACGTCGAGCTACGAAGCCGTGCGATACATCAAAAGACGCGGAATGAAGTCACGCACACAACCGTACCATCAATGAGTGCAAGAGTGAAAGTGTCAGATATTTAAGTGAGAAAAAGTGAAATTTTACGAGTTTTTCAACCGTAGAGTGAAAACCGGAGTGAAATCAACAATTCGCGCGGTGCAGCGCGTTGCGCATTGGGGAGCCCTACAGAATGAGGCCTAAGCCAGGGCTCTACGATGATCCACTGAGACACGGTGGTTGAAAAACTGAACCATTGGGGGGGGGGAGCAGCGACGATTTTGCGCCACGTCGAGCTACGAAGCCGTGCGATACATCAAAAGACGCGGAATGAAGTCACGCACACAACCGTACCATCAACAAGTGCAAGAGTGAAAGTGTCAAATATTTAAGTGAGAAAAAGTGAAATTATGGGAGTTTTTCAGCCGTAAGGGGGGAACCGGAGTGAAATCAACAATTCACGCGGTGCGGCGCGTTGCGCATTGGGGAGCCCTACAGAGTGAGGCCTAAACTAGGTCTCTACGATGATCCACTGAGGCAAGGTGGTCGAAAAACCAAACCGCGTTCGGCGATTTCACCGATTCGGGAGTGCTGGGCGGCCGAGCCTGGCAGCGCGCTAATAAGAATAATAAAATAATAATAACAATAAGTATAGTAATGATAATGCTGAAATGGCAACACATACAAATTAAACCACGCCACGAGCGGCGCGCGGCCATGCACGCGGGAGTAAATGGCAGATAGTATATATGTATTCGTTAGGCAACGCCTGTTACTATGCACTAGAATAAGTCCCTATGCAACATATGTATGATAATAAGTGTACCATATAAATATAAGGCTAGATATATCTTAGTATTTGCACAAGTTTGTTAATCCGTGGTCGGCAGCAATAGTGCCAACATCGCCTATGTTATAACTAATGGACATTGAATACTCCATGTAAACAACTGACAATAATAGCATAAACCGTCCTTTTAAGGGCGCAAACGTCCTTCTCAGGACGAAAAGAGGGATCCTTCGGGACTTGACAACCGTCCTTCTAAGGGCGAACCAACCGTCCTTCTAAGGGCGAACCAACCGTCCTTTTAAGGGCGAACCAACCGTCCTTCTAAGGGCGAAACGTCCTTCTGAGGGCGCAAACGTCCGTCTAAGGATTGAAACGCCCTTGGTTGCTGGAAGGGGTGGGTGGGCAGACGGCCGTTAACACCCATCTTGGAAAGCAACCTTGTGCGTGGTCCTTCTAGGGGCGCAAACGTCCTCTCAAGGAGGCAACCGTCCATTTAAGGGCGCAAACGTCCTTTTCAGGACGAAAAGAGGGATCCTTCGGGACTTGACAACCGTCCTTCTAAGGGCGAACCAACCGTCCTTTTAAGGGCGAACCAACCGTCCTTTTAAGGGCGAAACGTCCTTCTGAGGGCGCAAACGTCCTTCTAAGGGTCGAAACGCCCTTGGCTGCTGGAAGGGGTGGGTGGGCAGACGGCCGTTAACACCCATCTTGGAAAGCAACCTTGTGCGTGGTCCTTCTAGGGGGCGCAAACGTCCTCTCAAGGATGCAACCGTCCTTTTAAGGGCGCAAACGTCCTTTTCAGGACGAAAAGAGGGATCCTTCGGGACTTGACAACCGTCCTTTTAAGGGCGAACCAACCGTCCTTTTAAGGGCGAACCAACCGTCCTTATAAGGACGAACCAACCGTCCTTTTAAGGGCGAACCAACCGTCCTTCTAAGGGCGAAACGTCCTTCTGAGGGCGCAAACGTCCTTCTAAGGGTCCAAACGCCCTTGGTTGCTGGAAGGGGTGGGTGGGCAGACGGCCGTTAACACCCATCTTGGAAAGCAACCTTGTGCGTGGTCCTTCTAGGGGCGCAAACGTCCTCTCAAGGATGCAACCGTCCTTCTAAGGGCGCAAACGTCCTTTTCAGGACGACGAGAGGGATCCTTCGGGACTTGACAACCGTCCTTCTAAGGGCGAACCAACCGTCCTTTTAAGGACGAACCAACCGTCCTTTTAAGGGCGAACCAACCGTCCTTCTAAGGGCGAAACGTCCTTCTGAGGGCGCAAACGTCCTTCTAAGGGTCGAAACGCCCTTGGTTGCTGGAAGGGGTGGGTGGGCAGACGGCCGTTAACACCCATCTTGGAAAGCAACCTTGTGCGTGGTCCTTCTAGGGGCGCAAACGCCCTCTCAAGGATGCAACCGTCCTTCTAAGGGCGCAAACGTCCTTTTCAGGACGACGAGAGGGATCCTTCGGGACTTGACAACCGTCCTTCTAAGGGCGAACCAACCGTCCTTTTAAGGACGAACCAACCGTCCTTTTAAGGGCGAACCAACCGTCCTTCTAAGGGCGAAACGTCCTTCTGAGGGCGCAAACGTCCTTCTAAGGGTCGAAACGCCCTTGGTTGCTGGAAGGGGTGGGTGGGCAGACGGCCGTTAACACCCATCTTGGAAAGCAACCTTGTGCGTGGTCCGTCTAGGGGCGCAAACGTCCTCTCAAGGATGCAACCGTCCTTTTAAGGGCGCAAACGTCCTTTTCAGGACGAAAAGAGGGATCCTCCGGGACTTGACAACCGTCCTTCTAAGGGCGAACCAACCGTCCTTTTAAGGACGAACCAACCGTCCTTTTAAGGGCGAACCAACCGTCCTTTTAAGGGCGAAACGTCCTTCTGAGGGCGCAAACGTCCTTCTAAGGGTCGAAACGCCCTTGGTTGCTGGAAGGGGTGGGTGGGCAGACGGCCGTTAACACCCATCTTGGAAAGCAACCTTGTGCGTGGTCCTTCTAGGGGCGCAAACGTCCTCTCAAGGATGCAACCGTCCTTCTAAGGGCGCAAACGTCCTTTTCAGGACGACGAGAGGGATCCTTCGGGACTTGACAACCGTCCTTCTAAGGGCGAACCAACCGTCCTTCTAAGGGCGAACCAACCGTCCTTTTAAGGACGAACCAACCGTCCTTTTAAGGGCGAACCAACCGTCCTTTTAAGGGCGAAACGTCCTTCTGAGGGCGCAAACGTCCTTCTAAGGGCCGAAACGCCCTTGATTGCTGGAAGGGGTGGGTGGGCAGACGGCCGTTAACACCCATCTTGGAAAGCAACCTTGTGCGTGGTCCTTCTAGGGGCGCAAACGTCCTCTCAAGGATGCAACCGTCCTTCTAAGGGCGCAAACGTCCTTTTCAGGACGACGAGAGGGATCCTTCGGGACTTGACAACCGTCCTTTTAAGGGCGAACCAACCGTCCTTCTAAGGGCGAAACGTCCTTCAGAGGGCGCAAACGTCCTTCTAAGGATTGAAACGCCCTTGGCTGCTGGAAGGGGTGGGTGGGCAGACGGCCGTTAACACCCACCTTGGAGAGCAACCTTGTGCGCGGTCCTTCTAAGGGCGCAAACGCCCTCTCAAGGATGCAACCGTCCTTTTAAGGGCGCAAACGTCCTTTTCAGGACGACGAGAGGGATCCTTCGGGACTTGACAACCGTCCTTCTAAGGGCGAACCAACCGTCCTTTTAAGGGCGAACCAACCGTCCTTTTAAGGGCGCAACCGCAACCGCATTCGTCCTTTTCAGAGCGAGCGGGTAACAGTCTTTTTCAAGACTTAATCGTTCTTTTCAGAGCGGCGGGGTCCTCCGGGACATGACGAAGCCGTCCTATTAAGGGCGCATCCGCAACTGCATTCGTCCTTTTCAGAGCGAGCGGGTAACAGTCTTTTTCAAGACTTAATCGTTCTTTTCAGAGCGGCGGGGTCCTCTGGGACATGACGAAGCCGTCCTTTTAAGGGCGCATCCGCAACCGCATTCGTCCTTTTCAGAGCGAGCGGGTAACAGTCTTTTTCAAGACTTAATCGTTCTTTTCAGAGCGGCGGGGTCCTCCGGGACATGACGAAGCCGTCCTTATAAGGGCGCATCCGCAACCGCATTCGTCCTTTTCAGAGCGAGCGGGTAACAGTCTTTTTCAAGACTTAATCGTTCTTTTCAGAGCGGCGGGGTCCTCCGGGACATGACGAAGCCGTCCTTTCAAGGGCGCATCCGCAACCGCATTCGCCCTTTTCAGAGCGAGCGGGTAACAGTCTTTTTCAAGACTTAATCGTTCTTTTCAGAGCGGCGGGGTCCTCCGGGACATGACGAAGCCGTCCTTTTAAGGGCGCATCCGCAACCGCATCCGCCCTTTTCAGAGCGAGCGGGGTAACAGTCTTTTTCAAGACTTAATCGTTCTTTTCAGAGCGGCGGGGTCCCCCGGGACATGACGAAGCCGTCCTTTTAATGGCGCATCCGCAACCGCATTCGTCCTTTTTAGAGCGAGCGGGTAACAGTCTTTTTCAAGACTTAATCGTTCTTTTCAGAGCGGCGGGGTCCTCCGGGACATGACGAAGCCGTCCTTTAAGGGCGCATCCGCAACCGCATTCGTCCTTTTCAGAGCGAGCGGGTAACAGTCTTTTTCAAGACTTAATCGTTCTTTTCAGAGCGGCGGGGTCCTCCGGGACATGACGAAATCGTCCTTTTAAGGGCGCAAACGTCCTTTTCAGGGCGAGAGAGGGATCCTTCGGGATATTACGAATCCTTCGGGATGTCGGCAAAACGTCCTTCTTAGGACGAAACCGAAACCGTCCTTTTAAGGACGCAAACGTCCTTTTCAGGACGAAAGTGGGAGGGGGTGGCTCGAAAGCGCATTTTCAGCCCTGGAGAGCAACCCCCTTGTGAGGGATCCTTCGGGACTTTGAGAGGACAGGGGCGGCTTGAAGGGACATTTTCTGTCCTGGAAAACCACCCCTTTGTGACGGAGGCGCCTTAGGGTGCCTGTCGTGGCTACGCGTAACCTTGGTGTTCCTAATGCCGAGGCCGCGGGTTACTGCAGTGACTGTGAGGAGAAAACCTCTATAAAAAATCCGCGGCACCTGCGGGGGAGGGCGGGAATTCCCAATCCTGCATTGCACAGGTGTCGCAGGGAGGTAGCCCCATCCCGGGGTGGGCCCGCAGGGACGTCGCGGTTCACGAAAGTTCTCCCGCGGCCCCCTGCAACAGTGCCAAATGTGGGAATCCGTGTGTTTTTTACTGGGTATGCCTGACGCCTCGGGAGAGCCCCAGATACCCTCGGTAACCCCGTACCGGGCCGGATGCATAAGGCGCATTTTCCACACCATAAAAAAAAAAAAAAAAAAAAAAAAAAAAAAAAAAAAAAAGGTTAGGTTAGGTTAGGTTAGGTTAGGTTAGGTTAGGTTAGGTTAGGTTAGGTTAGGTTAGGTTAGGTTAGGTTAGGTTAGGTTAGGTTAGGTTAGGTGAGGAAAAATTTGAGCTGATTTGGGGAGGAAAAATTTGAGCTGATTTGGGGAGGAAAAATTTGAGCTGATCTGGGAGGAAAAATTTGAGCTGATTTGGGAGGAAAAATTTGAGCTGATTTGGAGGACACGTTTTTCTAATTCGCTCAAATTTATTACTTGTCTTTGGAATTTTCCACATTTTTTGGTCTTATTGCCTTCCGCATTAGATTCCTGATTTTTTGGCTATTTTTTGGTATTTCTAGCTTCTCTGGATACCCCAAAATTAATTTTTGTAATTTCACCCCAAAAACCTTCTGTTTTTGCGGTCGGAATTGCAAAACACAATTCTCCCAAAATTTTTGAAAAAATCGTAGCTTCTCTACGGTTTACATTTTTTAGATTCTTTTTGTTGGGTTATAGAGCCAATTAGTAGCACTACCAATATCCGTTTACCGAATAATTTTCGGACTTACCATTCGGAAGTTATTCGGTGAAACGTTGGTTGCTATTAGATTCGCCATAGGCGCTAGTGAACTTTTTTGTTAAGTTTGTCGGGGCTTTCAAAAAATCACTGCGCCTATACTATAACGGTCCGGGATTTTCTAGTTATAGGGTCTTATAGGGGGTAGTTTGCGCCGCCTAACGGCACCCCACACGACCTTGTAGCTATAATAGTCTCGTCAGAATCTGGGGAAAACTACCAACTTTTTGATAAGTTGGTAATTTTCCACGGTTCGGACTTGACCGTTTTTGGTTAGGTTTCGCCCTTCTGGCGAACCAACCTGGTAGGGGGGGGTTTTAGCAAGGGGGGAGGGTTCACGAACCTGAACGGGTTCTGGGGGGGGGTTCCGATTGGGAATCGGACGGGAGGGGGGGGAACTATGGGTGACCGTAGTTCCGGTTTTAGGGGTGGAGGTAACTCCGGAACGGGGGGAGTTACGGGGGGGGGTAGTTTGGGGGAAAGGGGGGCCGGTTCATTGGCCATCCCTGACGAGGGACAAGAGGGAAATCCTCGTTGTGGTTCACCCGCTGCGAATTTTTCGCCTGAGTCATCCCAGTTTCGGTCGAACTTCCCAGTTCTGCGTAGTGGGAATCGGAGGAAGGCTGGGAACGGCTCGCTCCTTGAGCCCGCCGTTGACGCAACGAGCCTATCTGAGGCACGTGAGGAGGGGGACTCGGAGTCGGAGTACGGACGTAAGTCTGAATCCTCTGATATGGAGGCAGACAGTCACGAGGGTGTGGGCGTTCGCGCAAAGAAAGCCCCATTGAAGCGGACCAGGTCGGCCAAGTCCGGCGGTGCTGACGACGTCCCGGTCCCGGTTAAAGTGAGGACCTCCAGCAGGGGTGGAGTTGGAAAGCGTCCCATGGGTGCCCATGCCTTCCTGGCTAAGGCCAAGAGGGGGTTGGAGGGTCTTGGGTCGGATGATGACTCCGTCGAATTTGAGGATGCCCGGGAAGATCGGACCTACCGTCCGAAGCAGTCCCTGCACCGGGGGAAGTCATCGCCCGCGGGCGAGGAAGAGGACGCACGCACCCTTCGGGAACAAACCAGGGAGGAGCTTGCCGCCGCAGCATTTCGCAACGTTCTCCTCATCAAGGAGGACATCTCGAAGTGCTCGAGAATAAACGGGCAGGTTAAGGGCCGCCTGAACGAGGCGACTGCTCAGGCCCTAGAGGCCATCGAGGAGTTGCGGATGGTCTCCCAAACTGAGGAGCAGCGCCGTATTCGCGCGGACAACGCCCGGCTCTCTAGGGAGCTGGAGATCGTCCGCGGCGAATTGAAGGCATTTAAGGCGGCCTACGCAGAGGCGCAGAGTTCGGTCTTAGCAGGGAGGAGTGGGATCACAGCCACTGAAATGGGAGGAGACCTCAAAGAGGCCATTGAGGACCTGAGGCGCGACCTCCTCACATCCCTGGGCGGGATGATAAATGCCCGCCTAGGCGAAGTAGAAGCGCGCCTCCCGCCGGAACCCGTCCTGCGGCCGCCGCTCGCGGCCGACAAGAGGACGCCGCCGCCCCCTCGCCCCAGAGCCCAGTCCAGCTTGGCAGGGGGCGACGCGAAGGAGCCCCCAAAGGCCCAGCCGAAGAGGAAACAGGCGGCCATCCCGATGCCCCCTCCACCGACCCCGCCAGCCCAAAGTGGCAAAAAGGCGGGCAAGGAGGCGGGTAGGGCTGGCTCAACGCCGGCCCCGAGGGCGCAGCCAAACCACGCGCCGCACAATTCCCCCCCCAAAGCGGGGACGAGCGGACAGGGCGGGTCCCAACCTCAGGCCGCCTCCCAGCCCCAGGAGGAATCCTGGGCAACAGTGACGAGGAAGAGCAGGGGAAAGAAAGGGGGCGCCAAGGCCCCAGGTGCCCCCCCTAAGACAGCCCCCAAGGCGACCCCCAAGGCTAAGCCTGTGAAGGTGGTAGTCCCCCGCACCGCAGCGGTGGTGCTGACCCTCAAGGAGAGGGCACAGAGGGGGGGCAAGGACGCCACCTACACAACGGTGATGGAGTGGGCCAAGGCCGGGGTCAGGTTGGCTGACCTCGGACTGGAGTCGGTCCAATTGAGGACGACGATGACCGGCTCCAAAATGTTGGAAATTAGGGGTGAAACCCCGGACGCCACCGCAGACCGCATGGCGGAAAAACTGCGGGAGGTAGTGGGGGACGTGGCAGACATCACACGGCCTATAAAATACGCCGAGCTCAAACTGGCGGGGCTCGACGAGACCGTAGGCCGGGAGGAGATAGCGGCGGCCATCGCAGTCATGGGGGGCTGCGACGCGGCCCATGTCAGGGTAGGGGCCCTCAGGGAGAAATCCTTTGGGCGGGGCACCGTCATCCTGCGGTGCCCAGCGACGGCCGCCAAGGCCATCGTAAAGGAGGGCCGAATCCAGGTGGGGTGGGCGAAGGCCACCGTGACGCCCCTTGTGGCCCTGCCCATGCGCTGCTTCAAGTGCATGGCGCTGGGCCACACCAGGGCCACATGCCCTTCCACAGCGGAGCACGGGGCCAAGTGCTTCCGCTGCGGCGAGGAGGGGCACCGCGCGGCCAGCTGCGAGGGCACGCCAAAGTGCGCAGTATGCGCGGAAGCGGGACGGCCTCACGGCCACGTAATGGGTGGGGACAAGTGTGCCCCCCCAAGGGTGAAGGGGAAGACCCACACGACCCAGGTCCGCACCCCGGAGGACAGCCCTAGGGCAGAGGAGGAACTCGTAATGCAGGTGTCCTAATGCCAGTACACCCGCATTACGAGCTCCTACAGACGAATGCAAACCACTCCGCCCGCGCTCAAGACCTCATAACGCAGGTCATGGCGGAGTGGAGCATAGCCCTAGCCGTGGTGGCGGAGCCCTATTACGTCCCCCCCCAACCCAACTGGGCAGGGTCAGCGGACGGGAAAGTGGCCGTGGTGGTCCCGACTGCCGGAGACTCCCCCCCTCTCTCACGGATCGAGGAAGGGCCGGGATACGTGGCGACCCGATGGGGCAAGACGACCGTCATCGGCGTCTACTTCTCCCCTAACAGGCCCTTGGCCGACTTTGAGGCCTACCTCGAAGGGCTGGGGAGAGTGGTCGGAAGGGCCGCCCCGGCACCTATCGTGCTACTGGGGGACCTCAACGCGAAGAGCGCCGCGTGGGGATCCCCCCACACAGACATAAAAGGGGCGCTCCTTCGAGACTGGGCGGTGGCCACCGGGCTCGAGGTGGTCAACCGGGGCGCGGCCAATACGTGTGTGCGTCGGCAGGGGGGGTCCATCGTGGACGTCACGTTCGCGACCCCTGCCCTAGCCTCACGGATCGCAGATTGGCGCGTCCTGGAGGACGTGGAGACCCTATCCGACCACAGGTATATTCGGATGAGGGTCTCCGCCTCGCCGCTGCAGCCTTCGGCGAGGACAAGACCGAGCTTCCCGCGGTGGGTCCTCACGCGCTTTGACCCGGGAATGGCGGAGGAGGCCGCAGTGGTGGAGGCGTGGTGCGCCCCCCCACCCGCATCCCTGGGGGTAGACGAGAAGGCGGCTCGCTTTCGCGAGTCGCTGACCGCGGTATGCGACGCCGCCATGCCCCGAGTCGCGAGAATGCCGGCCAAGCAAAGCGTGTACTGGTGGTCAGAGGAGATCGCGGCCCTCCGAGCTACCAGCAACCGCGCCCGCCGGGCATACACGCATTGCCGGCGGAGAAGGGTCCACTCCGCCGAAGAGGAGGAGCTCCTCCACGGGAGGCTGAAGGAGGCCAAAGAGGCGCTCCAGACGGCCATTGCCAAGGCAAAGGACGCGGCACATGAGGAGTTCCTGGCAACACTCGACAGGGACCCATGGGGGCGTCCGTACAGGCTCGTACGGAACAAAATGAGGCGCGCGCCCCCCATGGACTCGCTGGAGCCGGAACTCCTAAATAGGGCGCTGGAGGTGCTCTTCCCGCCGGCGCCGGACTTCACTCCCCCGAGGATGTCGGCCCCCTCGGAGGAGCGAATACATCCACCCGCCCCCGTCCCGAGGATCGACGAGGACGAGTGGATGATGGTGGTGGACCGTCTCCGGGCCTGCAAAAAGGCCCCGGGACCAGACGGAGTCCCGGCCAGGGTGATTCCCGTGGCCCTGAAGCACCTCGGGGGGCGCCTCAGAGACCTCTATAATGAGTGTCTGGAGGTGGGGCGCTTCCCCAAAGTATGGAAGGAGGGCCGACTGGTCCTGATCCCGAAGCCGGGACGCGCGCCGGACCTGCCCTCTGCCCACCGGCCCATAGTCCTTCTGGACGAGGCGGGCAAGTCCCTGGAGCGCATCATTGCCTGCCGCATCCAAAGGCATCTGCGGGAGGTGGGCCCCAACATGTCGGACCGGCAGTTCGGTTTCAGGGCTGGCCGGTCGACATTGGACGCCATCGGGGCCCTGAAGGAGTGGTGCGACCTGGCTGCGGAAAAGGGGGAAGGAGTGGTGGCGGTGTCCCTGGACATCGCCAACGCATTTGGCACCCTCCCCTACTCGGTGATTGAAGAGGCCCTCCGATACCACCGAATACCAGAGTACCTCCAAAAGATCGTAGGGCACTACCTCGACGGGAGGGTAGTGCTCTACGATCACGGCGGAAGGCGCAGGAGCCGGCCCATGGCCTGCGGCGTGCCCCAGGGATCCGTGCTCGGCCCCTTGCTCTGGAACCTGGGGTTCGACTGGGCCATACGAGGGGTGCAGCTTCCCCGCATGGCCACGATGTGTTACGCCGACGACACGCTTGTGGTCGTGCGGGGAAGTAACATGGAGGAGACTCTCCGCAGAGCGGCAGTTGCGGCCGAGCTGGTCGTGGACCGCATTGGGGCGCTCGGGCTTGACGTGGCAGTAGCCAAAACAGATGCCATGGTCTTTGGAGCCCCCAGATGGCGCATCTCGGCCGGTACGGTCCTCCCTATCGGAGGCCAGCCTGTCCAGGTCAAGGCCAACATGAAGTATCTTGGTCTTGTCCTGGACAGAAAGTGGGACTTCCGGGAACACTTCACCCGGCTGGCTCCCCGCCTGATGGGCACTGCTTCAGCCCTGGCGAGGCTGATGCCCAATGTGGGCGGCCCCAGTGCGCCTTGCAGGCGACTTTTCGCCGGAGTGGTGCGCAGTATGGCCCTATACGGCGCACCAATTTGGGCAGACAGGCTGTCGGCGCAGACCCGATCCCTCCTCCGACGGCCACAGAGGATTTGTGCCACCCGCATAATAAGGGCGTATGTGACGGTGGCACACATGGCGGCCTGCCTTATCGCAGGGACACCGCCCTGGGATGTTGACGCTGCGGTCATGGCGGAGACCTACCGGTCCCAAAGAGAGGCCCAGGCGAGAGGGGACAGGCTGGCCCCGGAGGAAATACTCCACGCCCGCCGTCAAACCCATCGGCGCATGCGCGACCGATGGAAAGAGGAGCTGGAGGATTGCCGATATGGTACGAGAACCATAGCGGCAATCCTCCCACAGATGGACCTTTGGCTTGACAGGGAATTCGGGTCGTTAAATTACCACCTAGTCCAAGTCCTGACAGGGCACGGGTGCTTCGGGCATTACCTGCACCGCATCGGCAGAGAGGAGAATCCTCAATGCCACAATTGCGGTGCAGCGGATGACACGGCCCAGCACACCGTGGAGGAGTGTCCCTGTTGGGACTACGAGCGGCGCCAGCTCGTGGCGGCCATCGGACGACAGGACTTGTCACTCCACAGCATAGTCTCGGCTATGCTGGATAGGGGTGACGAGTCCTGGGAGGAGGTGGCTTCCTTTTGTGAGAGCATCATGCTCCAAAAGGAAGCCGAGGAACGGGAGCGCGAGGAGTGTGTCCATGCGCCCCCGTTCCGGCGCAGACGAACGGGGCGAAGGCGGCGGCACTTTGCTGCCCGCCTGAACCCTTAAGTGGGACCAGCGGGTTGGGGACGGGGGTCCTCCACCTGCATTGCACGGTCCCACACGTCTGGGGGCGGAGTCGAAGCATTGCGACTCCTCCCTCCTTGGTGCGGGTAGCCCCGGCGATTTTAACCAAAGCCGGGGCAGGCTGGGGGGCGTCGTCGGCTCGAATCCTCGGGATCCCACGGCGCCTACCTAAACCCAGCGAGCGGACAATGCCGTCGTGTTTTTAGTGGGTATGCTCCCCCCTCCCCTTCCCGCAGGGGAAGAGGACGGGGGAGAGAGCCCCACATAACCGCCCGCCCCCCCCCGGGGACGGGGGTACTCGTAAATGGGTTTTCACGACGTTAAAAAAAAAAAAAAAAAAAAAAAAAAAAAAAAAAAAAAAAAGGTTAGGTTAGGTTAGGTTAGGTTAGGTTAGGTTAGGTTAGGTTAGGTTAGGTTAGGTTAGGTTAGGTTAGGTTAGGTTAGGTTAGGTTAGGTTAGGTTAGGTTAGGTTAGGTTAGGTTAGGTTAGGTTAGGTTAGGTTAGGTTAGGTTAGGTTAGGTTAGGTTAGGTTAGGTTAGGTTAGGTTAGGTTAGGTTAGGTTAGGTTAGGTTAGGTTAGGTTAGGTTAGGTTAGGTTAGGTTAGGTTAGGTTAGGTTAGGTTAGGTTAGGTTAGGTTAGGTTAGGTTAGGTTAGGTTAGGTTAGGTTAGGTTAGGTTAGGTTAGGTTAGGTTAGGTTAGGTTGGGCCGGGGGTACTCGTAAAGGGCCGGGGGTACTCGTAAAGGGCCGGGGGTACTCGTAAAGGGCCGGGGGTACTCGTAAAGGGCCGGGGGTACTCGTAAAGGGCCGGGGGTACTCGTAAAGGGCCGGGGGTACTCGTAAAGGGCCGGGGGTACTCGTAAAGGGCCGGGGGTACTCGTAAAGGGCCGGGGGTACTCGTAAAGGGCCGGGGGTACTCGTAAAGGGCCGGGGGTACTCGTAAAGGGCCGGGGGTACTCGTAAAGGGCCGGGGGTACTCGTAAAGGGCCGGGGGTACTCGTAAAGGGCCGGGGGTACTCGTAAAGGGCCGGGGGTACTCGTAAAGGGCCGGGGGTACTCGTAAAGGGCCGGGGGTACTCGTAAAGGGCCGGGGGTACTCGTAAAGGGCCGGGGGTACTCGTAAAGGGCCGGGGGTACTCGTAAAGGGCCGGGGGTACTCGTAAAGGGCCGGGGGTACTCGTAAAGGGCCGGGGGTACTCGTAAAGGGCCGGGGGTACTCGTAAAGGGCCGGGGGTACTCGTAAAGGGCCGGGGGTACTCGTAAAGGGCCGGGGGTACTCGTAAAGGGCCGGGGGTACTCGTAAAGGGCCGGGGGTACTCGTAAAGGGCCGGGGGTACTCGTAAAGGGCCGGGGGTACTCGTAAAGGGCCGGGGGTACTCGTAAAGGGCCGGGGGTACTCGTAAAGGGCCGGGGGTACTCGTAAAGGGCCGGGGGTACTCGTAAAGGGCCGGGGGTACTCGTAAAGGGCCGGGGGTACTCGTAAAGGGCCGGGGGTACTCGTAAAGGGCCGGGGGTACTCGTAAAGGGCCGGGGGTACTCGTAAAGGGCCGGGGGTACTCGTAAAGGGCCGGGGGTACTCGTAAAGGGCCGGGGGTACTCGTAAAGGGCCGGGGGTACTCGTAAAGGGCCGGGGGTACTCGTAAAGGGCCGGGGGTACTCGTAAAGGGCCGGGGGTACTCGTAAAGGGCCGGGGGTACTCGTAAAGGGCCGGGGGTACTCGTAAAGGGCCGGGGGTACTCGTAAATGGGCCGGGGGTACTCGTAAAGGGCCGGGGGTACTCGTAAAGGGCCGGGGGTACTCGTAAAGGGCCGGGGGTACTCGTAAAGGGCCGGGGGTACTCGTAAAGGGCCGGGGGTACTCGTAAAGGGCCGGGGGTACTCGTAAAGGGCCGGGGGTACTCGTAAAGGGCCGGGGGTACTCGTAAAGGGCCGGGGGTACTCGTAAAGGGCCGGGGGTACTCGTAAAGGGCCGGGGGTACTCGTAAAGGGCCGGGGGTACTCGTAAAGGGCCGGGGGTACTCGTAAAGGGCCGGGGGTACTCGTAAAGGGCCGGGGGTACTCGTAAATGGGTTTTCACGACGTTAAAAAAAAAAAAAAAAAAAAAAAAAAAAAAAAAAAAAAAAAGGTTAGGTTAGGTTAGGTTAGGTTAGGTTAGGTTAGGTTAGGTTAGGTTAGGTTAGGTTAGGTTAGGTTAGGTTAGGTTAGGTTAGGTTAGGTTAGGTTAGGTTAGGTTAGGTTAGGTTAGGTTAGGTTAGGTTAGGTTAGGTTGAGGAAAAATTTGAGCTGATTTGGAGGACACGTTTTCGCATTTCACTCAAATTTATTACTTGCCGTTGGAAATTTCCAAATTTTTTTTGCTATTCGCCTTCCGCATTAGCCAGTCGAACTTTCGGTCTTTTTTCGGAGTTTCTAGCTTATCTGGATCTCACAAAATTAATTTTTGAAGTTTTCGGCCAAAACTCTTCAAGTTTTGCGGTCAGGAGATTTCAAAACCCTTTTCTTTGCTTTTTTGAAAAATTCGTAATTAATTCTAGATTTAACTTCTTTAACTTCTTTTTGTTGGGAAAATTAGCAAAAAAATAGCACTGTCGTTTGCCGTTTTCCGAATAATTTTTGGACTCACCAGTCAAAAGTTATTCGGAAACCTAACTTTGGCAACTTTGCTATTACTTTTGCCACAGGAGTCGGGGACTTTTTTGATAAGTTTGTCGACACTTTCAAAAAATCGCCACTCCTGTGTCTTAACGGTCAGAGATTTGGTAGTTAGTGGGTCATATAGGGGGTAGCTTGCGCCGCCTAACGGCACCCCACACGACCCTATAGCTACTATAGTCTCGTCAGAATCTGGGGAAAACTACCAATTTTTTGATAAGTTGGTAATTTTCCACGGTTCGGACTTGACCGTTTTTGGTTAGGTTTTGTCCTTCTGACAAAACCAACCGGTGAGGGGGGGGTTTAGTAGTGGGGGAGGGTTCACGAACCTGAAAGGGTTCTGGGGGGGGGTTCCGATTGGGAATCGGACGGGAGGGGGGGGAACTATGGGCGACCGTAGTTCCGGTTTTAGGGGCGGGGGTAACTCCGGAACGGGGGGAGTTACGGGGGGGGTTAGTTCGGGGGAAAGGGGGGCCGATTCACCGGCCATCCCTGACGGGGGTCAGAGGAAAACTCGGGCGAGCGGTTCACCCGCTGGGAATTTTTCGCCGGAGGCAGCCGGAGTTCGGCTGAACTTCTCGGCCAAGTTGCGGAGTGCGAAAAGGGGGTCGATTGGCTCCCTTGTCAGCGCCACCGCGGCGGACACGGCCTCCATGTCGGAGGCCGGCGAGTGGGCGGAAGCCGAGTCGGACCGACAGGTCACGATCGAGGACGCGTCGGAGTCCTCTGGAATGGAGGAAGACTCGGGTGCCTCCAAGTTTTTTGCGGAGGGACCCAGAGGGGATGCCAAGAAGGCCCCCCTAAAACGAGCCCACGCGGGCAAGTCCGGCGGAGCGGAAGAGGTGCCGGTAAAAGTCACCACCAGCAGCAGGGGGGGAAAGGGGAAGCGCCCTATGGGGGCTTACGCTTATATGGCCGACGCGAGGAGGAAGCTGGAGGGCCTGGGCTCCGATGAGGAGTCTTATGACCCTGAGGACGACCGGGACGACGAACCATATCGTCCCAAACAATACTCCCGCAAAGGGAGGAAGTCGCCCAAGGGCGATGAGGAGGAAGGTTTCCGCACCCTCCAGATGAGGACAAGAGAGGAGCTGGCTGCCGTTGCACTTCGCAATGTTATGTCCGTGAGGGGCAACATTGCGAAGTGCGGCAATGTTAACGGGAGGATCAAGGGCCTCCTCAACGACGCCACGACTGAGGCCCTTGAAGCCATTGAGGAGCTCCGCGTGGTGTCCCCCACGGAGGAGCAGCGTAGGCTCCGCGCCGACAACGCCAGGCTCGCCCGAGAGCTGGATAACGTGCGGGCAGAGCTCAAGGCCTTCAAGGCGGCCTATGATGAGGCGCAGGGCGCCGCTGCAAGGGAGCCCGCAAGGGCCAACATCGGGGAGGGGCTCAAAGAGGTCGTGGAGGACCTCCGACGCGACCTTCTGACATCCCTGGGCGGGATGCTGAATGCTCGCCTGGGAGAACTGGAGGCGCGCCTCCCGCCGGAGCCTGTCCTGCGGCCACCGCTCGCGGCCGATAAGAGGACGCCGCCGCCCCCTCGCCCCAGAGCCCAGTCCGGCTTGGTAGGGGGCGACCCGAAGGAACCCTCAAAAATTCCAGAGAAGAGGAAGCAGACGGCCAACCCGATGCCCCCTCCACCGACCCCGCCAGCCCAAAATGGCAAAAAGGCGGGCAAGGAGGCGGGCAAGGCTGGCCCAACGCCAGCCCCGAAGGCACAGCCGAAGGCACGGACCAGCCAAGTGCCGCAAAATCCGCCCCCCAAGGCGGGGACAAGCGGACAGGGAGGGCCCCAACAGGTGGCCCCTCAGCCCCAGGAAGCCCCCTGGTCGGAGGTGGTGAGGAGGAAGGGGAAGGGGAAAAAGGCGAGCACTGCCTCCCCGGCCACCCCCCCCAAGACGACCCCCAAGCCAAAGGCGGTCAAAGTGGTGGTGCCCCGTACGGCGGCAGTGGTGCTGACCCTTAAGGAGGGAGCACAGAGGGAGGGCAAGTCGGCCACGTACACCAACCTTATGGTGTGGGCCAGGGCCGGCGTCAAGCTGGCCGATCTCGGGTTGGAGTCGGTCCAACTCAAGAAGACGATGACCGGCTCCAAGATGCTGGAGATCAGAGGAGAAACCCCCGAGGCCACCGCGGACCGCATGGCGGAAAAGCTCCGCGAGGTGGTAGGGGACGTGGCCGAGATCACCCGGCCCACAAAATTCGCCGAGCTCAAACTCACGGGGCTCGACGATACAGTGGGCCGGGACGAGGTGGCGGCGGCCATAGCGGCCAAGGGGGGCTGCCACGTGGCCCTCGTTAAGGTCGGGGCCCTCAGCGAGAGAGGCTGGGGGCGGGGCACTGTCTTCGTACGGTGCCCAGCGACGGCCGCCAAAGAAGTGGTGAAGGAGGGCCACGTCCAGGTGGGATGGTCGAAGGCTGCCGTGACGCCCCTCGTGGCCCTGCCCATGCGCTGCTTTAAGTGCATGGCGCTGGGCCACACCAGGGCCACATGCCCTTCCGCAGCGGAGCACGGGGCCAAGTGCTTCCGATGCGGCGAGGAGGGGCACCGCGCGGCTAGCTGCGAGGCCAAGCCTAAATGCGCAGTGTGCGCGGCAGCGGGCCGGCCTCACGGCCACGTAATGGGTGGGGACAAATGTGCCCCCCCAAGTGTAAAGGGCAAGGTTCACGCGACCCAGGCCCGCACCCCAGAGGACAGCCCGAAGGCACAAGAGGAACTCGCAATGCAGGTGTCTTAATGTCAGCACACCAGCATTGCGAGATCCTCCAGGCGAACGTGAACCACTCCGCCAGGGCCCAAGACCTGCTTATGCAGGCCATGGCGGAGTGGGGCATTGCGGTTGCGGTGGTGGCGGAACCCTACTACGTTCCGCCCCAACGGAACTGGGCCGGATCCCCAGATGGCCTCGCGGCCATAGTAGTCCCTACAAATGGGAACTCCCCCCCCCTCCACAAGATCGGAGAAGGCCCGGGGTACGTAGCGGCCAAGTGGGGAGAGACCGCAATCATTGCGGTCTATTTCTCCCCCAACAGACCGCTGGCGGCCTTTGAGGCCTTCCTGGTGGATCTGGGGCGAGCCGCAGGGGGAGCCGCCCCAGCGCAGCTGCTGATAATGGGGGACTTCAACGCCAAGGGCGCGGCGTGGGGTTCCCCCATTACGGACCCGAGAGGGGCCAAGTTGGAGGCATGGGCGGCTGCCATCGGGGTGGAGGTGGCCAACAGAGGGAGCGCGGACACGTGCGTGCGTAGGCAGGGGGGGTCCATCGTGGACATAACGTTCGCGACCCCCGCCCTAGCCGCACGCATCGAAAACTGGCGCGTCCTCGAGGACGTAGAGACCCTCTCCGATCACCGATACATTCGGATGAGGGTCTCCGCCTCACAGCCGACACAGCCGCGGCCACCGGCGGGGAGGAGGTCGACCTTCCCGCGCTGGGTCCTCTCCAAATTCGACCCCGGCATGGCGGAGGAGGCGGCGGTGGTAGAGGCCTGGAACGCCCCCCCACCCGACGATTTGGACGTCGATGGGAAGGCGACCCGCTTCCGCGAGGCGCTCACCGCGGTGTGCGACGCGGCAATGCCCCGGATGCGGAGACTCCCGGACAAAACGGGAGTCTACTGGTGGTCCGAGGAAATAGCCAATCTTCGGGCCGCCAGTAACCGCGCGCGCCGTGCCTACACCCGCTGCAGGCGGAGAGTGGCGCACACGGCCGACGAGGAGGAGGCCCTCTACAGGGCCCTTAAGGAAGCAAAAGAGGTCCTCCAAGTAGCGATCTCCAAGGCCAAGGACGCCTCATACGAGGAGTTCCTGGCCACGTTGGAAAGGGACCCATGGGGGCGCCCGTACAAAATGGTACGGGAGAAAGTTAAGCGTGCCCCCCCCATGGACTCCCTGGAGCCAGGACTCCTCGACCGGATCATCGGCGTCCTCTTCCCTCCGGCGCCGGACTTCGAGCCTCCGAGGATGTCGGCCCCCTCGGAGGAGGAGCAAAGAGGAGATCCCGCAATTCCCAGGATCAACCAGGATGAGATGATGTGGATCACGGACCGCCTAAGGGCATGCAAAAAGGCTCCAGGCCCGGACGGCGTGCCCGCGAGGGTGATCCCCATCGCCCTAAAATACCTCGGGGAGCGCTTCAAAGACCTCCTGGATCAGTGTCTGCAGGAGGGGCGCTTCCCGAAGGTATGGAAGGAGGGGCGACTAGTGTTGATTCCCAAGCCGGGGGGCTCGCCTGACTCGCCCTCAGGCCACCGGCCCATAGTCCTCCTGGACGAGTGCGGAAAAGCACTGGAGAGGGTGATCTCCTCCCGGATCCGGAGTCACCTGGAGGAGGTCGGCCCCGATATTGCGGACCACCAGTTCGGCTTCAGGGCGGGCCGGTCGACGATCGACGCCCTGAAAATGTTGAAGGAATTCAGCGACCTAGCGGCCAGTAAGGGGGAGGGGGTGGTGGCCGTATCGTTGGACATCGCCAACGCCTTCGGCACCCTCCCCTACTCCGTGATTATGGAGTCCCTGCGGTACCACAGGGTCCCCTGGTACCTGCAGAGGATCATAGGGCACTACCTGGAGGGAAGGGTAGTGCTCTATGATCACGGCGGCAGACGTAAGAGCCGGCCCATGGCTTGCGGGGTCCCCCAAGGTTCCATACTCGGCCCACTCCTATGGAACCTTGGTTTTGACTGGGCGATCCGGGGGGTGCAGCTTCCCCGCATGACCACCATCTGCTACGCCGATGACACGATGGTGGCCGTCCGGGGAAAGGACCGGCAGGAGACCCTGCGCAGGGCGGCTGTTGCGGCCGAGCTGGTCGTTGACCGCATCAGCGCGCTCGGCCTTAAGGTCAACATGAGGAAGACCGACGCCACGGTGTTTGGGGCCCCCGCCTGGCGCATCCCGGCCGACACCTCACTCCCGATCGGAGGAGAACCTGTCCAGGTCAAGGCCAACATAAAATATCTTGGTCTTGTCCTGGACAGGAAGTGGGACTTTGGCGCACACTTCGCCAAACTCGCCCCCCGACTGATGGGCACCGCGGCAGCCCTCGGCAGACTACTGCCAAACGTGGGAGGGCCACTCACGCCCTGCCGGAGGCTGTACGCTAACGTCGTACGGAGCATGGCCCTGTACGGCGCTCCGATATGGGCTAGCCAGCTCACGCGGAGAACGAGGGCCCTCCTCCGACGGCCCCAGCGAGCGTGCGCCACGCGGATCGCTAGGGCATACGTGACGGTGGCCCACATGGCGGCCTGCCTGATTGCTGGTACGCCACCCTGGGACCTCGACGCCGAAACCATGGCGGAGAGCTACTGGTCCCAGAGGGAGGCCCAAGGGAGGGGGGACAGACTGGCCCCGGAGGAACTACTCCATGCCCGCCGGCAAGCCCAGCGCAGAATGCGCGACAGATGGAAAGAGGAGCTGGAGGACTGCCGCTATGGGACGCGCACTATAGCGGCCATCCTCCCCTCGCTCGACCTGTGGCTCGACAGAGAGTTTGGTACGATATCGTACCATCTCGTCCAAATCCTGTCGGGCCACGGGTGCTTTGGCGCATATCTCCATCGCATTGGGAGAGAAAGCAGCCCGCAGTGCCACAACTGTGGGGCTGCAGAGGACACAGCCCAGCATACGCTGGAAGAGTGTCCCTGCTGGGCTCACGAGCGCCGCCAGCTGGTGGCGGCTATTGGACGGCAGGACTTGTCACTCCACAGCATAGTCTCGGCTATGCTGGATAGGGGTGACGAGTCCTGGGAGGAGGTGGCTTCCTTTTGTGAGTGCATCATGCTCCAAAAGGAAGCCGAGGAACGGGAGCGCGAGGAGTGCGTCCAGGCGCCCCCGTTCCGGCGCAGACGAGTGGGGCGAAGGCGGCGGCAGTTTGCTGCCCGCTTGAACCCCTAGTGGGACCAGCGGGTTGGGGACGGGGGTCCTCCACCTGCATTGCACGGTCCCACACGTCTGGGGGCGGAGTCGAAGCATTGCGACTCCTCCCTCCTTGGTGAGGTAGCCCCGGTGATTTTAACCAAAGCCGGGGCAGGCTGGGGGGCGTCGTCGGCTCGAATCCTCGGGATCCCACGGCGCCTACCTAAACCCAGCGAGCGGACAATGCCGTAGTGTTTTTAGTGGGTATGCTCCCCCCTCCCCTTCCCGCAGGGGAAGAGGACGGGGGAGAGAGCCCCACATAACCGCCCGCCCCCCCCCGGGGACGGGGGTACTCGTAAATGGGTTTTCACTACGTAAAAAAAAAAAAAAAAAAAAAAAAAAAGGTTAGGTTAGGTTAGGTTAGGTTAGGTTAGGTTAGGTTAGGTTAGGTTAGGTTAGGTTAGGTTAGGTTAGGTTAGGTTAGGTTAGGTTAGGTTAGGTTAGGTTAGGTTAGGTTAGGTTAGGTTAGGTTAGGTTAGGTTAGGTTAGGTTAGGTTAGGTTAGGTTAGGTTAGGTTAGGTTAGGTTAGGTTAGGTTAGGTTAGGTTAGGTTAGGTTAGGTTAGGTTAGGTTAGGTTAGGTTAGGTTAGGTTAGGTTAGGTTAGGTTAGGTTAGGTTAGGTTAGGTTAGGTTAGGTTAGGTTAGGTTAGGTTAGGTTAGGTTAGGTTAGGTTAGGTTAGGTTAGGTTAGGTTAGGTTAGGTTAGGTTAGGTTAGGTTAGGTTAGGTTAGGTTAGGTTAGGTTAGGTTAGGTTAGGTTAGGTTAGGTTAGGTTAGGTTAGGTTAGGTTAGGTTAGGTTAGGTTAGGTTAGGTTAGGTTAGGTTAGGTTAGGTTAGGTTAGGTTAGGTTAGGTTAGGTTAGGTTAGGTTAGGTTAGGTTAGGTTAGGTTAGGTTAGGTTAGGTTAGGTTAGGTTAGGTTAGGTTAGGTTAGGTTAGGTTAGGTTAGGTTAGGTTAGGTTAGGTTAGGTTGAGGCAAAATTTGAGCTGACTGAGGCAAAATTTGAGCTGACTGAGGCAAAATTTGAGCTGACTGAGGCAAAATTTGAGCTGACTGAGGCAAAATTTGAGCTGACTGAGGCAAAATTTGAGCTGACTGAGGCAAAATTTGAGCTGACTGAGGCAAAATTTGAGCTGACTGAGGCAAAATTTGAGCTGACTGAGGCAAAATTTGAGCTGACTGAGGCAAAATTTGAGCTGACTGAGGCAAAATTTGAGCTGACTGAGGCAAAATTTGAGCTGACTGAGGCAAAATTTGAGCTGACTGAGGCAAAATTTGAGCTGACTGAGGCAAAATTTGAGCTGACTGAGGCAAAATTTGAGCTGACTGAGGCAAAATTTGAGCTGACTGAGGCAAAATTTGAGCTGACTGAGGCAAAATTTGAGCTGACTGAGGCAAAATTTGAGCTGACTGAGGCAAAATTTGAGCTGACTGAGGCAAAATTTGAGCTGACTGAGGCAAAATTTGAGCTGACTGAGGCAAAATTTGAGCTGACTGAGGCAAAATTTGAGCTGACTGAGGCAAAATTTGAGCTGACTGAGGCAAAATTTGAGCTGACTGAGGCAAAATTTGAGCTGACTGAGGCAAAATTTGAGCTGACTGAGGCAAAATTTGAGCTGACTGAGGCAAAATTTGAGCTGACTGAGGCAAAATTTGAGCTGACTGAGGCAAAATTTGAGCTGACTGAGGCAAAATTTGAGCTGACTGAGGCAAAATTTGAGCTGACTGAGGCAAAATTTGAGCTGACTGAGGCAAAATTTGAGCTGACTGAGGCAAAATTTGAGCTGACTGAGGCAAAATTTGAGCTGACTGAGGCAAAATTTGAGCTGACTGAGGCAAAATTTGAGCTGACTGAGGCAAAATTTGAGCTGACTGAGGCAAAATTTGAGCTGACTGAGGCAAAATTTGAGCTGACTGAGGCAAAATTTGAGCTGACTGAGGCAAAATTTGAGCTGACTGAGGCAAAATTTGAGCTGACTGAGGCAAAATTTGAGCTGACTGAGGCAAAATTTGAGCTGACTGAGGCAAAATTTGAGCTGACTGAGGCAAAATTTGAGCTGACTGAGGCAAAATTTGAGCTGACTTTCACGACACGTTTTGCGAAATCACTCAAATTTTATACTTGCGATCGGAATTTTTCCAAACTTTTGATATCATTGCCTTCCGCAATAGATTCCTGATATTTTGGCATATTTTCGGTACTTCTAGCTTCTCTGGATACCCCAAAATTAATTTTTGCAATTTCTCCGTGAAAACCTTCTGTTTTTGCGGTTGGGATTGCAAAACACAAGTTTTCCAAATTTTTTAGAAAAATCGTATCTTCTATACGGTTCACATTTTTTAAATTCTTTTTGTTGGGGAATAGAGCGAATTAGTGGCACTACCAAACGCCGTTTACCGAATAATTTTCGAACTTACCATTCGGAAGTTATTCGGTGAAACGTTGGTTGCTATTAGATTCGCCATAGGCGCTAGTGACTTTTTTGATAAGTTTGTCAGGGCTTTCAAAAAGTCACTGCGCCTATACCATAACGGTCCGGGATTTTATAGCTACAGGGTCTTTTAGGAGGTAGTTTGCGCCGCCTAACGGCACCTCACTCGACTCTCTAGCTATTATAGTCTCGTCAGAATCTGGGGAAAACTACCAACTTTTTATAAGTTGGTAATTTTCCACGGTTCGGACTTGACCGTTTTTGGTTAGGTTTCGCCCTTCTGGTGAAACCAACCTGGTAGGGGGGGTTGTAGCAAGGGGGGGGGGGTTGTAGAACCTGCAGGGGTTCTGTGGGGGGGGTCCGGTGGGACATCGGACGGGAGGGGGGGGGAGTTATGAGCAATCATAACTCGGGGGTTAGGACCCGGAGTAGCTCCCAAGTGGGGGGTGCTACGGGGGGGGGGGAGTTCGGGGGAGGGGGCCGGGTCATCGGCCACTCCTGACAGGGGTCAGGAAGGAAATTCCAGGGGCGGATCTCCCGCTGAAAATTTTTTGCCGGGGGCGTCCTCGTACCGGCTGAACTTTCCGGCGTTGCTTTACGGGGGAGGGAAAAAGGGAATTAAGGTGGGGAACGGGTCTCTTTTCGAGCCCAGCGTTGAGGGGACGACCGAATCGGAGGCGTTCGAGGGGGGGGACACGGGGTCGGAACTCGGGTTTCAGACCGTGGAGTTCTCGGAGACCTCCGACATGGAGGAGGAGACGGAGGAAGCTGTTCCGTCCAGCTTATTGCGGGAGGGCCCCAAGGGGGACGCCAAAAGGGCTCCCCTTAAAAGGTCCAAGTCGAGCGGGGCAGAGGAGGTGGTGCCTGCCAAGGTGAAGTCCTCGTCCAGGGGAGGGCACGGAAAGCGCAGCATGGGGGCCTACGCCTTCATGGCCTCTGCGCGGAGGAAGTTGGAGGGTCTCGGCAGTGATGAGGACTCCAACGACCAGGAGGAGCAGGGGGACCGAACTTTCCGCCCCAAGCAATCTCGCCGCAAGAAGTCGCCCAAGAGCGGCGAGGACGTACGCACTCCCCAGGAGAAGAGCAGGGAGGAGCTCGCCGCCGCCGCACTCCGCAGCGTTCTCTCCATTCGGGGAAACGTTGCCAAGTGCGGCAACATTAATGGGCGAATTAAGGGCCTATTAAATGATGCGGCAGCGGAGGCCTTCGAGGCCATCGAAGAATTGCGCGTGGTCTCCCCTACCGAGGAGCAGCGCAGGCTCCGGGCGGACAACGCCAGACTCGCAAGAGAGCTGGAGATTGTCCGCGGGGAGTTGAGGGCCTTTAAGTCAGCATACACGGAGGCGCAAGGCACGGCCTCCGCAGCGCGCAGAGAGGCCTCAGTCGCTGAGGAGAGGGGGGGCCTGAAAGAGGCCATGGAGGACCTCAGGCGCGACCTGCTGACGTCCCTGGGCGGGATGATCAACGCCCGCCTGGGGGAGATGGAGGCGCGTCTCCCACCGGAGCCCGTCCTCAGGCCGCCGCTCGCCGCGGATAGGAAGACGGTGCCCCCACCCCGTCCCAGGACCCAGCCGAACCTGGTAGGGGGGGGCACGAGGGAGCCCCAGAAGGTCGTGCAGCAGAAGCCGAAGACGAGGCAGGAGGAAAACCTCATGCCTCCTCCGCCCCCACCCCCGTCAGCCCAAAGTGGCAAAAAGGCGGGGGGAGGGAGCGGCCCGACACCGGCTCGGAGGACCAAGGCGGTGGAGCGCCCGAATGCTCCGTTAAATCCGCCGGGTCCGCCCAACCCCCCCCCCAAGGCGGGGACAAGCGGGGAGAGGGAATCCCAACCTCAAGTCACGCCCCAGCCCCAGGAAGCCCCCTGGTCGGAGGTGGCAAAGAGGAAGGGGAAAGGGAAGGGGAAGAAGACCGCCACCCCGGCCGCCCCCCCCAAGACCCCTAAGCCGAAGGCAGTGAAGGTGGTGGTGCCCCGTACGGCAGCGGTGGTCCTAACCCTCAAGGAGAGGGCACAGAGGGGGGGCAAGCTGGCCACATACACGGACCTGATGGTGTGGGCCAGGGCCGGCGTTAAGCTGGCCGACCTAGGATTGGAGTCGGTCCAGATGCGGAAAACGATGACCGGCTCCAAAATGCTTGAAATCAGGGGAGACACCCCCGAAGCAACAGCGGACCGCATGGCGGAGAAGCTCCGCGAAGTGGTGGGGGACGTGGCCGAAATCACCCGGCCCACGAAGTTCGCAGAGCTCAAGCTCTCTGGGCTTGACGATACCGTGGGCCGGGATGAGGTGGCGGCGGCCGTCGCGACTAAAGGGGGCTGCCAGGTGGGCCTGGTCAAGGTTGGGGCCCTCAGCGAGAGAGGCTGGGGGCGGGGAACCGTTTTTGTACGATGCCCAGCGACGGCTGCCAAGGAGGTGGCCAAGGAGAGCCACATCCAGATTGGCTGGACAAGAGCAGCCGTGACACCCCTGGTGGCCCTGCCCATGCGTTGCTTCAAATGCATGGCGCTGGGCCACACCAGGGCCACATGCCCCTCCGCCGCGGAGTACACAGGGAAGTGCTTCCGATGCGGAAATGAGGGGCACCTAGCAGCGGACTGCCAGGCGCAGCCCAAGTGCGCGGTATGCGTTGCGGCGGGACGGCCCCATGGCCACGTCATGGGAGGGGACAAATGTGCCCCACCCAATGTTAGGGGGAAGGACCGTGCGCCCCGGGCCAGCCCCCCCCAAGATGAAAGCCCGAAGGCACAGGAGGAACTCGCAATGCAGGTGTCTTAATGCCAGTACACCAGCATTGCGAGATCCTCCAGGCGAATGTGAACCACTCCGCCAGGGCCCAAGACCTGCTCATGCAGGCAATGGCGGAGTGGGGCATAAAGGTTGCGGTGGTGGCGGAACCATATTACGTTCCGCCCCAAAGAAACTGGGCGGGATCTCCGGACGGCCTTGCAGCCATCGTTGTCCCGACGAACGGGAACTCCCCCCCCCTCCACAAGATCGGAGAGGGCCCGGGGTACGTAGCGGCCAAGTGGGGAGAGACTGCAATAATTGCGGTCTATTTCTCCCCCAACAGGCCGCTGGCGGCCTTCGAGGCCTTCCTTGCGGATCTAGGGCGAGCCGCAGGGGGAGTTGCCCCAGCGCAGCTGCTTGTGATGGGGGACTTCAACGCCAAAGGCGCGGCGTGGGGTTCCCCCATCACGGACCAGAGAGGGGCCAAGTTAGAGGGCTGGGCGGCTGCCATCGGGCTGGAGGTGGCCAACAGAGGCAGCGTGGACACGTGCGTGCGTAGGCAGGGGGGGTCCATCGTGGACATAACGTTCGCGACCCCCGCCCTAGCCGCACGCATCGCGGACTGGCGTGTCCTTGAGGACGTAGAGACCCTCTCCGACCACCGCTATATTCGGATGAGGGTCTCCGCCTCACAGCCGGCACAGCCGCAGCCGCCGGCGGGGAGGAGGTCGACCTTCCCGCGCTGGGTCCTCTCCAGGTTTGACCCCGGCATGGCGGAGGAGGCGGCGGTGGTAGAGGCCTGGAACGCCCCCCCACCCGACGATCTGGACGTCGACGGGAAGGCGGCCCGTTTCCGCGAGGCGCTCACCGCGGTGTGCGACGCGGCCATGCCACGGATGCGGAGGCTCCCGGACAAAACGGGGGTCTACTGGTGGTCCGAGGATATAGCTAATCTTCGGGCCGCCAGTAACCGCGCGCGCCGCGCCTACACCCGCTGCAGGCGGAGAGTGGCGCACACGGCCGCCGAGGAGGAGGTCCTGTATAGGGCCCTCAAGGAGGCCAAGGAGACCCTCCAGCTGGCAATCTCCAAGGCCAAGGACGCCGCACACGAGGAGTTCCTGGCCACGCTGGAGAGGGATCCATGGGGGCGCCCGTACAAGATGGTGCGGGAGAAGGTCAAGCGTGCCCCCCCCATGGACTCCCTGGAGCCAGGGCTCCTGGAGAGGATCGTCGGCGTCCTCTTCCCTCCGGCGCCGGATTTCGAGCCTCCGAGGATGTCGGCCCCCTCGGAGGAGCCAAGAGGGGATCATATAATTCCCAGGATCAACCAGGATGCAGGCCCGGACGGCGTGCCCGCGAGGGTGATCCCCATTGCCCTCCAATACCTCGGGGAGCGCTTCAAGGACCTCCTGGACCAGTGTCTACAGGAGGGGCGCTTCCCGAAGGTGTGGAAGGAGGGGCGGCTGGTGCTCATTCCCAAGCCGGGGGGCGCGCCTGACTCGCCATCAGGCCATCGGCCCATCGTCCTCCTGGACGAATGCGGGAAGGCGTTGGAGCGAGTGATCGCCGCCCGAATCCGCGGACACCTGGAGGAGGTGGGCCCGAACATTTCCGAGCACCAGTTCGGATTCAGAAAAGGCCGATCGACGATTGACGCGATAAAGACGCTAAAAGATTTTAGTGATCTAGCGGCCAGCAAGGGGGAGGGGGTGGTGGCGGTATCGTTAGATATCGCCAACGCCTTCGGCACCCTCCCCTACTCCGTCATCATGGAGTCCCTGCGGTACCATCGGATCCCGTGGTACCTGCAGAGGATCATAGGGCACTACCTGGAGGGAAGGGTAGTGCTCTATGATCACGGCGGCAGGCGGAAGAGCCATCCTATGGCTTGCGGGGTCCCCCAGGGTTCCATACTTGGCCCACTATTATGGAACCTTGGGTTTGACTGGGCAATTCGGGGCGAGCAGCTTCCCCGCATGGCCACCATCTGCTACGCCGATGACACGATGGTGGCCGTCCGGGGAAGGGACCGGCAAGAGACGCTGCGCAGGGCGGCTGTCGCGGCCGAGCTGGTCATTGACCGCGTCAGTGCGCTCGGCCTAAGGGTCAACGTGCGGAAGACGGACGCCATGGTGTTCGGGGCCCCCACCTGGCGCATCCCGGCCGACACCGCACTCCCGATCGGAGGAGAACCTGTCCAGGTCAAGGCCAATATAAAGTATCTTGGTCTTGTCCTGGACAGGAAGTGGGACTTTGGCGCACACTTCGTCAAACTCACCCCAAAGCTGATGGGCACTGCGGCAGCCCTCGGCAGACTACTGCCAAACGTGGGAGGGCCACTCACGCCCTGTCGGAGGCTGTACGCCAACGTCGTGAGGAGTATGGCCCTCTACGGCGCCCCGATATGGGCTAGCCAACTCACGAGGAAGACGAGGGCCCTCCTCCGACGGCCCCAGCGGGCGTGCGCCACTCGAAT